>OX459099.1:17812579-18130435 GCA_949775045.1 Metridium senile
ACCTGAATCCAAGCGTTTGACTTCTAGTTACTATTAACTTTTCCTGACCACTCCTGACATCAGGGGACGGCATCGTGGTCATTTGAAAACGGCCGGCAACATCAACTAATTCAAATGTTGCAGTTATAAAACTCAAGTTTACTATTTTGCCATCGACTCACAATTTTAGTATTTGAGTTAATTTGTACTCGCTTGAAAAATCACTAATCTGAATGTTGGAAATTTAACTAAGATAAAAGGGTTAAATAATGAGGTCAATCGATCTCACTGTATTTGAACTTATTAACTTGTTTATACATGTTTTATATGGATATTATATATTCATTTATGACATTTTATTAATTATACATTTCTATTATACATATCATATACACCTATTTCAAAAATCGTTGTCGCAGCCGAAGCTACATTCCACACTCTAAAGCCTGCAAAAGATGTCGGTTACATGGACTTAGGTTGTGGTTTATTTGACGTTTCTTAAATACAACAACAACCACTTGTTATGGTCATATAAAACAAACACGTACAACCAAAATATGCTATGAATAAATCGATAACAAGAGACGAAATACCGACATCCTTTGCAGACTTTAGAGTGTGGACTGTAGCTTTATTTGCGACAACTATTTTTGAAATAGGTGTATATACTTATATGCAGTCTGCGTGTGTCCAACACCGGGCTATTACCTCCTTAATACTAGTACTACCGGGGTCGGAAACAAACTACGGCAAGCTATCATCAGTTATTATCAAGCGGTATGATCGCTTGCATTATAATTTATGAAGTAGCAGATAAAAAGGAATCCCAAAGCGGTTGCCTGCAGAGAAGGCTACCCTCCTCCCCCTAATCAGGAAAAAAAAAACATAGTGTTTCATAAGAGTATGTACATTGCAATATGATACATCGAAAGAATAAATGACAGTTTTCGCTTGATAAGAAGTCTTAAAAGTTTTAAAAAAAGAATCAAGTAATAAATAACAAACCTCATATTACATTGTTCCAGAAACAGTTTTTATTTGATCTATCATTTTACATTTGATGTTTACACTTGAGTTTTTAATGAAGAATTTCATGCTGCAACAAATTTTATATTTAACAAACGCTTAAAGGAACTAAGATACTCTTTTTTCTTTTTTGATACAGCCTTTGTTGTCCATTCCTATTTCTTCGGGTAATAAGTATCCTTAGCTGAAATAAAAATAGCAATAGCATTTTTCACGGTTACTGAAAATAGATATTGCAAAGCCTTATGGGATTGAAATGCGGACAAACTTTGTAAAAAAGCTTCGATTATGAGGATGAATGAATTAGAAACAACAAGACAAATAAAAACATTGTTGCAGCATATTAATATGTATTTTGGGCTTGGCTTGTCCGCATTTCAATCCCATAATGCATCATCGTGACGTCATCTGTGGAAAGCGCTATTGGTGACTGACGTGTGACACTTGAAATTTTCAAATCTCAAGTCTTCCTAACTGACTTCATATTTATTTTGTTCTTTGCTGCATGATTTTATGTAGTCACCTATATATTATTTAGAGCAGATTTCGTATGACTATGAAAAGCTCACGGTGCACAAACGCGGTCAAGGCAAGGCACATCAAGAAATTCTAAAACATCACGGTTTCGGCAAGGCATGCACACGGCACTGAACTTTTCACAGTCATACGAAATCTGCTGTATAAGTTATTGTTACACCATGAAAGTACTCAGATGTTTGTAACTTTTAAAGTGCATATGACATGACATATTTTTTGTGGTCGTTTCTAGAAGAAGGATAGTTGCTAAATACGATTCCGATATAAAATAACCAAGAACCATTTTATATGGTGGTATAGGGCAAGCGTTATAAACAAAATGACGTCACAAGGCCTAGTCACATGCTCATTTGGTCGCACACTGAAGGCATTTTTCAAAGCATATAGCATGATTAATGAAAACATATTTGTAAGCGCTATTTTCGTTTTGAAATTGTGCTATATGCCTTCAGTTGAAAAATGACCGTTGAGTCGTGTTCAGCACTTATCGTACTTCTAGAAACGACCACAAAAAATTTCATGTCATATGCACTTTAACTGAATGCTGCAACTTACAAATTATATAGACGAAGTTGGTGTTTTGCTTGCCGACGCAGTGTGAACAGAACCTGGAACAGTT
The DNA here is from genome assembly GCA_949775045.1 of Metridium senile. NCBI lineage: Eukaryota > Metazoa > Cnidaria > Anthozoa > Actiniaria > Metridiidae > Metridium > Metridium senile. The sequence continues at coordinate 17,814,741 of OX459099.1, forward strand.
TCCATAATTGTCGCCAACGCATCGATCGTAACCGGCTTCTCCAACAGATTCGTAGCTGTTTATATCTGGCCCAGTCCAACACTCACCTGAAAAATAAAAAAATTATTCAGTCAGGACACGCAACAAATTGACGCGTTGAAATTTGTTCACCTTCCTCCTACTCCCCCGTACCCTATCCACAATCGTCCTAATAATGATTTAGGCGTATTTCATGCCTGCTTTACTGGGCTGATTGATAATAATCAAGCCATCACATACTGGTATCTTAGGGGCCGTTTACATGGAGATGGGTAACCCTCCTAGCAGGGCTAACTCTTTTGTTTGAGAGTCCCCAGAGAAAAGAAAACAATAAGAGTTAGCCCTACACCTAGGGTAACCCTATCTTATGTAAACGGCCCCTTAGGGGCTGTTTATATGAAGGCGAGTTGTTCCTGCTAGCCGGGATAACTCTATTGTTTTGAGTCCCCCGGGGAATACAAAACAAAAGAGTTATTCCGGCTAGCAGGGACAACTCGCTTTCATATAAACAGCCCCTAAGTATGTAAACTTGTTTAGATGTATTAACCCTTTATTAGAAATTTCAACGTTTATCAGACAACACACAAAATGCGTCATTAATACAGTGCCTATCAAACTGAGGACGTTGCAGTTTTTTAAAGAGCAATATGTACGATTGCCGGTTAAAGGGTTAAAGCGGCTATGAGTTTTTCTCATAGCCATATTTACCCACACTTTTCTCTTTGTTATGCTCAGTAAACAGAGCTCAGCCAATGCAGTATCAGTGTTTTTATAGTAGAGAGGAAGAGAAATAAAAATACGTTATGTGGACCAGCTTAACAAGCGTTTATTCGCCCTACGTATCAAAGACACCGTATGCAATCTTGAAAACAATGCCATCACAATATATGGTATTGTAGGTGAGAAGTAACAAAAAAATTTGATTAGCGCGCGAGATTTTTTTTTTTTAACAGGTTGAGTTGCAACAGAACAATAGGCATATCTTTGACACGAATTCTTAGGGGCCGTTTACATGGAGATAGGGTAACCCTCTTAGCAGGGCTAACTCTTTTGTAAACTAAGAGTTAGCCCTACACCTGGGGTAACCCTATCTCATGTAAACGGCCCCTAGGGCTTAGTTTGATCTCGATGATCTCGCTTCTTAGTTTTAGCCAATCAGAGTGCGAATCGGGTTTCAAGAAAAGAATCAATCCCCAGTAACATAGCAAACCTCACGCCCCCTCATGTCAGCCATCAAACCTACCATAAAATTGTAATCCAAAGACTCTGTTGCCCATACTTTGTGTCTTCTGTGCACATCTACAGGCCAAATCCCTCATGTATTGCTCCCAGTTCCCCCAGTCAATTGAATGACCATTATGAACCAAGCTCGATTTGTCGCGCTCGTTGAAAACCTGTACGGGTAATGGCCTTTTATCATCATCTTTGTAGCAGCCAACAGCGATATATTTAATATTACAACCCTGGATGAAAACTGCCAGAGACAATAGTACAAGTAAGCTGCGTTGACCATTTGACAGATAACAAACTTTAGTATTATACACAAGTGATTATATAAAATTGCGTGCGGTGATTGGTCGAGAAATTCGCACTATTTCTCGATTATTACCTAGAGCGTTTCGCGCGCTTTTAGAAATAAGAAAGGAAGAGTTTTCCTTCAAAAGCTGCTGGTTATTTCTACTTTTTGAAATAATCACTTTTGTATTTATACTAAAACAATTGTCGAAACTTTTAAATTCCAAAATACAGACTTCAACCAATAATGGTCCCAATACCACGATCTGTGGTCAATAACTGATAACGCTAATATAATGAAATGCTTTCCAAAGTGTTTATAACAATAATTTTTGTAACTACAGGTTAAGAAAGTTGTTCTTGTTCAAAACGTACATTGAAAGTATAGTTTTTTGTCCGGTGTCCGTTTTGTCTTAGTATAGAGATTTTTTCATTTTTTTTTTTTTTACAGATTTAAAATCCATACCAGGAGCTTCCACTATTATTTTGTTAACTATTATTTTAGATTTTACATAAAGTTAATCAATGACTCAGTTTACAAGATCCGCCTCCAAACTGAATACCGGGTCGGAAAAACCTGAAGTCAAATTGAAATTCATATTTTGCTAGACGCGATAAAAAGAGCGAAAGAAAACGAAACAATGAAAACACAAGTATGTCCATAGATAACTAACAAAAAAGGAACAACAAAAGAAAGAAATGAAGCTAAGGAAGACGGAAAGATAAAGAAAGAGAGAGAGAGTGAGAGCAAGAAGTAAGAACACCAAAAAGAAGATAATAGTTGATTACTAATAGAGAAACATATTAACGAAGCAAAACTTACAAAATAAAGAACAATTAAAATAAGAGGAACTTTCTACCTGAACCAGAAAAGAAAACTGCAAAGAAAATAACAAAGTTTTCCATTTTCACAAAGCCTTCAGAAGTGTTGACGAGTTGAATATAGTATGTTCTTCAGCGTGTCTGTTACTGAAGAAAGAAAGTCTACGAAGAATCCTTATATAAAGAGGGATAATTAAACGAAGTCCTTACATTGAAGTTACTAAGAAACGCTTTATATCTAAGCGAAGGTAATTAAGGAAAGCCGTTGTAAATATAATAGCCAGTAGTTAGTAGTTAATCGTACTTACTGTTTGCTGTAGATGATCGCTTATATGGCACAGTATGAGTTATGACTGCATCAACAATATACTTAAGAACTGGAATCTTTTGGGAGACCACTCCACAATGAGAGTGGGTCGTTAATGATGCCTTTAATGGAGCCAATAAACTATATTTTATATACTAGAGGATCATTTCAACTTTTGTTTCAGCTTAACGATGTCGTATAGTTGCCATAAATGAAATACATACAAAATAAAGAATTTTAGATAAAAGCTGGATCCGAATTTACCTGTGAATTCACGATTCTTCTTCTTTTTTTTATACTCAAAAAAAGCGATTGCCACTTTTATGTGCACTTGATAAAAAAGTCCAATAGAAACAAAAGTGTCACAAGTGAAAACAAGTCCAGTTTTTGTGTCGGTGCACGTGCCATTTTATTATGTTAAATATGTCAAAAAACTTAATTTGCCTGAAATGTAAATAGTGTTTGACATAATCCTCTGTTGTCCTAGCTTTGTAGGTTTACTTTGACTAAGTTTATTAAGTAATTATATGAAAACTATTTTTAAAGGGTTTTTGTATATAATTTCTCTCATAGAGTGGTTTTCATTAACCCGTGAAACACACTTTAGCGTAATATGCTTTATTACACTTTAACTTTGTGTTTTATAATCATTTGTTCAATAGCACTATTACACATAAATACACTTTATTACTCTTTTCCTATTACACTTTGTTTCACGGGTTAATGAAAACCACTCTAATTAATTATACAAAATATAATATACACCTATAATACGTGCTGGGTTTTTTTTTCTGCTTGGATTGAACCACAGGCAGCCCAAGCAAATCACTTGTATTCAGTGGATTTTTTTTCATTTTTTTTTTTTTTCAATAAAATGTTACTAAACTTTGTCTGTAGTTGTTGTGATGTATTTAAATACTTTTTGGATAATTTTTAGCTAGTTTTAAGCCATATTTATAATTTCTCCCCCACTAGTAATATATGTACACAAGGCTGGCGACTCGGGTGGACATTACCTTCACTTTCATCGGCAGTTAATCCCCGAAAAATCCCTCCATAATCCCCAAAACCAAGTCTGAGTCAAAGACCAATGATCCTTCTATCCATAACTTTTACTAGAATTCAAAAATACAAATCTAAACCTAACGATTTGCTCCGTTTTCTTGCTTTTTGAAGTCGTTGTTTCACTCCGGAATATCCGTTAGCCGTCCAATTCGGACATTAGCTTTGTGCCCTGGCCTGATTTTATGAAAAATCACTCCCCTCAGTGGTAGGGAGAGCAGTTACAAAACTAAAACGCTCTAGGGGCACCCACGAACCAAACACGTCAAAACAAACGCTAGTTTTAGTTTTGTAACTGCTCTCCCTACCACTGAGGGGAGTGATTTTTCATAAAATCAGGCCAGGGCACAAAGCTAATGTCCGAATTGGACGGCTAACGGATATTCCGGAGTGAAACAACGACTTCAAAAAGCAAGAAAACGGAGCAAATCGTTAGGTTTAGATTTGTATTTTTGAATTCTAGTAAAAGTTATGGATAGAAGGATCATTGGTCTTTGACTCAGACTTGGTTTTGGGGATTATGGAGGGATTTTTCGGGGATTAACTGCCGATGAAAGTGAAGGTAATGTCCACCCGAGTCGCCAGCCTTGTGTAAATATATTACTAGTGGGGGAGAAATTATAAATATGGCTTAAAACTAGCTAAAAATTATCCAAAAAGTATTTAAATACATCACAACAACTACAGACAAAGTTTAGTAACATTTTATTGAAAAAAAAAAAAAATGAAAAAAAATCCACTGAATACAAGTGATTTGCTTGGGCTGCCTGTGATTGAACTCGCTCGTTGCAGAAAATAAATGGTGAATAATTTTAAATCCCTCCGGGAATGAAAATATAGTTTTTTTAGTAGCTATGCATTTCTAAAGTTACTATCACTCGCCCAGATCTGGTCTAGAAACATCTAAACAAATTAATAAAAGAGTACATTGTTGACTGGCTTGTCTGTGACTACTACATCAGAATAATAATACGTACTTGAATACTTTTTTTTTCCTAGTGCTATTGCACAATTTAATAACAATCTATAGTATATGTCTAATAGTAGTAATTAAATTGTAAACACTTCATAACTAGCTATATTTGTATTTTTCGCTTGTGTGTATATGTATTACTATAATACTGTAATTCACCGTTTAAGGTGCGAAAGTATTGTCAATAAACCTTATTATTAATACGTACTTGATTTTTTTTCCGTCTTGGATTAATCTCACTCGTTGAAAAAAATGTATGGTGAACAATTTTAAATCTCTTAGGAAATGAACATATTTTCATTTTCACAAGCTACCGTGTATCTGGATTAGGTCTCAGTAACTTAAAGTTTGTTTAGAAGTTGAATACGCGATTAAACATAGTATCTATTCTGTTTTACGAATTTTGTAAACCAACAGTTTTTGACGCCATATATGGGATGTAATTGGGTGGAAGCGGGGAATATACCCGAACTACTTTTACATTTTCTATCCCTATTGAAGCGTTTCTATCCTTGCCAGGGAATCTAATTCATGAGTTCAGATGTTTGTTCAGCAAAATGTCTTGATAAATTCCCATTGATGTAGACTCGGTTTTTAAGATTTCAGCTACGCCACAGTTGACGTCTACAATATAAAGACGGCATACTCTACAAAAAATGCTCAATGCCTCATATTTAGAAGTTTCGGCAAAACAGTAGAATGTTCAAAAGAATAATAATTTGAAAAAATTCGAGTGTAAAATAGTGTATATAGGTTGACGTATTTTGTAATAGTTTTGTCAACCAACAATTGTTATCAGAGCAAAGAAAATTAAAACATCTATTGTGGAAATGGTTGGCAAATTGACATTACAATACCAACACTACGCTCACTTATATACATCATCATTTCGGCATTTTATTCTTGCATGTTTTCAAATAATTTAAACTTCCAGACACTAGAGTACAAACACTAAAAGTGTGCAATACTTTGTACTATTTACCACTAAATAGTGTTGATTAAACAATAGAGAACAAAAGAATTTCCATAATTTAGTGGTATTTATGTTGCACACTTTTAGTGTTTGTACTCTACCAGCGTGTTACAATAGACTCATTAACGACTCCAAGCACGCCGCTAAAACATTGACTAACATCTAAACTTTCACCGACAATCGTTTCCAACAAACATTAATAGGCAAAAAGATTACTTTTGTAACACCGGTAAAAAAAGAAAAACAACTGGATTTATACTGACGCTTCGAGATTTAGCGCTTCTTCTTAGTCAAAGAAAGAGTCTAGAAATAGATGTCTTGAAAATGAATAGCGTTTTTGTTTTTGAATGGATGAATTCTGAATTAACCGGGCTGGGCTCACAAAATTGAAGGATTCCCCTTCAATCCTTTGATAGGATTGAACACCCCAAATCATGCTTAATACATAAATTAGATTGGCAAATGAGAAAAAGCGGTCGTTATAAGTCTGCAAATTGAATGTTACTATCTAATAGTTTTTTTAGTAGCTAAGCATTCCAAGGTCACTATCACTCGCCCAGATCTGGTTTAGAAACATCTAAACAAATTAAGAGTATGATAGTGACGTATGACCACTACATAGAAACTAATACCTTCTTGAATATGATTTAACAGATACAGCATGATTGTAGTATATGTGGTGTTTTACGTTTTAAGTATAAACCATCATTGAAAAAACAGTGGAAAAGAAGAATAAGGCTGAGAATTTGCCTATTGCTGCTGTATTCGGCTTTCTACAAACCCGGACATTCAAACGGCTAGTTGTAAAATAGACCGTTTTTGGCTGCCGTCAATCAAAAGCATAAAAGGTGCCGAGTAACTAGCAGCAGCCATAAAGGTATTTTACAATTAGCCGTTAAAATGTCTGAGCTCTCAGAAAACCGCAATAAGTACCCAATATATTATTAAAGTACACTTTAAATAAGGGCATTTCAGTCTTACATGTAAAATCACTTGATTTTTTTTATAAGTGCTGGTCAGTTTAAGGCTATAATTTCAAGTGTTTACTATTGTCCTTATCAATAAAATTGTTCACCAACCTTTTCATGCGCTGCGTTTTTTCCTTCTTGCTCTATACCCTTGAAACCTGTATGCAAATAATCATTTCATTGTTACCATAGTATCAAGTGGTAATTCACATGACAATAACGCCGCAAACCAATTTGTTGTAGGGGTATCATCGCACTTCATTACAAATATACAAAACATCAAAGGCACCAAGAAATGCGTTATTTGCATTTACAATGGTACCACTATTAAGCTGCCACCCTCTATTAGGCGGCCACAGTAATAAGTCCCAAATCTATTCCTATACCTATTCTATACCTCTATTCAGCGGCCAACCTCTATTAAGCGGCCACTTTGGGAAGTCACGAGGGTGACCGCTTAATAGAGGTAGCACTGTATTTGAATTTGATTTCTCATTTATTTTAACTGTTTTGTAGTCTTGTTTTTCTGTTCTATGTATTTGTTTATTTTTTGTGTGTTGTGTGTGTGTTTGTTCATTTGTCTTAAATGTTGTCAATTTTAAGTTTTTCTGTTCACTCGTTGGTTTTTGTTTTGTCGTGAAGTTTTTTTGTGCATTGGTTGTATTGTGGTTTGTGTAGATATTCGTCCTTAGACCGATACGAATTGTTGGGGGCTCAACAAATTGCTTAGGAAATATTATAATCACGCTTAAATATTAATATTTACATCTGGTAATTAGAGCTGTTCTCATTTACCCGTTAAGCAAAGTGTAATAGGGAAAGAGTAATAAAGTGTATTACTGTGGAATAGTGCTAGCTATATATTGAACAACAAATGATTATAAAACACAAGTGAAAGTGTAATAAAGTGAAATAAAGCATATTACGCTAAAGTGTGTTTCACGGGTTAATGAAAACCACTCTAACCCGTGAAATAGATATTAGACTAACACTCTTTAGTAGACCCTAATTCCATTGTTTTCTTTTGAGTCTATTTGACTATTACACTTTAGCAAGCAATTTCTATTTCACGGGTTAAATGTCTTCACTCTAGTTAGAGTGTGATAGTGAAATAACAACAAAAGAATACAATGGAATAAATTTGAATTAAAGAGTAATACAATAAATAGTCCTTTTCACAGTTCCGTTCAGTGACCACGAATGATAGTTCCAAGTCGAGGCTCGCGTTTTTGCACATGATAAATTATAGTTTTGCTTTGCGCAGTAACGGGAACCTCGACTTGGAGCTATTATTCGTGGTCACTGAACGGAACTGAAAATAACTATTTAGTTTCACGGGTTAATGATCAAACGACTATTGTATCTTTAATTCAGCACCATTCAAGGGTATATGTAATTGAAACAATGCATTTGGAATTTAATGAGCACCCACAGTTCTAAGGGGCCGTTTACATGGGAAAAAGTTGTCCCTGGCATCAGGGTTCCCTCCTACCCGAGACAACTATACCGAGCGTTTATATGGAAAAAAAACGCTCTCCCTTGAACCCGGGTCAACCACCGATGTGGCTCCGCTGACCAACAAGCCGAATGACTCTGGACTCGAGTTTGGTTGTCAGAAGACTGGGGAGAGTAATTTCAAAATGGCGGATCGAATCCAATGCGCATGCTAGGAGATAACAGTTGTCTGAGACAAGTGTTTACGTGGAAAAAAAAGTTGTCCCTGGTAAGAGGGTAACCCCTTTTCGCAAACAGAGTAACCCTACCGGTAGGGTAACCCTTCTAGCTGAGGCATGTATAAATGTAAACACTCGATCTTGATTTACTAGAAATCAGAGAAAAGTTTGCTCGCCTAGGGTGACCCTGGGAGGAAAGTAACCTTTGTACCAGGGACAACTTTTTCCCATGTAAACGGCCCCTAAGATCAACCATTTTGAGATGGTCAACAATAATTGAAATTGCTGTTTAGGTTTATTTTTCTATGGACCTACCATTTTATAAAATTCATTTTCTGATAAAGGATCAGTTGCCGTAGTGCTTCTTTCAGACGAAGCTGTTAATTGCTAAAGAAAACAAAATATATTAATTGAAATGTATATTTAACAGATTTACGATAGTTTCTTATGGTATGTCCTCCTGTTTACCACAAGAAACTATCGTGAATTTGTTTTTTACCACATTAAAAATATCGTAGAAAATGAGCAAAATAGCAAATGTGGTAAAAATATATATATATATATTAATGCGAGTGTGCATGGGTACGATTGGTAACATAAGAAAGCAGGCCCCAGGGTTCCCAGACTAGATTCGAACCCGAGTGCCTCTCTCATTCTTGAGCGCGCGGCTACCACTGGTTAACGTGACTGAATTAATCTATATACGTAAATAGTATCCCTAAAGAGTAGTCGACTTGTAGCAAGTCTATTTGGTTATCAAAGATATTCTGTCCATTTCTCTGTCTTTTTCCGTCGTTGGTTTGACCTCCGCTTGACGAACAAGCGATTATTTGTTTTCAGCAGTTGAAATTTCAATTGTACACTGTACAATAAGAGTAAACATGGAATAAGAATTATGAAATCTATCTTCATAATTAATGATATTTTCGAGCATTTAGAATAAACGTATGTGGTGTCACGTAACATTCTTTTAAAGTGTTGTTTTTGGTGGGCTCATGCAGTCGGTCTATGTTCCTGTCTACCAATTTATCTTTGTATTTCTATTGATTAGTCGTCTTATATATGCTTATTGTCTCGATAGTTTTAGAATAGAATATATTTGTTTATTCAGGCCTCTTGCAGCAGTCGCTGAATTACAGGCTGGGTCAGCACTACAGCACTATGTTTATCTGTATGTATCTGTATCTGTTTATCTGTATGTGTCTGTCTGTCGGCTAGTGTTTATCCTGTTTGTATGTCTGGCAAACACTTGTTTCTGAACGATGCTCTGTCTATCGACCGGTACGTCTGTTTGTGTCTGGCTAACGCTTCGTCACTTGATGCAAAGTATATTTTTACATCGTCTGGACATGGTTAATCTGAGGCCGAATAGAATTGTGTGAGCTTATCAAGTATTGCACCGCTTGAATATTGATTAAAACATTGTTTTTGCCCGAAATCTAGATGTTTATTGTAATAGGCCTTTTCGGAATTCATGAGAGAAAGTATTAATCTAATTAACAAATGATCCTCATCACACAAAAAAACATACAAACATTAGTATTATTACCGAGTTAAAGCATGTTTGGATTAACACTTGCTGAGTGCCAAGATTCTTTTAAGAAGTCGCAAAAATAAGAGAGAATGGTGTCCCCAAAAACCATACATCCTCTCTTATTTTTATAACTGTTTTAAAGCCAATAAATCAATTAGTATTTGCCCAATTATCGTTAAACATGGTAAACTTAAAAATTTAAGTGTGGACTTTCATATGATAGATTCATTTCTTAATTAGATTAATATTGTTCCCGGTCCCTTCCTGAAGGCGAATATGTGTATCGCGGGTGTTATCTTTGTTTATGAGAACAATTGTAAAGTATAGTGTTAGCAGATTATTTGTAGTAAGAGATGCATGAAATGTGAAGAAAAGAGACCCAACACCAAGAGAAGAGTTTTATTAGAATAAAGTCCAGTACAACATTACTAGAACAAGAATTAGTATTTTAAAAAGTACAGAATAGAGATACACTTATCTAGAGACTATCGTTAGTTACCATTTCATCACGGTCATTCAAATCAGTGATGGAATGGACTAAACCGATAAGTATAAGTTGAAATAGAAAAGAAATAAGCAGTCGTAGATAATAGAGGACTTGGAATACACTTAGTATTTGCTATTACACTTAGTTCTTAGCTACCTAAAAAAAATAAAGTTTTGTTGGACTCCCTGAGGTATCGGTCAATCCATCATAAAATGTATAGGCAATATTGACATATTGCAACATCTACTTCTCAAACCATAAAAAATAAGGATCCCAACAGCAGAATAACGTTTTCTAATAGTAAGAAGAGCTTCAGACATTGGTGGTTTAGCTGTGGTCGATCACAAAAATATCGTATAAATTATTTCAACTCTATTCCTTTGCGGTTAATTTTGACCACAGGTAGCCCAACCGATACGCCGTTTGTAAGGTTTTACCTTGTTATTAGAAAGACTGACAATTTTCTTATATAATATTAAAAATTCAACGAGAATTGATCAAGATTTGTTATTAAATATTAAAGCCCAGCTTTGTGGAACAGACCTGCTTTCCATGAAATTAAAATATATTTTTTCTAAAAACCGCCTTAGGCTTGGCTTAAAAACTTTATGTTCCGGTTTTAAAACAATAAACTTTTTAAAATTGATTTTCAATATTTGTATCGAAGGTGTTCCTCAAAGCTTGTATAGGCAATTGTACCAATCAAGCTAAAGCTGCATCACAAAGCCAACAAACTATGATCGTTGCAGTTCTAATAATTTGTGTTAAGCGCCTTTCTCTTCAATACTGACAGTGGTAGTAATTGTATATATCCTTAGTACCAACACGGAGTTGGTCAATATCATAACGTGTGTTCAGTCAGTAGACATTGTATCGAGCAAGTTTAGAAGACCCGAGAATAGATCGACAAACACTTTAAAAAGCACTTGTTTGTTAACCTACAATTGTAGTTCTCTCTTTTACTCCGACGAAGGGCTAAAGCTCGAAACGTCAGTTTCTTTTACCTATCATTTATATCAAACACCGACGCAACCTATACTAGTTTACTCGCTAGTTTCCATTTACAATTGTAATAATCAAACCATTAAATCAGACCGGTGTTTCTCTGTTATCGTCTTGTTCAGCAGTATTCCCTTCCACGAATTCTAGCGATAACTCGACATCTTCGTTGTCCTGGTTACCATCATTAGGTCTTTGAGGTCTCTGGGAACCTGCCTGATCCCTTGCTCCACCATTGCTGCCCCCACCACCACCACCACAGTCAACATTATCAGTCCCAGTTGCTCCAGAGCCATCATTTCGAGAGGAGCTTAGATCCGAGAGTCTTGCATCCATTCGATTCAAAACTCGTAGTATGTTAAGAAACCTTAAAAAAAATGAGAAAAACGTCATTTTACAAACAAAAATACAATTTTTTGAGTATATATAATAGTTTTATCGATGTTGTTATTCATTATTCGACGTTTCAATCAAAGATGGTCACTTGTTTTGCATCGGCTACTCTTTTACAGTGCGACTACTGAAACCGGGGCCACCCAAACAAACTTCAAAATAAATAGTTTTTGAGACCAAACCCAAAAATTGTAGAGGGTTCTCACAGGCTAACATGTTTCTTGTTCAATCTTTATCTATTCTGTTCACATATAATGAAAATTATTAGCATTTTAAGTAAAAAAGTCAAGTATTTTAGAGATTCTGTTGTTCATATTATCGATCGTAATTGGATAATTATGTTTTGGTGGCCTCGGTTTCAGTAGTTGCACTGTAAACAAAACTATTTCTCAGCAACATTCTAGTGAATGTGCTTTACAAAGTCGTTAAAACAGATTTGTTAAGCCTGGTTTTCGCTAGCGCAAACGCAAGCGCAAGCACAAGCATGTGAAAACGAGACGTGAATAAGCGCAAGCGCAAACAAACTATTCACTAGTGCCACGCGCAAGCGCAAACGCAAGAAAAAAGGAAAATTTTTGATACCTTGCGCTTGCGCTTGCGTGGGCGGTTTTCACTACGAAATAAGGCCTCTTGTGCTTGCGCTTGCGTCTGCGCTTGCGCTTGCGTCGCTAGTGAAAACCAGGCTTTATTGACTGGAAGCAGTGAGGTGATACCCAATTAGGTCACAAGAACGATTTTCCCGACAATTTGAAATGTGTAGTTTTTTGTAATAAAATGATAGATATTGATGCGAAATTCATTCTAAACATGAAATACATGTGAAATAATTCTCAAATCAACACATCGCATGATCTCTCTGTTAATAACAAAAATATTTTTTTGCACAAAGCTATAACATGCAAATGAGTTTGCCATTGTCGAAAATAACTCTACAAAGTTTCTTCTATAATTATACAATTACGTTAAGAGCTAGCCAAGCTTTTATGGTAGAAATATGTCAAACAAGTAAACGAAAAATACATCCTGAAGTATTATAGAAATCAAGGCTTTGTAACTAGAGTAAATACACGAAATACGAAATGTTGACAAAAATTCAATTCATTTTTTTGACGTGTCGAATCTGTAAACAAAAAATTGAATTTTACACTGTTCCCGATCATCAAGGTCGATCAGCATCAAATTTGCACTAAGTTGTCGAAGGTAAAGTTCATGTTCCATCGAAATTTGACAACTGATAAACCAGTTTTAACACATTATTTTTAACAAATTTTACTGATCAGACTGAATAAACGCTAAATGGTTACATATTGTCGTGGGAAATATAATCATCAAAAACAAATCTGTAAGACTCTCCTTTACGTGTACTGATTGACCTCTACAAACGTAAAGATATTTGCCGATATACTGAATATTAATCGCATTTTTTTGGTAAAAGGCCGCTAAGTAGGTGCAATATTGCAATAACCGCTAAAGTCCGCTAATAAATGTGACGGGTTACACACAAATGTATATTTGTCAGTAAAATTAAGTTAACATTATTTACGGTGTTACAAATTTCATTATATTGCCTATCATTTATATCAAAGACCGACGCAGCCTATACTAGTTTACTCGCTAGTTTCCATTAATATAATACTTACCTATCTTCTTGTTGATCCACTTTCTTTGTTAGTTTCTCTAGTTTGTCTGTAATTGCCAGTAGAGCAGGGTTCACATAGGATTCCTGGTTTGAGGATGTTCGTTTCGGCGATCCAAACTCAGTCAACCTTTGTCTCCAAGTCTTCTTACGATTAGGAAACTCTACGTAATAGGACACCCAGATCTTGCGAAGGACTTTTCTTGGTGTTGCTCGTTCTAGTTCTAGAAGTAGCTCAACCTGAAATATCAATAATACACCTATAAACCTGAAACTAGACGCTCTAGGAGCGTGAAGTCGGGCTAGTCATAAAATCAAAACAGGAGGCTAAACAATTCTACGTTGGGCTTCCTGTGTTCGTTCCCAAGGCATCATGGGGCCTATACGCGACATGATAGATAGATAGATAGATAGATACATTGACTAAAAGGTAAACCTAGAGTCGGGCCCTCTAGCTCGACTAAAAAGGACCGAAAGCCGAAGGCGCGTGATTGTATAGCCGATACAACACAGACGCGAATGTTGTAAACAACTTCTCGGTTAGTTCTATCAAATTTGACTAAACTTTTCAAGATTCAAGTAAATCTCGCCGATAAATAAAATAAAGTAGCACTAATTATAACCCAGGATTCACTCAATAGGGTTTTTATTAGGGCTATAGACCTGGAATTCACACTAGAGGTCTTATAAGGGTTAAACCAGGATTAGTACTAACCTTGGATTAACTCGATAGGATTTATTGAAAGATGGACCAATATTAGCACTAACCAAGGGTGAACTAATTAACCAGAAGGTTTAATTGAGAATTAAATCGAGTGAAATAGAGCGGCCCTTGGTCTCGAAAAATGAAAGAGTCCGTACATAAGACATCAATAGACCTAATCGGCTAACACTTTGCTATGTACGTTTCCACCCAATTCAAAACCTCTGGGAATAAAAACTTTTGTTCGAGAGATTTCCCGCACGTGATAAAAAATACATAAAATATATAAAATACATAAGACAAAGAATCTTATTCTCAGAGGATTTGAATTGTGTGGAAACGTTTGCCGATTTGGTCTATGGATAAATACTAGGCCTGTTGTGGGCCCAATACCCGCCTAATCTCGCAGCAAGATTAGGCGGGATTAAGCGAGATTAGGACATTTTGGGATTTTCAACCTTGCGGGGTCAGGCAAGGTTAGGCGGGGTCAGGCGAGATTTGACATTTTAGGATTTTTTTGCTTGCCGGGTTAGGCGAGTCTAGGTGAGATTTGGCGAGATTTGGACCAATAACAGGCCTAATACTTTGATTACATTAAACTGTACCTGCATTGCATGCTGTTCCATCTTTGCTGTTTGTAGAATACGATTGACGTCACCAACCGATAAACCAATCAGCAAGTTCTTGATGATGATAGGCATACACACACAGAATATAATATAGATGATATAACTAATGTAGGGGTGCGGTAGAGGCTGGTATTTAAACATAGTATGGGGGTACTTCATTTCACCTAATATCAACATAAATGTAGTAAATAGCGAGTATGACAGCTTATTGAAGAGGAAGTCTTTCTGATTCGTAGTATCAGTCGAGTTGGGTTCGTTTGACTTGACAACTTGAGATGCGTTAGTAACTGTAGAGTCTTCATACTCTTCTTTCTGTAAAGAAATCATAACAATAGACTGAGACTGCTGGTGATTCTTGAATCAATTCAAAGTGCATGAATTAACAAATCGAAGTCAGTTTTCTATGGGTCTGTACTGTAATCGACAATCAAAATTACGTCACAAATGATCAAAACTCAAGTGGAACCACGAGCGCAGCGAGTTGTTTTTTACCATCAATAAGCGAAAAACAACTAAAAAAGTTTGAAGAATACCGTTTTATCCGCTCGCGCACGGATGTCGTGAGCACAAGCAGGTCTGGACTGTAATCGACAATGGCTCTCAGCCAATCAGCGCGCGAGAAATTTACAAATTATGGTAAAATGCATGTTTCTTCTCCTTTTTGTGAATATGTTTTGATTTAGACTTTCGTTTCTTAAGTATAAGTTTGAGATTTGAATTGGAAAAAAGTCAAACAATTTAGTGCTTTGTAGGCAACATTCTCGAAAAAGTTTTTTTGTCGTCTTGAGAACATAAACGTTCTAGCTACGTCCACAGCAGCGGTGAATTTCTGCTCTGGGTTTCCTGTGGTATAAATTGCCTGAGGGTTTTGGGGCGGACGAGGAAGCTCTAGGCAGTTTCGTTTGTTTCGTTCTATCCAACTGTTCAACAAAGGAACTCCGACTTAGAATAAATATGGCACCGTTCCTGTGGTATAGGCAAGACATAATACAATTTTCTTTTTTAGCTTAATATAAATTATCATAGCAGTTGACTGATATGCTATAAATGATACTAATATCAGGCATTTTTCAAAAAATGATACTAGTTTTTACTTTATACTCTTCGAAGTTGTGGAGCCATCATTTGGGAAATTTAGAAAGGAATTCGTATTACCCACAGCTCCTTTGGGTAGTGCAATCACCGTTTGCGCCTTCAACTTTATTTTTGAATTAGGTGTATAACAATGGGGACTAATGATCAGTAAAGGGGACGAAACATCTGGGGACGAAACATCCGGTTACGATCCATATAGCATGTCTAACCTGATGATAATCCTGGTTCATCAATAGATAGAATGGTATTCCAAAAGCAATGACAAATGGAATAAATAGAATAATGATCTGAAAAGAAAAAATAATACTTCTGTCATAATTGTTGATAAAGCTGTATTTGTTTTTGCTTTTAAATTTTTTATAACAATATTTTGATAGCTGCTAAACTTTAAAGATTGTACAGCGCGACGCGCAAAAGTATGACCACTTTTAAAATATTCGCATACTTCTATGCACGAACTTTATGCTGCGAAACGAGTTTTTACACGACTTATTCGGTAAAATCAGACAACTTCACATCAATTGTCTGTTTAAAGTACAGACTCCCGTACATTAAATGTGGTCATACTTTTGCGCGTCGCGCTGTAACTTTTGCAAGGTATAACGATCCATATGGTTTCCATTTTTCAACATCTGTTTCTTCAATTTTACTACTCATATACCTACCTAGCCTGATTTCCAGAGCGGGCCTGGGTCCTACGCTATCACTTTCTCCCCAAGAAAAAGAAAGGAGAGGAGAAAGCGATGGGGAGAAAGCGATAGCGTAGGACCCAGGCCCGCTCTGAAAATCAGGCTAATACCTACCTTGATAAGAGTCTTTATGATATTCGTCATCATGATAATATAAATACCAAACGTTGAAAACCTGTCATTATAGAAAGTCAATTATTATCATAGCTTTATCATGTCATACAACTAATCCCTCAGGAATATAGCTAACCGAGGGAGAAAGTCATGTTAATGTACAGCTATTTCAAAAAAGGTTTGTTGTCTGCTACATGTTGCTTATCAAGCATGAATTATGCTATATTTATATGTAAATAATTTCAACACATAATGCTGGAAAACCCCATTAGATAAACTTTAAAAAAAACACACATATTCATGTGACCTTTTGCTTCTTGAATTCATATCATCCATAGTGCATTTCGGGCTTGGTATGCAACAAAACAACCGCCACTTTTTTTGAAATGGCTATGTACAAAACTAGTTAGATAGTTGTTCGCTGTTAAATAACTTTCGAAACAACTTCCAAGTGAATATCCAATACTAATGTATACAAATCACTCGGATAAAAAAAAATAAAAACAGAGATGCGGTTAGGGGAATTTGAGATTAGATCAGTATTTGGACCCGCTCGTGTCTGTACATTGGTTGGTGATCTGATGAATTATTAATGAGTACGTTTTAGAAGTATGATGCACTATCAGCCTGTTGAACACGAAATAATTTTTGTTTGTACATAAACAAAGGAAATTACTTAACAATTTTCACGACAGCAAAGCATAACGTTCTTTTAAGAATATTATTTAAAAATAATAGTATAGATAAGTGCAACTTATGTTTATTGCATGTTTCATAACGGTCTTTACATTACCTTCTAAGATATAACACAAAGATGACCCAAGCTATAAAAATCGCTGTGGCAGCTAGGGGCCTGGTACTTTCAGAGACGAAGGTATAGCTGCCATTAAACTTGTATTGAGTCATATAAACGAGGCTGGACATGTACAAGAACCACTCCATCCAGTTATCAGCTTTAAACAGGTATTTTAGTTTCTGAAACGTCAAAACAGCGTACAAACAGTTTTAGCCATGCATATACAAGTAATGCTATCACTTGTGACGCACAAATTATGGTATTCACATTATACGCACTAGCATTCGGTATGTCAATAGAGATCAGTTTATATTACAGGAAGCTGCCTGGTTTTACCAAATAAGGCACAGAAATTTCAACTGAGTTTGACTCAGTTTCCCACTAGTTGCGTTTTGTATCAGAAAATCGCGCTGGTGCTCAGAATCTTGACTATTTACTTTTAAGTCACGCTGTCAAATCATATACTCGTGTTTCCTTAACTTCAAACGTGTCACGTGATAATTGAAATGTCAATCAAGGACATGAGGACAAAACCATAAGTATGTACTCAAGGGTTCAAAGAGATTACGTTACTAACCTCATCCCATATTTGGAAAAGTTCTTTGAGAAGATGAAATAGACACATCACGATGATCGTGTATTTGGGAATCTCAATCAGAAGATTATCTTCTACTTCAGAGTCGAGGAATACAGTCATTGAGGTCAGCAGTAATAGAAAGAACATGTAAAAAGATAGGTTCATGACGTACGCCTTCCAGCCAACACTGCGCCTGCAATCGTTAATAACACCGGTTTGCAAGTGCTTTGCTTAGTATATACATAAACATCAATACTTGAGCAATCATGCATTAAAGGAATAGAAAAAGTAACTGTTAAAAAGCACGCTAGTTGGAGCACGTTAAGAGAAGCACGATGCGATGCGGCCTGACAATCCCCACTTGTACTTTATGACTGCATACAGCGCAGAAAACAAG
Organism: Metridium senile; assembly: GCA_949775045.1. Taxonomy (NCBI): domain Eukaryota; kingdom Metazoa; phylum Cnidaria; class Anthozoa; order Actiniaria; family Metridiidae; genus Metridium; species Metridium senile. The sequence continues at coordinate 17,833,101 of OX459099.1, forward strand.
TTATTTTTTTATAAAATACAAATTGATCAACATGAAAACGCGCGTGCTTTGTGCTGTCATAAAGCACGCGCCTAAACCAATCAGAATGCGTGTTTTCTAAGAGAAATTTTATCAAGTCAATAGACCTCTTTCACGAAGTAGGTGATCATACTCAAATTCCGGCCAAGCCTTACTAATATTTAGTAGAACAAAATCAACACATAATGAAGTCTCTCTTTGATTTCAACGAGTCAGAGTGAGGCCTGCAGTGCATTTGCATATTATTTATATTAACTGCTTTGTAAGAAAGATCTATAAAAAAATAAATGCTATTTTATATATTTTTCTTTTAATCTTTGTTATGTCTACATGTAAGCCCAGTAAACCGAGCAAGGACAAAGTAGCACAAAAACCAAGTCATATGATTTCTCTTTTTGCAAATGTTTTTTTAGTGTGAAAACATAAATGAAATATTTGTATTCAAATAGAGTTTTAATTGATATTCTAGCGAAAATGGAATAAGAGCTACAGTATGTCTCTTAAGTGTATGTTGTGACTCTATGCGACCTAAACAATATAGCATCATACCATTTGATGTTCATAATGGCTCCACACACGATATGAGAAAGACAATTGACTCGTTTGTGCTTTACCATCGTCTGCAAACAAATAAATGAATGTTTCAGCAGGGTATTGCAGCAAACATAATGTTACAGAACTCAACAGACGAAACTCTTACAAACTCTTCTATCTCATTCCTCTCATTTTTGTTTGTTTTTGTATAATATTTTGTCCTAGTAGCTCATGTTCTTTAATCTCCCTTCCACATTCTACTGCATCCCCTTTTATTTTCTCTAGCAATTCACATCGGCTTTTTTCCTTTCAGCAGTTGGCATTCGCTGGTAGTTTTGACTTACATGTAAGCAGTCTAGGAATTTCTTTGGGTCATCTTTTCTGATGTCAGGCATTCCTTGTAAGAACATAAAGTCATAGGTAATCTGTAAAAAAGCAGTTATTAAAGAGAGTACTCGAGAGAATAGTCCTTCCCAGTTTCTCGTCGATCATCCTCATAGCGTGGAATATATTCTTTAGAATTTGACTACAGCTCGCTGTTATTTGAGGTATGTACACCTTATCAAACAATTGCAACACGTGGCTGTAGTCGATTCTAAAGAATATATTACACTCTATCGAGGCTTAGGTTGACCGACGAGAACCGTGAAATTTAATGTTCTATTTGACATAAAAAACAATACTCACAACTCGATATAGAGTAGAAGTACTTACAGAATGATCCTCACTTTTTACTGTGCCACATTCTTCAACACATCGATCTAGAAATTTCTATATTACAGTAACAAAAGCAAGATATGTAAGCTACAAAGTGCACGTTCAAGTGCACGCAAAGGTTCATGGCAAATTGACTTATAAATAATCCAAGATACAAATGCTCACAGGGTGTCAAACTCTGAGACTAATAAAAGTTTTCAAATCCGTCAATAGTTTGTACTAAAAGCGTGTATGTATCTAACCATAACCCTTGTCAATCTCAGTTTCTAACTTTCGAGTGACTATCTTTGAAATATGCATTTAATGCCTAGTGGGCTATGCTCAGTTACCAATCGTGCTAGTAGATATTACCTCTGCAACAGGAGGCATTTTAATAACAAGGTTTTGTAGTTGTGTAAGTCCTTCCTCGACTCGATGACACATTTCCCGCCATCTAAAGAAGAAAAACTACCTTATCAGTGTACGCAGAACTATAATTCACCTTTAAAATAATAAGATAAAATCGAATACTACATGTATTCGATCTTATTGCAGATATTCAACTGCCTCTTCCCACGAGATATTGCGGGTTCTCTTTCATATTGACTATATTTTATATGATTTTGGATGAAATAGCTATACTTTTTTCTCGTGACATACCCTGTTATACCACTCCTCACTTGTATTTTCTTTGTATACGCACTCGCCTAAAGGCTCGTGTGTATACTAAAGATACAAGTGACTCGTGAGATATTTCACGGTATGCCACTCAAAACCATTTTATAACTAGTATGAATTTATCCTGTTCTGCAGAAACGCTACATTTTTTGACTTCCAAACCCACCCTCCCTAGCCCTGCAATATTTCCACATGTAATTTAGTCGTATGCTGAGCCACTCCTTTATATACACCCTACTGACTTCTTTCGTTCCACTTCCGCACCCTCCCCACCCCTATCTATATTAATTCAAGACGTACCTTGTATGGTTGGCTATCATCATTGCAACATTTGTTTTTAATGACTCGATTGCCACGTCCAAGGCGTTCTGATTACAAGCGTTATATGTCACGTTCTGATTCTCGTGTGACAGTAAGAAACTAGCAACAGTATCGTGACCATTCTTGGCAGCCAAGTGAAGTGCCGTGTCCTACAAACAATGAGGAATGTCACGCAATTGATAAGGCATGAGTAAACGGCGAATAGCCGGCGGCGATTGCGTGACAACAAGGAACTAGTGTGGTGTGATATGATCTTTGCCTATTTTATGACCGAAAATGAATTTAGGGAACAATGCCATATGCATCCAGTGAAAAAGAGCTTGTTATTCGATTGCCCAGGTATTTCCCACAAGCATATAGATGAGCCTTGGGAACGACGTTGGTCGAATAAAAGGCTTCATCTATTCTATTTCACATGCATTACAGGTATATTATGCTACATACAATTTCTTTGTAATTTCAATTCAGCGTCTTTTTGTAGGTTTTACTGTAGTTATAAACAAAACACTATACACTGCAGACAAACCTGGTCGGCATTGTCTTCATCGTTGATACAGTTTTGGTTTGCACCACATATCAGTTGCACACTTTTCAATGATCCTTTGGCAGCAGCAAAATGTAGTGCGGTACGTCCTTCAGTATCCCTAGGAAAAGAAACAATAGTCAAACACTGAAGCAATCGAAAATAATACTAAACACTAGCGACATAAGCATATAAGCAACATACGCAGACTCGTGTAGCACTGAAAGGCCGTATGTTGCTTCTGGGTATGTCACTATGTGAACCAGGCTTAACTATATTTATAATATACTAAAAGCATTGGCATTTCTATCATATTATTGTTCACAGTTAGCACGTAAGGTAGAACGCGCACACTCATTATTGGCCTTTACCTAAACGAGCAGAGGACTGGGTACTAGTTTTCTAAATTAATCTAATTACAAAATTAAGCATATCATAGGAAAGAGCACATTGAAATATACAAGGTTTCAAAGTTTGGGCACATTAGGTTAAAAAATGAGAGCATTTTGAATGTCCAAATAATTACAAAGAAATGTATGGTTTGGATGGACAGTGTCAGTGTCCATCCAATCCATACATTTCTTTGTAAATTTTCAAGGTTTTCAAAGACTGCCTCTAACCCAGTATTCAAGCAAATTTAACCAAACTTTGGAACCTTGTATATCTTGATGTGCTCTTTCCAATGATATGCTTAATTTTGTAATTAGATTAATTTAGAAAACTAGTACCCAGTCCTCTGCTCGTTTAGGTAAAGGCCAATTACGGTTGACTTTCGTGTTGCTGGCCATTATCACCTTCAACAAAACAGATGACCAAAAATAATAAGATTTGATATTTTAAAAGGTGTTTCCCAGTAGTTTTTTAATTTAATGACCACACTTCCAATTTTAATTTAGCGAATTGATAAACTTTCTCTGATCTGATCAAGGTGCATTTTGCACCAGATACAAAGCATATAGATTGAAGTTTTGATTGATGTCAATTTCAACTCAATTGGTGTTGCTATGACAACTTAAATTACTTTAATTACTAAACCAACATTTAACAATTGATCTATAAGCAGCATTAATAATGCAGCACTTATCACTGACCTCTCAATGGTTGCTCCTCTGTCGAGTAAGAACTTCACGACTTTGTCATGTCCATTGGATGCAGCAAGGTGTAACGGTGTGTGATCACTAAGATTACCAACATTCATCAGTCTTGTCTGACGACCTTCCATTAGCTTCTTGACTATTGGTAACCATCCGTGACTATTTGATATAGGAAGTACATCTTAACATTTACAACTTGACTAGATTCAACATTTATGTTCAAATCATCACATTAAGAGTTTTGATTAGTTATTGAGCGCAATTTTTGTAAATTGGTTTCAAAAAGTGGACTGTAACTGAAACTGCTTTAATCAAACTAGATCTTCTAGTTGTTATTTCAATCAACGTTGATGGTTTTGAATTAATGGTTGGTCTGAGACCGATATGATTCCAATGTACTGTATTGTAAGTATTGTTATCTGTAATTCAGCACATTTACGTGTGATTAGTAAAACAATGCATTTGTAATTTAATGAGCTCACACAATTCATATTGGTCTAAGGGCCTGAGTACATGGAAAACAGTCATGGCTCGGTCGCTAAGCTTCGTAAACAACAAAATGGCGGGTAAGCGTTCTCTTTTGGCGCTAAGTTCAGTTTTCCTCTCTTTAGCATCCTTGGCTGCGGTTTTTCAGTGCTATTTGGCGCGTGAAATACGTCATTTAACGTCATTTGATGCAATTCGAGATAACCCTCCCCCTATAGGGTCACCCTACCTTGAGCGTTTACATGGCTTAAGTAAACAAAATGCTGGCCCTCCAAGGAGGGTCAACCTACCTAGCTGATAGATTGACCCTACCCCTAGTGTGACCCTACCAGACATGTAAACACAACTACGAAAAACAATATAGGAGGGTGACCCTATCTAATGGGGACGATGTTGCCATTACAAAAATCGTGAAAAATTGTCCTGTGTAACATGTTAATATTGCTCGAAAAAACAGACAGCCCGTGTAACATGAATTAGAAATTGTGAACCCGTATCGCGAAAAATCGTCGCTGAAAATCTTCGCGTGTAACATCAGCTTTAAGGATATAGCGACATAGATATAATGTAAGTTAGTTATAAGGAAGTAAAGATTACCTGGCAGCAAGGTGAAGAGGTGTTTCTAGTTTATGGTTCTTCAAACTTGCATCAGCACCGTTTTTCAGCAACAATAAGACGCTCTGAAACAGACCAGTTTCAATGAGTCAAAATAGTAGTTTCACATAAGCGGCCGCTTCTTGGATGCTGGTGTTTCTTATTGACAAAAAATATAACGAATTCACTAACATAAGTTGTTACAATATAAAAAACCGTGAAGTTTAAAAAGAAAGACTTTAATTGTGTTTCTTTTGTAACAACGTATGGACGTGCATTCGTTGTATTTCTTGTCAACGGTCTCATTAGCATCCTATCAAAGATATGCCTATTGTTCTGTTGCAATCTCAACCTGTTATTTTTAACAGTTATTTTTTAATCTCGCGCGCTAATCAAAGTCTTTTGTTACTTCTCACCTACAATACCATATATGGTAATGGCATTGTTTTCAAGATTGCATACGGTATTTCTGATAAGATACAAGAAGTGGCTTATGTAAAAGAACTCTTTTGATAGCTTAATTTAATTTTCTAAAACTATCAAACCAGCTACCTCAGTCATAATCAAAAAAACCCTTTTTAGCCCAGCAGGTAAAACATACAAAATCTATATATTATGTACTAGGCAATTGAATTTAAACTTCGTCCAACCAACCCCTTGTAAAGACCTTTTTCTTTTATTTCACTTATCACCACCAGAATCATCTTTGAACACGTTTGCTTGCCATATTTAAAATAGTGTTTGTTAAAGAGAAGGCTTTTGGGGACCTCCAAATTCCAAAGAGATTGCGGAATAATTTGCTAGGCTGCAAAGAGCAGCTGAATTTTTCTACGTAAAATATACATCCTCTTGGGCCAGTTGTACGAAGCCTGGACAAGAGTTATCCAGTGTATAGAATTTGTATAGCTTTTATCCGTTGGATAGAGATGAATCCGGTGGATACCGCTATTGATCAGGCTTTGTACAACCGGCCCGTGAACACTTATATCCACTGTACCTTGATCTTCACAATAAGCTTATAGTTAACGGATAGATAAAGAAAGAAAGAGAGAGTACCTTGAGGAAGCCTCCCTGTGCAGCGTAATGAAGAGTAGTTGCACCCGTGCTATCCTGTTGGTTTACTAGTTTGTTGGCATGTACTTCATCGTCCTAATAGTGAGATAATGATACATGTGTTATATGTATTATGTCTCAATTTTGATTTTACAATTATGAAACAGATAGAAGAAAGGTTTTTAGGTCGGGGCGAACAAGTGATTAAATAAATCAATCAATGGTCTCCCCTAAACAGGGATTAAACGAACTGAAAAAGTACATCTCAGTTTTAATGATTGTAGGTCACAAATCGTAGGCCGCCTCTGCTAGAGACACGTGTGTGCTTGTTTATTACAGGGCGCACAAATCTTCGAACCTCTATCTCTATCTCTCTCGATAAGTATCTCTCTACAGACTCTACATCTCTCTAAAGTACTATCAAATATTGTAAACATACGATTAATCTACGAAGTATTAGGAGCGTTCGCACATGTGCATTATTAACATCTACAATGAGTAATGCGGAGGACTTAACAGACTGATATATATGAAGGTGCACATTTGCTGCCATGAAAGTTAATGCCTCCGAGACCAGACTGTTGTACCGTGAGACAATCCCCTCCAGGAAGCAGCTCTATATAGTATTAAAACTCTGTTAGCTCTTCTATCGTTATATCACATACCATCAATAGTCGTTCAGTAGTTTTGTCTTGTCCAACAGCCCAGTGTAAAGCCGTCCTGTTCTTATCGTCCTTACATGTCACGTCTGCTCCTTTCTCCAGTAGAAGCGACACAACCGCTGAACAGCCGTGGGCCGCAGCCAATAGCAAAGGAGTACACTTCTCTCGGTCACGTGGGTTCAGGTTCATACCCTGATATACAAAACAATAGAAAAAGTTTAAAATTTATTTGTTGGTTGGTTTTTCATTCATAGTAAAACATTTTGGTTGAGAAAAGTTATACTATGAATAGAAAAATTGTTATTCTCTTAATCTTGAAAATGATGTCAGCGACATCGAAACGTCGTGAAATAAGCGTTCTGTCTTATAGTATAAAAATTCTCTTAATCGGTAGTAAAATTCTTTTTACTCAGAAAAGTGAGCAATCGCTGACATTTGTGACGCAATCATGTTTTACTCATGCAGCTACTTAAGTATTAGCTCCTACGCATGGGTCTTTGTACATAAAACATGGATGTATGTTAATAGGGAAATTTTGGGAAACAAAGAGTAAGAAAGATCGAGGGACTGAAAGCAAAAGAAAATAGGTGGAATAATTTTTATGGAAAATAAAATTATCAAATAAAAGAACTAAATACAAAAATACTAGATGGCGATTGCGGGACAGAGAGAAACTATGGGCCGTAAATACTATAATTATGTTAGCTACATTTAGTGAAGAATGTTTGAAACTGCTCCGGCAAAAACTAGACATTTATTTAGTACAGGCAGCGTTGCAACACCATTGTATGGTGTATGACTCAACAAGCAACGCTGCATGCCTACAATAACAACTCGTACAAAAAAAGACACTGTTACACAATGAAATTATTCAGAAACTTGTGCTGAAATATAACAGCGCCGGCCATGGACTAACGCTAAAGTAGTAGTTTAGGCAGTTTACTTACGTGATCAACCAAGAATGAGACTACCAATGAATGGTTAAACATGGCTGCCCTGTAGAGAAAACGTCATTTTATTTCCAAATGCAATTAACTATGGGTAAAAGTAGTCATTTCGTTCTTATCAAAATAGATAGCAATGTTTTGGGTTACCTGTGTAACGGTGTCATTCCCTCTCTATCTACTAATTTATCAGTAAAGACGTCCTTGTCATGTTCATACAAGCATTTGATTATCTCCAAGGCTCCTAGACGACATGAAAGGTGGATTGGAGTACCACCATCTATTCTCTGAAATAAACAATATCAATGATTTAAATTTAGATTATAAGAAAATATCATCAGTCGCTAGTTTTAAGAAATCTGTCAAAAGTGTTTTTTAGCTTTTTAATGTTTTTCTTTTCTTATTTAATTTATCTTTTCAAGTATATATTTAAATCAATCGTTTCTTGGTACGTAGGTTTTGACATTTTGGATGCATATATAGTTAGTTTCAACTACGTTTTAATTAAAGAAAACGACCAAGTTTTCGGACAAATTGTCCATCTAGTAACGCTTTCCATTGTGACTCTGAAGATGGACAATTTGTCCGAAAGCTTGGTCGTTTTCTTTAATTAAAACGTAGTTGAAACTATATATGCATCCAAATAGTATATATTTGTTTATTCATATTTCTTTAATGTATAATTTGTAACATATCACATTGTTGTATGCTTCTTATTATAGGGCCCTACTGAAAATCCCATATAGTGAGTAGGTTCCCTGAAAGGCTCACTAGCTGGCTAGTACTTACTCGTATTGCTGTTAGTGAACATCCTTGATCAAGACACAGCTTCACTGCCTGGAATAGAATGGACATGGTCCTTTAGTAACTAATAGGTAATGAATATAATGAAATTTGTAACACCGTAAAAAATGTTGACTTAACTTTACTGACGTTTCGAGCTTTAGCCCTTCGTCGGAGTAAAAGAAGGGCTAAAGCTCGAAACGTCAGTAAAGTTAAGTCAACATTTTTTACGGTGTTACAAATTTCATTATATTGCATATCGTTTATATCAAACACCGACGCAGCCTATACTAGTTTACTCGCTAGTTTCTATTTAGTAACTAAGACGAGATATCTAAAACCCAAATACAGTAAACACCCTCATAAAAGAACAAGTGGATTAAGAACCTTCAGGCTGAAATTTGGTCAATAAACCATCATATATATATAAGAACCAATTCAGCCTGACAAATAAATCATGTGCTTATGCAAAAAATAGGGTATCAAAAATTTGAAAACAGTAGGGTTGATCTAAGTATGTGTGCTGGACCAATACAAACACACAGTATTTCGCAGAAGGTATTGGGGTTGCTAGAGTAAATAAACTCATTTCCAATTTTTAAGAATAACCTCGTCAGCCTGATTTCTCACTAAGCACGCGATATATAAGAAATACATCAGCCTGAACACCGATATCATTTGTTCTTTTATGCGGGTGTTTACTATACTTCTTGTCCCATTTACTGCGATATAACAGCTTGTTTTCCTGGTCAATAATTTGTTAGGCTAGCGTTGAATCTCCATTTGTTTGCGACGCTTGATCTAAAAGTAAATTTTTTTAAACAATTTAAAAATTAGGTCTGTGTTACCTTTAAGACTCCACTGTCAATAGCGAGATGTAACAAAGTGCTTCCATCGAAGTCTACACTGTATAAGATATCCATTTGTCGTTTAGGGTCAGTATGGATTTCATAGCCTGAAAATTCAATCAATAAGATAAATTCAGAATATTTTGGAAATTAACAATTAATTATAGTTAACTACTTGTAAAGGCCTTCTTGTTATAAATAATAGAAAGTAGATATATATATAACTTTTCCAGGGGCCGGTTGTACGAAGGGTGAATAGCGCTATCCACCGGATAAACCTTATCCAGCGGATAAAATCTAAAAAATACCTATGCAGTGGATAACTTTTATCCGCGGATAACTTTATCCATGGATAATAATGTTTTTATTATCCATGCTTTATCCACCCTTCGTACAACCGGTCCCTGAACTATAACAAATCTAGAAATAAGTTCCTGTGCGCGCGCATTAGTAACATGAGTAACGAACAAAATCGGCTCGCGCTGTACTCGGCATCGTGCGCAATTTGAACATTTGAAAAAGTATTCCTGAATCCCTTCCATTACGTCACTCCAACATTCTTAACATTCCAATCATTCTTTTCATTTCAAGCATTTTTTGGTTGATGGTGCAACTCTGTGTGCGCGTAGGCACGGGAGCAGTTTCAACGGTAATCAGTGTCGCGCGCGCATTTTGAATTGAAACAGTACTTCGCATGCCATGGTCCGTTTTCCAAATAAGCTGTGTCCGATTACACTTTATTATTATTAATAAAAAACATTCTGCTAAACGTAATATATTATACCAAGAGACCATAAATAAGAGAGGGAAACTCTTGTATTACCCGCGCGCCATGTGAATTCCAAATTATTCTATTTTTGGTAACGGATGGAGTTTAATTTTTGCTAGCTTACTTTTGCCGTGCGTCATGATTTTTTGTAACCGGAAGTCTTATTTTCGCCTTACCCAGCTACCCTGTGTCTAAATTTGCCATTTTCATCCCACTATTACATTTTTATAAGTGTATCGTTGTGTCAAATAAATAAACTAACTAATAAAACAAGCTTGTGTTTTGATCATGAACTATTTCATTAGTTTTCTTGTACTTTCTTTCTTGAAAACATTTAGTCGAAGAATAGTCCAAACAAACAACCAAGAAAACGTAGAATATTCGAGGCATTGCTTTGAACATACGAACAGAACACGTACAATAATTCAAGCGACAAATGTATGATGGATCACTAAAATTTACGATAAAGTGAATAAAGAAAATATATTCTCGTTAAGGGAATGGATCCTATAAGAGTAAATGGACTGAGCCCAGGTGTAAGTGATTTAGTTTAGTTTAGTTTATTTGTCACACAAATACAATTACAAAAATAATACTAATAAAATATATATAGATGTGACGGGAGTAGGAATGATGTTAATATTCACATTTCAACTTTTTGTAAAGGCCTTCTTGTTATAGATAATAGAAAGTAGATAAATATCACTTTTCCAGAACTATAATAAATCTAGAAATAAGTTCCTGGGCGCGCGCATTAGTAAGATGAGTAACGAAATAAAATCTTGCGCGCTGTACTTGGCATCGTGCGTAATTTGAAAATTTGAAAAAGTATTCCTGAATCCCTTCCAATACGTCACTCCCACATTCTTAACATTCCAATCATTCTTTTAATTCCAAGTATTTTTTAGCTGATGCGTGCGCTTAAGGCCGTGTCTCACTAGCGTTTTTTTCGTGCAACCTGTCTCGCGAAAAAAATTATTGCAAGTTGCACGATACCATGTCACACTAGCGATTCAGTCCGTTGCAACTTAGCTCACGAAAAAAAATGTCAAGTTGCACGCGCTATTTGAATCATTCAAAAATAAAACGTTTGATTCGCGCGAGGGGGTGTCACACTTGAAATTTCGCCTTTGCAACTTGCAACATTTCGAAAATTTGTTGCAGAAAGTACAAGCCGGTTCTACTTTTCGCGCAACAAAAAAATGAAAAGTTCAAGTTGCACGAGGGGGTGTCACACGTGAAAAACGCTTTTGCAACTTGTAACAATTTTTTTCGCGAGAAAAGTTGCACGAAAAAAACGCTAGTGTGGCACGGCCTTTAGGCTCGGGAGCCAGTTTCAACGGTAATCAGTGTAATAATAATAATAATAATAATAATAATAAAGCACTTTATTTCAATAGGGTAACTAGAATTACACAAGTAATTTTCATCTAGACCCTACATATAGGTGTCGCGCGCGCATTTTGAATTGAAACAGTACTTTTAGTTAAAAGGGATATTGATATTTACATATTAACATTTTTCAAGGCCTTCTTGTTATGAATATTAGAAAATGTATCTTTACAGTCACTTTTCAAGATCTATAACTCTAGAAAAATAGGCGCGCGCATTAATTAAAAGTGAGTAACGAACAAAATGTCGCGCACTGTACACTTCTAGAACTGCATCGTGTACAATTTGAAAAAAACATTCCTGAATCCCTTCCATTACGTCATTCATACATTCCAATCATTCTTTGCATTCCAAACATTCCAGTCTTTGTATTCTTTAGAATGTTGCGCACCTGCGTGCGTGTAGGTTAGCTATAGGGAGCTAGTTTCAACGGTAATCGGTGTCGCGCGCATTTTTAATTGAAACAGTACTTTTCTTTTTTTTTCTTTCGATCCCTTTCACATGCCATGATTTGTCTTCCAATTGAACTCTGACCGAGTACACTTTTTTCATGGATTTAAATCAGTGAAACCTAATTTTTCAAACGTAAAACATTCTCCGTATCATATTAGTACTGTGGACCTAAATCAAAATTCTGATTGGATCAACGTACTTCGTAAAATGCCGTTTTTGCAGTGAATCATCGATGTTTTTGCTTTTACTTACATTTCTTGAAGAAAATTGCCATGGTTTCAGAAGCGCCTTTCATTGTAGCTACACTGAGAGGAGTCATTTGATCGGCTGCTCGTTTGATGACGTCGGCTCCACAATCCAGCTATTACAAAGCAACCCACGTTAGTACGAAATAATATAAATGACTAGCAATATATACAACGACAGCAGTATAGCTAACACAGAGAACTAGAACTATACTGCAAAAACGGCTGAGTAGATAAACCTCACTATATTGAGTTAATCATGCATTCAGGATGACACTTTATAGTGAGTTAACCCAACTCTATAGTGAGTAAAAATGAAGTTAAACTCAATATATTGAGTACATTGTACTCAATGGCCGTCTACATTCATGTTTACTCTTAATAATGGGTTGGGTTAACTCACTATAAAGTGTCATCCTGAATGCATGATTAACTCAATATAGTGAGGTGTATCTACTCAGCCGTTTTTGCAGTGCAGAGAACTAGCAAGCGAATTAACGAAAAGAAGAGAAAGGAAGAAAGAACAACAACAGCAATAACAAATACAGAGGTTAAAAATAACAAGAACTAGTGAACGAACCAATGAAAAGAACACAAGGAAGAAAGAACAACAACAACAATAACTTAACAACAACAATAAAACAAGTAAACGATTAATGACATTAATGATGACTAAGATCACCTTAAAATACCGAAATAAAGACAAAAGGAAATTAAAATGCGACAAACAACAAAGATATAACAAAACCAGAAACAAATCAAAAGACGAGCAGGAACAACAGCGCGTACTAAAGCAAAATAGTCCTTTTTACATGTACAGTTACCTTCCATCAACCTCAGCCTCGATAGCGCGTTATGTATTATTTAGAATTTGACTATATGACGTGATAATTTAAGTAATGCACCCATTATCAAACAATTGAAACACTTGCAAATTCCATGGGTCAAAGTCAAATTCTAAAGAATATATTACACGCTTTCGAGGCTGAGATTGATGGAAGAGAACTGTGAAATGGTCTATTAACAATTCTGATCGTACCAGTTTCTGGCATATCTCCAAGGCATTTCGATGTTCCAGGAATGCGGCAGTGTGTAATGGTGTATATCTGTTACGGCCTTCGATATTTACATCAGCACTTTCATGGCTAAGTAGGACCTATGATAATATAACATCAAAATTTTGTCATTTATTATCCAACTAGTCATAGACATATAAAAATATCACGGGAGTAGGACGGGATCGAGTAAGATTTTACTTGTCTATGACTAGCCTTTCAAGTAAAACAATATTTTGCAGTCTTTAAAAGAACAAAAACCTTGTTTCTAATGATTGGATAATAAGATATATATATATATTTATATCTTACTTAAACCAGACTCATAATCACTTTTCAGCGTGCACAACGTGAAAGACTGAATTTCATGAAAAAAAGAATGAATGCAACAACAAAAACAGCTAGGAACAGCTAGCTTCTCAGCTAGAAACTATCGTCAACATTACCTCTACAATATCTACATTGCCAGTTCTAACAGCAACATGTAAGGGTGCTTCTTCTCTATGGTCCTTTAGGTTTGGGTTGGCATGACAATGAAGTAGGTACTTGACGGTGGCAATCTGACCTGCTGATACCGCGCAGTGTAATGGCGTCTTGCCGTACGAGTCACGTTTATCGATATCTGCAAAATAGAAGAAAAATCTTAATAACGAGATTGAATAGGTTGAATGTTGGTTGGTTGGTTGGTTGGTTGGTTTGTTGTTTGGTTGGTTGGTTGGTTGGTCGGTTGGTTGGTCGGTTGGTTAATTGGTTGGTTGGTTGGTTGGTTGGTTGGTTGGTTGGTTGGTTGGTTGGTTGGTTGGTTGGTTGGTTAGCTGGTTGGTTGGTTGGTTGGTTGGTTAGCTGGTTGGTTGGTTGGTTGGTTGGTTGGTTGGTTGGTTGGTTGGTTGGTTGGTTGGTTGGTTGGTTGGTTGGTTGGTTGGTTGGTTGGTTGGTTGGTTGGTTGTTTGGATGGTTGTTTGGATGGTTGGTTGGTTAGTTAGTTGGTTGGATGGTTAGCTGGTTGGTTGGTTAGCTGGTTGGTTGGTTAGCTGGTTGGTTGGTTAGCTGGTTGGTTGGTTGGTTGGTTGGTTGGTTGGTTGGTTGGTTGGTTGGTTGGTTGGTTGGTTGGTTGGTTGGTTGGTTAGTTGGTTGGATGGTTGGTTGTTTGGATGGTTGGTTGGTTGGTTGGTTAGTTGGTTGGTTGGTTAGCTGGTTGGTTGGTTAGCTGGTTGGTTGGTTAGCTGGTTGGTTGGTTAGCTGGTTGGTTGGCTGGTTGGTTGGTTAGCTGGTTGGTTGGTTGGTTTGTTGGTTGGTTAGTTAGTTGGTTGGTTAGCTGGTTGGTTGGCTGGTTGGTTGGTTGGTTGGCTGGCTGGTTGGTTGGTTGGTTGGTTGGTTGGTTGGTTGGTTGGTTGGTTGGTTGGTTGGTTGGTTGGTTGGTTGGTTGGTTGGTTGGTTGGTTGGTTGGTTGGTTGGTTGGTTGGTTGGTTGGTTGCATGGTTGGTTGTTTGCATGGTTGGTTGGTTAGTTAGTTAGCTAAGTACCTTCATTTTGCTGTAGTAGTACCCTTATGTCTTGTGTGTTTCCTGTTCGAGCCAAGCTATGAAGAGTCTCTTTTTCGCCATCATTGTCAGCTCCAGACTGAAAAACAGATAAAAAACCAATTAATGGAAGGTTAAGATCGCCGATATAACGTAATGGTCATAATGCCATATTAATAGAGATTGGCTTTTTATCTGATGATGTTCATAGACATCAAGGCAGAGCATTTATTATCCAGTTTGATATTAATTTATATTTATTCACTATATTTATTCATCAGAATGTAAATAGTCATCATTAAATTGGACATCACTGTAATTATATTATACTCATCGATGTTTGATTGTAAATAGTTAAGTAATAACCTTAACGAGGATTAACTATTAAAGATATTATTGGAAGAGTTCGTCTTTTCTTCTGAACACGAAGTAGGGACAATTGGCGATTGTCACAGACAAAATGACCAGGCAATTTTTTTGAGCGTGTCTCTGTCCTCTGATATAAACTGGGTATCCAACCAATCAGAGCGTGCGTAATATCTCAAATATTTCATAATTTAAAATATAAATGTCTATATTTGTTTGAATAAAGAGAGACAAGAAAGTTTACGAGTAAACCTAATGTGTAACACGACCTGACACATGTCATAAAATCATCAACGAATATCAAAATTACAATATCTTAACTCTTTGTTTGGAATACTTTTTCCGCCGTATCTCTACATATGTCTTGGGCAATGTTTCCCAAAAGGCAGCAGTCTAATGACTCTGGATGGTCGCTTACGAGAGAGAGAAAAACAATGACAAAGCTAGTCAAAAACGTGAACCCTAAAGGTGGTCGCGGTCGCTTTCGAGAGTGGTCGCTTACGAGAGAGATTTATTACAGAGTTTTATATGGAAAACAAAACGGGAAATTGAAATAGTGGTCGCTTACAGGATATGGTCGCTTACGAGAGTGGTCGCTTACGAGAGAAATTTATTACAGAGGTTTATATGGGAACAAAACGGGAAATTGAAATAGTGGTCGCTTACAAAAGATGGTCGCATACGAGAGTGGTCGCTTACAAGAGAGATTTATTACAGAGTTTATATGGGAAACAAAACGGGAAATTGAAATAGTGGTCGCTTACAGGAGATGGTCGCTTACGAGAGTGGTCGCTTACGAGAGAGATTTATTACAGAGTTCTTATGGGAAACAAAACGGGAAATTAAAATAGTGGTCGCTTACTAGAGTGGTCGTTCAGAGAGTTCACTGTATACTTAGACATTGAGGTTGGAGTCGTATGCAAACCATACAGACATTTTTCTTTTATGTGTCAGATCGATAACATGTGGCTTGGATGTTGTTTTTAAAAAAAAAAATCAAAACAGGCAAAACAATGGGATACGCTGACCAAGAAAACCTTTGGCAAATATTGTATTCTATTTTAAACGAGAATGAAACCGCTAAGTATGGAAGCACCTCCTAACTTTAAAATACATGAAGAGAACGCTCGAAATATAGACAATATAGATACGAATCTTTCAAAGAAAAAACATTAATTGTCAACTCAAAAATAAGGGAGAAAGAACGAAAGAAAGAAAGAGAGGGGAAAAAACGTCAATTTACATTAAAAAAACACACACACACAATGACACGAGCAACTGATAAAGATTCCTCCATGGCCCATATCATCTTTTTCAATCATTATTATTTTTTTTTCTTTTTGGGAATTAAATGTCGATCACATTTAGATCACATCTATTAGATTGGACAGTCTTCAAGATCAACAAAATAATCATGCATTTGAAAAAAAAAGTTCAGAAAAACGCTTTACTTTCTTCAATTTGGTTTTATATTCTATTCATGAAAGATAAGAAGAAACATAGGTGTCAGAAATAAGTGTCAGCAGTGAGCCCCATATGTTCAATTCCAATGGCTTTCATCTTTCTTTCTACATTTCTTTATTTAGATATATATTTATATTTATATTTACTCCGACGAAGGGCTAAAGCTCGAAACGTCAGTAAAGTTAAGTCAACATTTTTTACGGTGTTACAAATTTCATTCTATTACCTATCGTTTATATCAAACACCGACGCAGCCTATACTAGTTTACTCGCTTGTTTCTATTTCTATTTTTTACGGTGTTACAAATTTCATTCTATTACCTATCGTTATATCAAACACCGACGCAGCCTATACTAGTTTACTCGCTAGTTTCTATTTCTATTTTTTACGGTGTTACAAATTTCATTCTATTACCTATCGTTATATCAAACACCGACGCAGCCTATACTAGTTTACTCGCTAGTTTCTATTTCTATTTTTTACGGTGTTACAAATTTCATTCTATTACCTATCGTTATATCAAACACCGACGCAGCCTATACTAGTTTACTCGCTAGTTTCTATTTATATTTTATTATTACTGTTATCACAAATTTCTTCCTATATTTCTCCTTTTAGATGTATTTCTATTGTATTACTATATCTATCACAATATTGACTAGTAATCTAGTCTCTATATGTAAAAGTGTTACAATTGTATATTCATAACATCTAATTTAAGCGTTTCAGATAAGTTCGATTCATTGAAGTTGAAATACTACTTATTAACCGAGAGTGAGGTCATTACAGGGAAATGTCAGACCGAGGTCTTGACAGTACGGACCGAGCGACAGCGAGGTCCGTACAAAAAAGACAAAGGTCTGAGATTTCCCTGTAATGACCGAACAGACGAGTTTAATAAGTTATTTATTATATGGCTATTTTAAAAAGAGAGAGAAAGTAATATATTTTTTTTTTGATATTTTACGACGCGCGTTGCTTTCAAATGGCTTCCCAGTAGTTTTGACTGAAAAAGAGCGAGTTGTCAGACTAGATCAGAAACCGGTTTTAATTTCATTCAGCAAGACGGCTGCATCAACAAACTCACAGAAATTTTAATGCCAAAATATTAAAATTACTGCAGTATACTTTTCAACTATTATTGATGTATGTGAACGAGATTTATGTTCTTTAGAGAATTAAAAAAAATTTTGTGTATTCTCACAACCTTTTGTGTATTCTCTTGTGAGTTTTTGTAATTATATTGATTTGATTTTCTCAACTTTTGCTTGTCAAAATGTTTGCAAAAACAACCAATGCTCGCCACTTAGTCTTTAATTTTCTCTCAGGTTTTTGTTTATTTTATCGCATTCTGTCAATGTTTTGTTCAATTCAGGATCGTACAAACGTTTCACCTGCCTTTTGCCATAATAAATGGACAAATTCGAAAAAAAAAATTTGTAGGTATAATTGTTATTGCTATTTTTCAGATTTTACGACGCCGGTCCAAAAAAAATCTTGTAACGCCCGTGGTCGTTACAGGAAAATTACGGCCCTCTCGCGATAGCCGATGAGCCAATCAGAGCGCGCGGAATTTTGATGCCATATAATAAAGCGAAATTATTACCGAGTATATTTCCAATAGTATTATATAAAACAAAGATTGACGACAGGGATAAGAACCTGACTTTATAACTTGCAGTTATTTCAAAGATGAGGCAAATAAATTTTGATTATATAATAAGAAAGACTTACTTTATTGGAGCTTTTTATGTTGCTCAGACAATTCATTCGATTCAATCGCCGATCATAGATGAGCAAAAACCTGCCTCACAGAGGGAGGGGAGCGTTAACGTATTGCCTCTTATCTTTAGTGAAACATTAAATATTAAGAATGGAAAAGTGTGGCTATGAAAGACTGAGATTTCTATCAGAAACGTGATTATTTGGCAATGAAAATCGTTGGCGTTATCCAATCCTTGCCTTATTCATTTGTGGGAAGTATACATCTTCACATTCTAGTTAGCAGACAAAAATACTTTAGTGAAATTGTAGTTATGAATTTCTGAGACTCTCTCCAAAAACTCGGTGCACTTTCACAAGTTCGTTTTAAGTAAATAAGTGATGTTATAAGCTATTTTGTTAAAATGCATTTCATTGCTTCTTTGTCTTCAGTTTGATATATATATAAAAACATTGAACAATCTCAGTGTATTCTAAACTATTAGACATATTAAGACTAGTATTAGACTAGTATATTTAGACAAATTTGCCGCGAGCACAAATACTAGCCTTGTTCAGTCCTATTATTTCACGACGCTCAAATTGGTAAGATAAAGCTATAAAAATCATCTTAATAAGTTCAACGTGTTAGTGTGAATAAGGTGTTATGGGATTTTTAGTCGTGAACGATCAGACATTGCTTTACCTGTCCAGGCAGACAGCCTTTACATGGCATAGCCAATCTTCGATCCCCAGCAGGTCGCGCACATACACAGTAACTGAGATTTGAACTATTTCGAGCGTGCTTTTATTTGGATTCCATGGTGGTTAGTTGCTATCAGTTGAGATGCTTTCAATAATTTAAACAGCTATATCTCAAACCAGATAAAACCCTTGTCAACCGAGGGAAAAAACGAGGACCAGTGCAAAGCTAAAACACTAGAAAAAAAGCTCGGCACTAGCCATATACAACACGCTTTGGTTAATTGATGAGAAGAAAGTCAAACTTTACCCAGTCACTACGGCGACTTCTTATGAAAATACTTAAAGTATATAACTTAACCATGATATGATCCACCAATAAAATAGCTTTGAGTGTATTTGCGATAATTTAAGGTAATGATAGCCTGGATTGCGGTATCTGTAAAATACAATAAGCTCGAAGGCGTCTAATTGGGTTTTGAGTGGTACTGAATTAAATTGATGTATATGTGTTGTTTGTATGTAGGTTAGATACACTCTTTGATTTACACCTGTTGAAAGAAGGTTGTCGAAGGTGATTACAAGACGAAAAGGATTTACATCTACTGAGCACAATAATTTAAAAACAGATGTTAGTTAAAGTCTATAACAGGCCTAGTATAATTTCAAAAAGGTAAGAAATTATGGGCTACATCTATGAGCACAATAATCTAAAAACAGATATTAATTGTAAAGCCCATAATAGGTATATGATTTCAAAAAGGTAAGAAATTATGGACATACATCTATGAGCACAATAATCTAAAAACAGATATTAATTGTAAAGCTAGGCCATAGGTATATAATTTCAAACAAAAATGAGGTATGCAATTATGGGTATCTATATGAGCATGACGGGGGTTCATTTAACGAGAACTCAGAACTGGTAAAAAGAATTTAAGCAAGCAATTTTTACAAAGGAATTAGTAACAAATGTGTCAGTTAGTAAATTTTGATTTTAGAATTCGTATCAAAATCTTAACTTCATAGGGATTGACGTCCCGAAAATCAAAGATAAAGAGTTGAACCACAATATGCCATTATCGATTATCGTCAATAGTTTTAAAAATGGGAGGTTTTTTTTATTGAAAATGGGAGAAAATCTTGAGTTTTCCGAGGGTCAGAAGCTCTCGAAGGAGTTTGTGGTCTCTTAGGTATTAAAGAAAAAAACAATCATTTCCATGGGGCTAGTCGTGCGTTTAGTTTTATTTTGCAAGGACTTGTTGCAGAATAGACTATTTCACAGCTCGCTTCCATCAGCCTCAGCCCCGATAGCGTGTAATATATTCTTTAGAATTTGACTTTAGCCCGTGGAATTTGTAAGCGTTTTACTTGTTTGACAATGTGTATATTCCAAATTACCACGGGCTATAGTCAAATTCTAAATAATATTTTACACTCTATCAAGCTGAGGTTGATCGACGAGAACCGTGAAAAAGTGTATTATACTTGCTCAATACTTCATTTGTCGTAACGTAAACAATTGAAAATCTATCCGTCCACACGATCATTTCCTTATCATTTTCAGTTCGCTTTCTGCCTGATAGTCCTGGGCACTAATGAACATGCGCACTGATCATTCTGTCCGCCATTTTGGTGCAGTGTTTTCGAAGACGTTTATTTATTGTCAACATGGAAACGATATGTTTGCGTTTACCAAGATAATCACTGGCTTTGATAGGCATTTTAAAAAGTACACGACGTTTTTAAGTGGAAACGAACAGCGAATTTATGTAGATGACGTTTTGAAGCTAAAAGAGACATGAAGGCTGGGTATATAGTACTTTAAAGATGTCGATGATGATTATAATAAGTGGCTGGGAATGACGAAACCTTTTAACGAGGCTTATTATAGGTGTAAAGTAGCAGTTTACAGCTCGTATATGCCTACTATGTGGCCCGTCGTCGCACTATGTTGCTTAATAGCACTTTTAGTGTCGCCTTATATAACGCAATAATTCCAAATACCTCGCCAAATAGTGCTCAAAATTGTTAAAAAATTGACCAAAGCGCATAAAATTGCCAACCGTTGCCCAGTAATTTTTCCATTTCCCCCTTAACATTTGTCAGTGTCACATGTCGTAGCCCAATATGTTGCATCGTATCGCGGCGACAATGGGCACCAGAGTTGGCCTTCGTATGTCCAGTACTTAAGCCTGGCAATGGAAATTACACGAATGACGCCAGCATCCAGGCTTCTTGAATGCCGAAACGTGATCACAAACCACCACGATGTTTAAATTGTGGTAGATTCTATTCGATAACACTATTCATCAATAGTACGCAAAATAACTAAAATGATTAATAAATTAACGTAAAATACCGCGATGTACTTCGTACTTCGAGAGAGCGCGATTGAGAGAGAGTATTATTATTATTATTGTTATTATTATTATAATTATAATAATAATAATAATAATTA
Organism: Metridium senile; assembly: GCA_949775045.1. Taxonomy (NCBI): domain Eukaryota; kingdom Metazoa; phylum Cnidaria; class Anthozoa; order Actiniaria; family Metridiidae; genus Metridium; species Metridium senile. The sequence goes on from OX459099.1 coordinate 17,854,464, forward strand.
TTATTATTATTATTATTATTATTATTATTATTATTATTATTATTATTATTATTATTATTATTATTTGATAAGTTTAGCCTTAGATATGATAATTAAAATAAATACAAACGCTAAGTTAGTACAACGTTTCGACATTATTGTACATAATCAATGTAGCATATCTTTATCAGTCTACTTATTTACTTGTAATTCTTATTAATAAAATCACTTGATAATGACATCTGACGATGTCGAAACGTTGTACTAACTTAGCGTTTGTATTTATTTTAATTATTATTATTATTATTATTATTATTATTATTATTATTATTATTATTATTATTATTATTATTATTATTATTATTATTATTATTATTATTATTATTATTATTATTATTATTATTATTATTACCTTTGTAATTTAAAAGATCATTTACACATTACTTATATGCACAATGTACATTTAAATGTTTTCAGAATAATATTTCCTAAAAGCCACGCTTCGTGTGCGTACTGGTGAAATAAAGGCTCCTATTATTTCAAAAATCGTTGTCGCAGCCGAAGCTACAGTCCACACTCTGAAGCCTGCAAAGGGCGTCGGTATTTCTCCTTTTGTTATCGATTTAGTCATAATATATTTGTATTATACTTGTTTCTGTTATATGACCATAACAACTTGTTGCAGTGGTAGATGATGAAACATTATTTCTTATAAAACGCGCAATAAATAAAAAATTATGTTCATATTACCGACATCCTTTGCAGGCTTCAGAGTGTGGACTGTAGCTTCGGCTGCGACAACGATTTTTGAAATAAGTGAATAATCACTAGCGGTCGTCTGGAGCCAAGTAAACCACTCCTTCTTTCTGACATATAAATATAATATCTCCATGGGTTACCTTTAGGCTAATGCACATTATAGGTCTCCTATATTTTCGGTATACATCTACCAAAACAAACTGGAGAGGATAAGGAGAAGATATTCCACTTATTTCAATAACCTTTGAATAAACCAATGGGAACTAGCGTGTAAACTATAGTATAAACCACTGACTATTCAAAATAATTTTGTTATTTTTGTTGTTTTTGTTTGTTATGTTATGTTGTGTTTTATTTCCTTTGTTTTGCGTGTGTGTGTGTGTCTTTAATTTGTGTTTTTTAACCAAATGCATTGGTGGACTGGTCAGTGATAATTTGGTTATAAGATAATTAAATCGGTGCATGTTTTAAGTTCTCTAGTGACGGTTGGCCTTTTGCAACAATGCAAAACATTATGGGTTAAAACTTTAGCTTCTAAGGGGCTGTTTATATGAAGGCTAGTTGTCCCTGCTAGCCGGGATAACTCTTTTGTTTTATATTCCCCTGGGGACACAAAACAATAGAGTTATCCCGGCTAGCAGGGACAACTCGCCTTCATATATACAGCCCCTTTCTAATATGGAGGTGCTCTTTTCATTTCTGATGTTCATTTTGACACAGCTGTTCGATTTAAAAGGGGTAGGGTCACGTGACCTGTTGTTGCAAAAGGCCCGATTAGCTAGAGAAGTATAGCATCTACTTATCCATTCATTTATTCATGCATCCATTTTACTCTTTTATTCATTTTAGAATTATTTCAATTCAGTATTCATTCCTATAGTTTTGTTCATTTAGGATTTATCGGGCATTCAATCATCTATTTTTTCCGTTATTTATTTATTTATTTATTTATTTATTTATTTATTTATTTATTTATTTATTTATTTATTTATTTATTTATTTATTTATTTATTTATTTATTTATTTATTTATTTATTTATTTATTTATTTATTTATTTATTTATTTATTTATTTATTTATTTATTTATTTATTTATTTATTTATTTATTTATTTATTTATTCATCCATTCATCCAACCCTAATTTATGTATTATATTTATCTTTCCCGGCATCTAACTTAATCATGTCAGTACCAATGTTTTCTTTTCTTTGTGGTTTCACAACGAAGGCTGTCATATTTCGCGGTATAACTATGAAAAGCTCACGTCACGGATAAGTGAAGGCACCGCAAGGAACGTCAAAATTCTCGGAAACATCACATCACATCACCATCATCATCATCATTATCACTTACTTTTCCCCTTTCACTGCTTCAGCGTGTTGGGTGACAAGGATTAGTTCTTATAAATATATCATTAGCAAATATTTAAAAGAAAAACCAACGCGGATTATTCGACGTTTCGATGGCATCCTGCCTGCCATCATTATCAAGATTAGCAAATATAGTATAAGAATAGGAGTAGGATATAGGATATTCGTAAGTTTTGTTTCCTACTCCCGTCACATCTATATATACTTTTTCAATATTTTTGTAAGTATTATTTTTGTAATTGTATTAATGTGACAAATAAATAAACTAAAAGAAGAAAACTTGACTTGCATATACAAAATATTTATTAAGCACGGATCGAACGCTATAGTAAACAAAACACATCTAATATGTGGATCAAATGTGCATGAATAAAACCAAGTGGGAATAATGCTTTACCTTGTTATATTAGAAAAAATATGTTTTTGCATACAAAATAAAAGAACCCTTCTAAAAGAATTTTTAGGCAAACAAAATACATCTTATATGTTGGTTAAAAGTACATGAACAAAACCAAGTAGGAATAATGTTTTAACTAGCTAAATTAGAAAATATTCCGTTAACATACTAATTTCAAGGACCCTTTTAAAAGTATTCTAGAGTTATAAATTAGATACAAAAAATAACAGCTTTGTTACCTGTTGTAATGTACTCAACTCGATTCCTCCAGAAAATACGTCGTTAGATGTATCGCCGTTCGATTCTTCGCGATAAAAGATTTCTCGAACAGGCTTGGATTTGCGATGTCCCTTCGACAAACTTAAATGACTTACTTTCAAACTTCCTTCAGAGTTAAAATCAGAGTTAATAGAGCAAAGACTCTGTGCCCGATAATTCCCTAGCTGTGGCTTCAGTGTGAGTGATGTAGTTCTTTTTAGTTTGTTCGCCGGTACGGACAGAAACCCATATTTATCGTCTGTTATTAGGTTTAAGTTTGACTCCGAGGGAAACTCGTGTAACTTTGCCTCTTCGACATTGATGGGTATAGTTGCAACATCCATCATGTCGGATTCGGCGTCTGAAGTGTCTACCTCGGGCAGTGTTCTAGAAGTCTGTAATATCGATCTCAGTCTACTCCAAGACATGTCAGTAGTACTTGCTTTGTCCACTCCGTTCAACAATTATAACGAGATATTACGCAAGGCTGTCATTAGTAAAATGTCATACAGTACTAACACTGGCCATATAGCAAATCCTCTTCTTAATCGCCTTCAATATAAAGCTTAGTAAAAAATTACCATATCTTGAGTTCAACTTCTTTAGTCATTTACCTTCACTGAAGTCGAGTAAGTAATGGCATAAGTTCATTGAGTATCAATTGATTTTGGTTGATGTATTTGAATAATACACAATGGAAATAAATCCTCCTTCATAAAGAAACAAAAAACAGTTGAAATAACAGATTGACTCGAATGGTTTTTGAGAGAGCAGCTTGAATACATTCAAACAATGGTGGCAGAAGTGCTATTTTGTCGATAACGTGTAAAACACAGCTTTAAAACTTTTTCGCCGATTCAATGTTAATGAGAAACTTTCCGGCAACGTTTTCAACAGATTGAACGACGATACATCGACTCCATACGTTTAACAAGTCTCTGACAGTGATCAAGCGGTGAAACCAGCATAAATATCACAAACTTGATCGATCTTATCTCGTCACGTAATGATTCAAATAACCCTAGACCCTCTAACAACCCAATGCTGGCTATTCACCATCAATAGCAAGCGCGACTAAAGCTGGCCCCATTTGCAGAGCGAAGGATATGAATAACAATATCAGTGGTGGCCCTGATGGCTTTCTGTCAGGATATTGTAATTATCAAACAAGTTGTGTATTTTGTTATTATTTATTCATAAAGCAGACGGCGGCGCGCGATACAAATTCGACAGCACTTACAACAAAGATGTGTCTTCTAAAAACATGTTAATGGCTTACGCAATAAAATAAAAAGGAAAAAAGCCAGACAAGTAAGCTTTACCTAAAAGAAGCCATCATAAATGGTTATTTAGAAAACCAGGATGCGGTTTTCGTTTATATTTATCTAACCCTCGTTAGCCTAATGTTAGTCTTATTAGCGTGACTATATTCTATTTAAGTTCCCTCTCAGAACTGATTACCAAAATCCGGCTATAAGAATTAACTTTAGATAATTTAATTTCACACCAGAAAATATATATTACTTTAAAAGTCTTTATTAAAAATGGCGATTTTCTGTTGTCATGGTAACTGATAGAGTAGCATGCAAGCCACGTCAGTGTTTTAAATGTGTATATTAGTCACACGATTTGTACAGATGTGATTAGCTGGAAAAACAAAACTTCTCTGTGTTTTTTTTTTAATATTCAAACTTAATCAGATATAATCGGTTAAAATATGATGGCTACAGTGCTATGAATTCGTCTAGAGTTTGATGGTTTCGAAATGAATGTTTAATGAGTTATTTATGAGGGTGTAATAATTTATATCGCACCAACACTATATCCACTGATAAAATAAATTCAAATTGCTACTGTGTCGGTGTAGTAGGTTATATTTAGTGACCATTAGTCACCATGAGGTATTGTTTTCTTTTGTATTTGATGTTTCCGGTTAAATGATGCCTTTTTTTGCCTTAATTTCTTTTATTTTTATTTTTATATCATGGTTTTAAGGCCGGTATACCACACACTAGGTGACAAGTCGCTGCAACACGACGCGGCGACACGTTGCGGCGACAATTACCCTCGTGTACACATTGAGTTTTTGTGGAAACTTTTGCCCCCGCGACAAAATTTTGTCCCCGCAAATTGTCACAAAAATTTGATTTACTTATTTATTTAGCTTCGTCCGAAGACAGAAGCCCACACCAATTACTGTGGGTCCAATAAAATTATAAAACTAATAAATTCAAACTTGTTTGGATTCGTGCGTCAGGTCGCAGCAGCAAAATGAATTAACTTTTTTCACGGCGACGCGTTTTCGAAGCAATTAAATGCCCACGAAGCGACGTAGCAGCGACGTGTCGCCTAGAGTGTTAAATTCCTACTGTGGATTATTCCAGGGAGGAGAATTATTAAAGGTGGGTTAACCTTTTCAAATCTATGTGTTTGTTCACTTAATCATGAACGTACTCTTTTCATCAGTCAAAAGTCAGTACGTATTTTATGAAATCATATAAACTAATTATAACCATAAATTCATGTATATACCATATACACCTATTTCAAAAATCATTGTCGCAATCAAAACTACAGTCCACACTCTGAAGCCTGCAAAAGATGTTGGTATTTCTACTCTTGTAACTGATTTATTCATAGCATATTTGATTGTACGTGTTTGTGGTATATGAACATAACAAGTTTTACAGTGATAGATGATGAAACAAATATTTAGTTAAAAATCGCGTATTAAATCATACATTCAGTTCATATTACCGACATCTTTTGCAGGGTTCAGAGTGTGGACTGTAGCTTCGGCTGCGAAAACGATTTTTGAAGTAGGTGTGTAAATGAGAATTTTAGAAAAGAGATGTTGTAACTAGTTCCAAATTGTATTCATTGTAAAGCGCTATTGAGCAATTGTACTTATTGGAAATAGCCCTATTATTATTATTATTTAAACATTTTGACTTCATCGGTGTATTTTTAAAGTACAAAGCAAAGGCACTACTTGTTAAACCAAAGGGAGCCCAAGCTCGTCACTTGTGATGTTTTACAGTACTGATGTAATATACAAATTAGGTAATACCTAATAGCGGAGCTCCAGTTTAAATTGTTCCTACAACATCAATATGTGCATGTAAATAGTTTTTGTGCATGGGCCATGCCCATGCCCAATCTGAACTGTAATTATTTTAGTTACGTAACCGCAAAAGACAACTACAAAATCATAGATATAGGTGGAACGGAATAATTTACTTTCTGAGCAAATAATAATCTGCGATATATATATTTTCGATAAAAATTCAAAAACCTTATTTATCACGCATACAAAGTACTATATTTTTCAATAATTTTATGCTCAAATTATGAAAAAGGTATTTTATACTTATGTGCATGATGAATTATCGACTAAAAATCCAACCCAAACTATTTATGTTTTTAAAATATGAACCAATTAAAAAACTTCGATATCACTATAACTTTTCTAGAGAAACAAAATTAGGGGTATTATTCACGCGTTTTTGAAAGATATGAATTTTTAGATTTTACTTTTTGAGTAGAAATCGCACAAAAATTCGTGACAGCATGACTTTGTGTCACGACACGCGTACATTGGCGTGTTTGCGAATGCCAAGGCACCTTCACCTGGCAAATTCGCTTCAAACACAAGACAAAACGCTGAGAAAAATCAAGATTTTGAGCTTCATATTGACATAAACGTTACTTGAATAAGTACTAAATAGGATGATAACTATGTATTAAAAGGAAAAAACGGAATTCTAGAACATTTCTTTATAAAAAAAAACTTTTCATCGCATTAGATTTAATATTAAAAAAAGTAGTCATTGCAAATCTTCAAAATTCAAACAAAACACAAACGACCTGAAAGTTCTTTTGAAGTGGAATTAAAGACCTTAAGTATCAACCAACAAAGGATCGATTTGAAGCTTAATTATTTCAAGTTTTTAGGTGTTTTTGTTTTTCACGCTCGTTATCAAACAATTTTTCTTTCAAAAAACTGACTTGAAAAAATAATTCGTTGAACTTACTTTATCGGTGATTATTTTCCTGAGGTTTTCTTCTTCTGGATGACATCGATAATATTTTGACGAATACATGTATGTAATTACTTGAATCAGTTTTGATGAATTAAGCATGGATCATAGTTAAACTGCCAAGCTTAAATCCATAAATAAACTGTACTGAAGGAAGCATTTTGAAGATAGTATTCATTACCGAATAAAGTCGCTTCATTTTCAATTCTTTTACTTTGCTGTAGTCTTTATTCTTCTACGAAGTTTTATCTACAGACAAGTGTTCTTGGCCTTTCAGTCTTTTCCTTTTCTTGAGATAAACTTCTTCATGTTTGTCTCCTTGAAGTTTATTTTCTGCTTTGGTAGTCTTTGTATCCGGCCAGTTTATTTTCTTCTTCGGCCAAAACTATTTTTGTTTTCTTCTATGTTCATCTTTCTCAGTTGATATTTTAAATATTGTATTTTGTTGTTTGTTTGACTTTTTTGTCGATAAAAAAAACCTGCTTTCGGGCGCTGCTATTCCGTGCGCGCGCGCATCACTTTCCCGACGAAATGTAACAGCCAATCAGTATCGCGATGGGCACGTTGTACGGACGTGCGCGCCCGCGATCCTACGTGTCGGTCGATGAAAAATCAACTCGATGGGTTACCATTTTTTCTTAAGTATGGTGCTCCGCTTGCGCGGGCCTTCGGCCCGCGCGGAGCTCCGCTATGAAGTCGCGAAATATCCATTCGTTGTGCCTCAAATATACAATAATAAAGAATTGTTTTGACGTAGATAGTTGTGTATAACTGTTTTGTAGTCTGTGACCGAGTTTTAGCTCAATTTATATATCTGAGGCACAGCGAAAGGATATTTCGCGACTCCATACATTTACTGTAAAACATCACAAGTGACGAGCTTGGGCTCCCTGTGGTCTAATCTGTTAGCGACAATGACAGCAAATTAATTCGCCCGCCGTGGCTCATGACAAATTGATTAAGTAGTGTTCAAGTATGTTTTGCTGTTATTACGCTTATTCGATATGTATTGCACAGTCTGCTGTAATTATTCGTGTACTCTTTCAAAAAAATATTTATCGGAATGAGTTAATATAACGGCAACGAAGTGATCCAGCACCAGTCGAAATACCCTGCGAGCAGAGTCTCCTTTGCCTTCCCCGTGAGAGAGAAGTCTCACGGGGAAGGCAAAGGAGACTCTGCTCGCAGGGTACAGTCGAAAGCTTCAGGGCAATTATTTGGAAAGACTCTATTGCTTTTTAATAAACGATGTTTCCATTTGGTGTCTGATTCAGTGTCGAATTTAAGCAAGCTGCGATAACACGATCAAGAACTGCTATCTTTGATATCATAATTACTGTACAATACCAGACGTTCTTTCGCTCCTCTTCCCCCGCGAAACTAGAGCAAAAACACTAAAAGCATGAAATAAAAACAAAATAGTTACTTACTAATAGTTTCTATTTAGTGACTATTTAGTCAGTATTACTCAACCAGAAACATCAAATACAAAAGGAAACAATACCTCATTACAACACTTTAATTGTCTTTAATAGTGAGGCTAATAGTCACTATTAAAATAAGAACTATTACATTAGAGTGAAGTCATTTAACCCGTGAAATAGATATTAGGCCCCGTTTACACGAATCCGGATACTTTTGAAACCGCATACTTTTTGATGCGAATCGGCCTATCGTCCACACGAATCCATTGAATCCGGTCACCGAAACCGCATACTTTTACTTGAATCCTCCGGATACGCGGATTCGTGTGGACGCAAATATTTCTATGCGGTTTCAGCCGGATCGGATTCGTGTTTTAATACACCTTAGGCATCTAATTCTCTCATCTCTAATTCCATTGTTTTCTTTTGTGTCTATTTGACTATTACACTTTAGCAAGCAATTTCTATTTCACGGGTTAAATGCCTGGCCTATAGCAATTTGATTCTATTTCATGGATCGAAGATAGTGTTAACGCTCTAAAAGAACGTCTGTATTCTCAGGCTAAAAGCCAGCCTAATTTAGTGAATTGAAGTAGAACTTATAACGAAACTCACTTAGAAATGTAGGGAAAATACTTTCATATGTTGCATGCGTTGTAACCACAATCCCTTTCGGTGGTGCAGCCGCCATTCGAAGTTCACTCCTACAACCTTTTTGAAATAGGTGTATCTTCATATGAATAAAACTAGTGATTACTGAAAGCCTATAAAGCTGAGTCAGGTAGGAATTATGGGTAGAAACATTGTACATGTTTCGATTGATATTTTAATGTGTATTTTGGTTGATGTGATTGTCTCAAACATTGATTCAGCCTTAAAGTTGCAGCAATAATTAATTATAAAAAAATTGCTTGTTGTAAAAACGCCCCCGGGGGAGGGGGGGAGGTAGGGGTGATCGGCGTAACTTTTAAGGCTAAAAATATTTCCTGTGCGTTCCTTTTTTAGGGTCTGTTCTGGCTCAAAAATCTTTTACGTAACATATGATTCTGTATCAGTAAAGGGTCATTTTTAATCTGCTTTGTTGCTAAAAGTAAAAAGTAAGTTTGGCTGGCAAAAATATCGCACAGCCGTACCTTTTAGGGGTTAAAATCAACAAGGCTTTAAAAAAGTTAAAGTTGTTATTTTTTTTTATTGTGCGTACCTTTTTTTTTTAAAAGAATAAAAATAAACAAGAATCGCTGAAATCGACTTAGTGTGACAACTCGTATTAATAGAGTACAAGCATTAACAGCGAGCAACATAAATAGTACTAAATAGTACTATTTTATGCTAATTATTTTGTTTTCTATTGTTTAATTAGCACTATTTAGTACTAAATAGTGACCAGTTATTCTAGATTTGTTAAAATCCTTGCCTTTTGTTCAACAGTTTTTGGATGGATTTTCTTCATTGTGCTCAAAGATGGTGTTCAATGGTGTCCAATACTCTCAAACTAAATATTTTTATCAGCAAAATGGCATTAGTCGATCAGCCGATGTCACTTAAAGTCTTTCTCACGCACTACAAATTAAATTAATTTTACACAGACAAAAACTGCATAGACGTATTCTTTGTTTATTAAGCTTTAAAATGATGTATAATGTCATAAAATATTATTTAACGCGACATATGCGAAAATAAATTTTTAACGAAAGGTACCCGCGAAGGTTCACAGTAACCTTAATAGTTTGTATTTCAGAGATAAGCTGTTTGCATAAAATTGGCCCAAATAATATTACAATATTAATCAGGCCAATACGACCTATATAAATCAATAAAAGGCCTGCATTTGCAGGACATGGTTACGTGTTTCATTCCTCCATTCTCTTTATGTTACAGAAAAACATCGAAAAATATACTTGAAACGGGAAAAACTAAAAGTTACCCCGATTACTAACCTTGAAACGTCGCTATCTTGCGTGAGGTTCCGTCACAAACAAATAGGAAAAGAAAACCATACAAAACTTTTAAAAAACAATCAGTTGGGTAAGACGGACGACAGGTTTATAGAGGAAGAATTTTAAGTATTAGATTGAATTGAAACTCAAAACTAAAGAATAAACATGTCCAAAGATGAAGTGTTTTGTTTTTCGTGTGGTAATTTTTTTACCCCGCGAGGCATCTTCGCACTCGAAAATCCCGTTCCTAAGCGGTATCTAGGCACGTGACCAAGTCATGTAAATTAGGGCCTATTAATTAGATAAAATCGACCTTCTCCCTCCTCCCTCTATTTTAATTTACCTCTTTTTCTCCCTCCTCCCTGTTTATTTTTGCTGTTTCTCCCACCTCCCTGATCCGTTCCTCTCCTCTCTCTTATGTTTAGAGCGCTATAACATTAATATATCAATGAAATAAAATAAAATCCCTAGTGTGTAATAGTTCTTAGTTAATGACTATTTATAGTCACTATCAAAGATAAGTAAATACTAGTTGTAATGAGGTATTGTTTCCTTTTGTATTCGGATGTTTCTGGTTGAATGATAGGCCTAAATACCCAATAATTAATAGTAGAGTACAAACACTAAAAGTGTGCAATACTTTGTACTATTTATACCACTAAATAGTGTTGATTAAACAATAGAGAACAAAAGAATTTGCATAATTTAGCAGTATTTAGTGGTATTTATGTTGCACACTTTTAGTGTTTGTACTCTAAGTATTAGTTAGTAACTATTTTTATTTTATTTCATAGTCTTTTCTCATGTTTTTTTACTTTTTTTTATGTTGTTTTAATTTACTTTGGAAAGGTGACCGATTGCTGCCAGTATTGAACAAGAGGGTAATATAGTTGAGCACCTTCAGAATAATGGTAGCGATAATTTGTGTCTGTATGATACAAGTTGTAAGAAAATAATTGGATTCGTTAAGTCCAACTTAAGGTCTGGGGTTTTTTTTACTTAAAGATCTAACATTCCACAAATCAGTAAAATTATATCCTAGTATTAAAGTTTTATACGTTTTTCTGAATAATGATTAGATCCCCATGTGTCCCCATGCTGTCCTTTAGCAATGTCATTGACAATTTGTGTCTGTTGTCGATATCATTGTGAATTATGTTTCCTAAACAAACACAAACCTCACGCTATCCTCTAACTTAAACATATTAAAAAGTGATTATACTTTTTTCTGAAGGTTTTGTGATAAAGATGGTCTGATAGTATTCTATTCTAGGAGCCTAATTTGTGAACACAAGTGTGTATTTATAGTCATATTAATAATACGAAAAAGGAGTATGTACATACCCTGAGAAAGCTTCGCTTTTTCAGCGAAAACCTAGACATGGAGCGGTTGCAATGAATCACTGGCACAGGCTCAAACTCTGAATTATAAAAGAAAAACACAATATCATTCATTAGAATACACAGTATATACCTATAGACCTCGGCACTACAAAATGACTGGTTTTCAAGCATTTACTTTAAATTGGACGATATGTGATAGACAAATGTGATCGACATACAAAAAAAAACCTTTTCTGGTCTCATACTACTCGATGTTGAGCAAGATAGTGTGGCAGGTCTACATCGGCTAAGAATGTTTATGTTTGCTGCCCAACACGACTGGATAAATTAAAACCTGATTACTGAGGTCCTTATGGCATAACTACAATAGCAATTAATTCACAGCAATCTCCCACTTGTAATCTCGGTGGTTTGGAATTGGAAATAATAGCCTTTAAATGAAGGAGTATTCATACACATCAAAAACACGAACTATCGTACGGAACCGTTACAAACAATTCATTAATTATTAAACATCAATTAACATATGAAAGCGGGAACAAAGAAATGACGAGATCTAGAGATGCTTGACATCTAGACGTCACAGCGTTTCACATGTATTAGCCAATCAGAAATCTAGTTTCTGTTTAAACAAAACGACTTGTGAAAAAAGTTTTGAAAAGAATAGTTTGTACAACACGCATTACGATGTCATGAGCTTGTAAACAGACAACAATATACGAAAACAAATATCTATATGATTTCATTTTGATTTTTTTTTTCTTCACTGTATAATCGTGTTAATCTATAGGGCGTGATACATTCATTATTAGTATAGATAAAATATTATATAGATATTGCGTCATCTTCTAAAATGAGCGCTTATTATTCGTTGTACCACAGGCAACCCAACCATAGTACCTGAGTATGTTTATTTGTTAAAATAATAAGGAAAATAAATAAATAAATTGATTAATGAATGTGTGAATGCATGATTTATTATATATGGATGGAATGATGGATGGATGGATGAATAAATGGAGAAAACAGTCGTTATGAAGGATGGATGGATGGATTAAAATGGATGAATGAATGGATGGACGGATGAATAAATAGAGAAAACAGTCGATGAAGGATGGATGGATGGAGAAAACTGGATGAATGAATAAATGGATGAATAAATGGAGAAAACAGTAGATGAAGGATGGATGGAAGGATAAAACTGGATGAATGAATAGATGGATGAATAAATGGAGACAACAGTAGATGAAGGATGGACGGATGAATAAATGGATAAAACTGGATGAATGAATAGATGTTTGAATAAATTAATAGAGAAAACAGTAGATGAAGGATGGATGAATAGGTAGATGGATGGATGAATAAATGAATGGATGGTTAATTAAAGGGAAAAAATGGATGAACTAATTCATTAATTGATAAAATGGAATATTGGATAAATGGATGTCGGAATGAAAGGATGATTAAATGGATGAATAAATCAACGAATAACTGAAGAAATAAGCTTTTTTTAAACATGTTTGCTAAGATCGAGTAGCGTTATAATTAATGCCTGGAAGCGCTCTTCTATTGATCAAGTATTATCCCCGGGACTGTTATACATTATGCCAGGACTCAGTGGAAATCTCAACGTAAATAACTTATAATAGAGTGTCTCCTCAAAGCGCGCTTTTTTTAAAACATGTTTGCTAAGACTAGAGTTATAAGTAATGCCTGGAAGCGCTCTTCTATTGATCAAGTATTATCCCCGGGACTGTTATATACATTATGCCAGGACTCAGTGGAAATTTTATTATTATGAATAGTATGTCTCCTCAGAGCGTTAAGATCCGGAGAAAAGATTTTGCTTTCTGAGATATAGCTTAAAAGCAGGCCACGAAGGACTAATCTAAGCTTGCCGAACCATTCAGACACATCCGATATGACCTGAAGGAATACTACAAACTCGATCCCTAGCAATGCACGTACTCAGCTGCCGCTGGTCTAACGTACTGCGTGGTGGAAAAAGACAAAATTTCATAGAGTTATTTTTTCTCCGTAGAGAAGTTATTGTATTTACAAACTAAAGTGTCACGAAACTGGGCATCATACTGTATAGCTAGACAAAATCAAACGTGTTCAGTACCTTCTCGGCCGCAACTAGCACAGGGTACCCAACAGTCTTACAATCTGACAACTAGCTTTGAACACGGAAAAAATATGTCAATCTGTCAATTAGAAGAACAATTAAGACATTCCAATCTAAGTTGTCAAATTTCTAGTATCTTAATAAACTTTCGGTTATTATTTTTTGTATATGGGATTCGGCACAGATGCTGCAAAGACGAATTTTAAATAAAACAACTGGAGTTTCTTGTATTGTCCCCGTTCAATCTATTGTTTTACTTTTATTGTTTGCAGTGTAAAGGAATTGGCCTCACACCAAGTACTGTGTTATTGCTGACAGCTGGCTTTGCTAGAAGTTTTTATAACAATTCTTTATTGTGTTAAAAAAAAACCTAAACAGATCAAAATGTTTTGTTTACCTCGAAATTCTCGAACTAATTTAAATATCTCGCCTTGTTTTTATGATGTGATTTTGTTTAAAAATATGTGATTTTGTTAAAAATAATCCATATTTTTAATGTTTAAATATTTTGTAATTCACCTCGGCAACGTATGGCTTATGAAATAATCATAACTGCCAGTGTTTGTGACTACCTTTGGTAGTTAATTATATTGGCGCAGTTTCCTAATCCGCACAATTATTTACAAAACAGCGAGAAAAACCAACATTAAGGCGTGAATTTTCAAATAAATATATTTAAGAACAATCATGTTATAAACCGCGAAATCGTGTGGTTATTAAATGTTTAGATATCATTACAGCATATGAGTTTTATATTATGAATTCCTTGCGGAACAACACTGACAAATTAAATACCGTTTGCTGTTTGCAACCGTGTTGAAATCAGAATTGAGTCTTGTGGTAAATAATATAAGATAGAAAACTGGCACTCGTGAAGATAGGCCTGACAATAACCCATTAGTTAACCCATTGAGATTGTCTCGATTGACCGCAGACAAACACACAGCTTAAGTGGACATAAAAGCATTCAATTTTTCAATTTTTGACGCTTTTCAAGTAAAATTGTTGAAATGCGAAATAAAAACAACAAATTTTGCTCACAAATTACTCCTTTGTAACGCCTATTAATATATCTATTTGTATTATTTGTTAAACCCAATTAAGATGAAAAGAACCCTTCAAATGGCAATGAAAGTCGAAAATACGACGATTTGAGGAAGAGAGAATTATACTTATTAAACTTGAAATGAATGATGTATAAATCCATATGGAATTACCTTCTGTAATCTCTGCCGGCTTTCCTGGTCTTGCTATTAGTCCTTTCTTGCGGTTCATAGCTTATCCAACCTAGTTTTAACCAAAACGGGCTTCTATTTATACAGACCCAAGACGGGAGACAGAGAGAAATGGGCCAATTTCCATAAGCTGAGAACCGGAAAGAACGGGGTGTTTTGATTGGTAGGCTAAAGGGTTATCGTTCTTGATATTTATTCACCATAGCAGCTGGTGGTACTGAATAAAAGCAGATATATCGGGGGCAGGTTGATTAATATCTAAGAAGGGGGTGACTATATTTTACATATAGCAAACTGATTTCTCAATATGACCCCCTACATAACCATGATATCTAGATTATGATTATGTTTTTATACTTATTTAGTAAAATTTGATAGTGAACTCTAATTTTACAACTGACTTCCCCCCCCCCCCCCCCCCCATCCCTCCAAAACAGTAATGTTTGTGAAATTGCCCCCTCAAGTTCATTGCATGTGCAGTTAGAGACAGTTCTAATATGTGTTATTAGTGTAGACTGACGTGTTTGATGGGTGCATGCCAATTGAACACTACCGATTCATCTACCATGACATTTATACCGCAATTACTGCATTTTATTAAGGTTATTAATTTATATTTACCATAGGTTTTTATTAAGGTCATATAACTCTAGTTCATATATTTATGTCTCGACAAAAAATGACAAAAATGTATTAAGAAACTTCCATTAAACTATATACAGTCAATGTCATTAGCATTGCCCACGTTAAGTAGAGATTCAGTAATACTACAACAAGTGACACATGATTCTTTGTTTATATTTGTTTTCAGCAGTTGATCATGAGATTTCAATTTTTAACTGTATATTGAATAACAGTGAATATGGAATATGAATTCTAAAACCTATGTTTACAATTAATGCTAGTTTCGAGCATTTAGAGCGAACTTGTGGGGTGTCACGCGAACATTTCTTTATATAGTGTTTATGTCTTTTTTGGTGGACATAATGACATTGACTTTATATAATTATATCTAAAGCACAAATTAATATATATACAATTTTGATATATTTGACAGTATATAATAACAAACCTATAGTCCAATATATATATTAACCATTGCTGGCTAACCAAGTTAACTGGCCACGTATAACTGATATACATTCAGACTGCCTGTATCCGGGGGGGGGGGGGGGGGGGGGGGGGTACTTCCCTTGTCCAAGTGGTAGGGGTGATCGACGTACCTTTTAGGGTAAAAATATTTCCTGTGCGTACCTTACCTTTTAGGGTCCTTTTAGGGTTCTGGCTCAAAAATCAGTTACGTAACATGATTTTGTACCTGTAAGAGTCATTTTTACTCTGTTTTGTTGCTTTTGGGGGGGGGGGGGGGGGGGGGGGGTAGAAATCGACAAGGCTTTATCAGTTTTTTTTATCTGTGTGTACCCTTTAGGGGTCGTTATAAAACCTCCGCCGATCACCCCTACCACTTGGACAAAGGGAGTACCCCCCTCCCCGGTATATTGTTTCCGTTGCTGATATTCGGCTTATTTATCACTATCATCATCATCCTTAAAGAGTGTCTAATTCATTTGTCTCTCGAATGTCAGGGTCTGATTATATTTGGGTTAACTGCTAACTGAGAATCGAAACGGCTAAAAAGTTAACTGTTAACTGAGAATTCCGTGTCTTTTTTGGATAACTGTTAGCTGATATTTCTTTGTATTTAATTAATAAATTTGAAAATAAATATTTCTTTGTTTTTAATAAATTAATTTGAACATAAATATTTCTTTGTTTTTAAAAGAAACGAAAAATTTAACTGATAACTGAGAGAATTGCTAACATTTAGCTGTTAACTGATATTGACCCCCCCCCCCCCCCCCCCCTGCCTTAAATTCAGACCCTGAATGTCGAAGGTTTAGATGGCGACGTTTTGACTGCTACTGCTAGTCTTCATCAGGCGATGAATAGACTGTAATGAAGGTAGATCTTATATACATGTCGTCGGATCCCTTTGAGCTAGGATCAATTCGCGTTCTGATTGGTTTGCGCTGAATGCTTACGAACTGTCGGGGATTTCAGGGATGTGGATTCCGCTGTCCCTATTGATGTTCTAAGGGTGAACCCTGATCTGTCTCTATCAATGCACTCTACGTTTGCCCAATCTTGTGGATGACCGGTGGTATTGGCATGCTCGAAAACGGCGGAAGTCTGAGTAAGGGCTAGGCGGACATCTAGCTTGATCTTTCGTGTTCTTTCTTGTACGGGTCTTCAGCCTGTTTCGCCTTTTTATCATCATCATCACCATCACTCATGAACTAGCCAATCCCATCCATTGATCATTAAGACCTTGAAAAATATCCCTAACAACAACACACAACTACCATCCCTTTTATTATTATTATCATCATCATCATCATCCACAGACATCATCATATTATCATCAACATTACTAACAGTATCATCATCATTATCATCACCATCCACAGACATCATCATATATTATCATCACCATTACTAACAGTATCATCATCATCATCATCACCATCCACAGGCATCATCATATTATCATCACCATTACTAACAGTATCATCATCATTATCATAACCATCCACAGACATCATCATATTATCATCACCATTACTAACAGTATCATCATCATCATCATCATCATCATTATCATCATCCACAGACATCATCATATTATCATCACCATTACTAACAGTATCATCATCATCATCATCATTATCATCATCCACAGACATCATCATATTATCATCACCATTACTAACAGTATCATCATCATCATCATCATCATCACCATCCACAGGCATCATCATATTATCATCACCATCACCATTTAAAACTATCATTATCATCGTTATCACGTGCACCCACCGGAATCATCAACAACAACGAAAAGCAAACAAGCTAGTGGCGCAAAGGATCATGGATCAATTCAGAAACTAAATGTGCATTCAGAACGCCTTTCTCTTGTTGTTCGTTAAGTCAAAATGGACATTTCTCGATAACATATTGAAAAGTGTAGCAATGTGGCCATGAAATCTCTGCGTTCTTTATAATAAAGTATACATAGGTAATCCATAATCCCCTGCGCTACTAGCTTGTAGGCTTTTCACTTAATTCACGGGTGACAAAGTTTCTCGGAAAGGGTGTATACCTATTTATATATAAAGGTTCTATTGTTTGTATTCCTCATCTTACCACGGGCTGCGCCCAATACAAAAGTATACAGCTTTTTCAAAAGGGCTTGCACCATTGTGTTGCTTGTTGCTAACCAAGCCCGAAATGCATTATACCTGCGTTGTTTTCCAACATATTTTTAATTCTTGTGCTGATATTATTTCGCCTCTTGCAAGAATGTTGTCAAATATAGAAGTTAAAAACAAAAATCAAATTGAAGTTAGGTATCTTTGAGAACGTGATGGTATTATCTTGTTGTGAAGATATGACATCTTTGAGATGAAGGTTGGCGTCAATATAGGGGTTTTACAATGGAAATAAGTATTTTCGTTTGGTGAGGTTTGGTAATGTTGAGATGTGTTATATTTATATGTTAATATTATAAGTGCAATAAAATATGCTGGAAAACAACGCAGACAGTGCATTTCGGGCTTGGTAAGCAATACGCAACAAAAGCTTTAATTCTTTTCAGTTTGATATAGCTGTATTGATAGCACGTATTTGAAATAAAGTTGTCGTTGTTATGGTCGATATGACACAAACACGTACATGTACAATTAAATCAAAATATATGATGAAGAAATCCATAACAAGAAATACCGACATCCTTTGCAGGATTCGGGTACACTGTAGCCTCGATTGGGACGATTTTTGAAACAGGGTATATATCGATCGCGCATGCTAACGGAACGCAATGAAGAATTGTCCTATTTCACTATGACGTCACATCAAAACATTGTGTGGACAGTGGGGGACAGATTCATAACAACAATACGAGAATACACAATACAATTGCATTTACAAGACGTAATTGAAAGGAAAGAAATGACAACAAAATGCCATAAATATGAAAGTATAAATATAGACACATAAACATACGTACAAACTAGATAATATGAACGCAATTTTCAAAGAAAAGGGAGATTTAGTTGAAATTGCCATTGTTTTCGGCGATTCTATCCCCCACTGTAAACACACTGTGACGTCATAATGAAATAGGGCAAGTCAACCAACACCTCAAAACTGTCATACTATATCTATACAAGATAATTCCATCACGTTCTCAAAGATAACTTATTTCCACTTAATTTTTGCTTTTAATGTCTATTTGACAATATTCTTGCAAGAGGCCATATTCACAAGCGCCATAGGCCTTTCCGGAATTCATTTGGGGACGGGGGACGAGTGAAAATATCAATCTAATAGGAAATGACCCTCATCACACACAGAAATACAAATATTAGTATTATTACCAAGTTTGAGGATGTTTGGATAAATACTTACTGTATGGCAAGCTTCTAAAAGTCGCAAAAATAAGAAAGACTGTAGGAAGATTAAGGACAGCGTCCAAAA
The DNA here is from genome assembly GCA_949775045.1 of Metridium senile. Lineage (NCBI taxonomy): Eukaryota > Metazoa > Cnidaria > Anthozoa > Actiniaria > Metridiidae > Metridium > Metridium senile. The sequence continues at coordinate 17,873,872 of OX459099.1, forward strand.
AGCATACATTAATAATTCTCTCATATCTTTACAATCTTTTTTTACAACCATAAATCAGTTAGTATTTGCCCAATCATTCTAAAACTTCGTGAACTTAATAATTTTCGTGTGGTTTTTCATGTGATGATATTTCGACACTCGTTCCAAGCCCATTCTTCAATTTCGGGAAGGCGAATACAACAAAGCATCATGTGAGTCGGTCCACTATTTTAAGACCGCTAAAATGGACCTCACAAAAGCTACAACCATCTTAGCAACGGAAAAATAAAAACTTTGCAAATCGATTCTGGGATTTATTTTAGAGCAATAACTTAATTTCCCATCATGCTTTGTTCTGAAAATGGCTCTACAATCACGTGCAAAATCCTTGGGACATTGACACTTTATGAGCGTTTTTGTTTGCGTTTCAAAAAATATACAAAATCTATCAATTTGATTTGCAAACCCCCTTCCCCCTAAGCAATGTCCATTGGTCTTTCAAATGGCAACCGTTTCACATTCCCAGAACTCAACATAGATACGGGGGAGAGGGGGAAACGGAAAAATGATGTTGAAATATTTTTCATGTAAAAACCAGATAATCTCCCAAGGTATTTTGCACATGATTGTAGGAGCAGATTGCCTATTATGTGTATGTGTACACCTATTTCAATTAACGTTGTCCATCTGGAATGGTTGATCTGAGACCGATAGGAATTGTGCGAGTTCATTAAATTTCAAATACATTGTTTTAATCACACTTGAATGGTGCTGAATTACAGATAACAGTATTTCAGAAGCAAACATTAATATTCAAGTGTGATTATAATAGTGTATTTGCAGTTTAACGAGCTCCCACAATTCCTATCGGTCTCAGATCAACCATTCCAGATGGACAACGTTAATTGAAATAGGTGTATAGTTTAGTGAAACACAATTACCACACAATATTATCATTCACATATCTTATTTAATATTTCATTTTAATGAATAAGTGTTAATGGCCATAAAAAGAAATATTGACAAATGCACAAAATGCTTTTTGTACATTAATTTTACAAAGTTAATTAATTGAATTGGACTAAACCCTTCAAAATCAATACTAGACATACATTAGCAGCATGATCACCCCTAGACAGACTATTCCAGCTTAGATGAAGATCACACTAGTAAAGCTATGACAAGTTAAAAGGTCCCTTGTGGTATAATGGTGCTTTAGACAGTGAACAGAATATAATTACTTGTTTTGTGACAAAGCATGAATTGCCACCATTTGTATGAAAACACGGCTTGGCCAACAAAGTTAGCTTATAAATGACTGCAGGTAAACACAAAAATTTGCATATTTATTATATTACACTTTAGATTGAAAACCAGGCCCTAGTTTGATGCAACTAAATACGGAACACCAAGCACTTTTACATGGAGTTACCATACAGTAAATCATTTGAAAAACTCTTAATTTATGTCAACTCATTTGGCACAAAATTAGGGAGTGTTTTGTAGTTAAGTAGTCTTACTCAAACATCCAACACTTTTACATATTGTATAAGATGGTGTTTAATGTCTGTCCAAATACATGATCAGCTAGAGTGATTTTCATTTGACCGTGAACGAAAAACGATTATTTAGTTCGTACTTGTTGGTACAGAACAAAAGAAGACAATAGATTCCGAGTATAGTAGCAACTATTAGTTTGCCAATTCATTCATGGTCATATGACAATCGCTCTAGTAAAATGCACTGTAGTAAAATGACAGCATTGTTGGCTCATAATGGATACTTGAGTAAGAAAACTATTATTGTATTCACCTCTAAATTAACAGATCAACAACCAAAGTTTGTAACATTCTGTACAACGCATGTAACCAATCACATAATCTGGTGTACGTAAACATGAAAACAAGATTTGAGCTGCTAAACATTGTACAGGTGCTTAAAATCAATTTAGAGACGTAACCACAGTTTTAGAGTTAACTATGAAATAACTGGCATACACCATCTTGATATGGCTATTTGGTGCTTAAGGGGTTTAATACAAGTAATATTTTGACAATTATTATCGATTCATTACAAAAACGGGTTTGTAATGAAGGATAATTTAACCCCAAATATTAAGCTTTTGAATAGAAAAGAATACTTCTGAACACAATAATACTATTGATTTGTCTATGCATTACAGCACTGTACTTTTTTCCTTCTATCTTCATCTGTAGTTGGTGCCACATGTATGGTTTGTACATTGTTGCTAGGGTGACTGCCATCAGAGGTTGGTGAATCGTGGATCTGTTTTTGAGATACGATGTGGTAGATTTCTGAAACAAAACAATCGCTGTAAGGAGGAGGGTCCACAATAGGGGTTTCCTGATCCCGCTAGTTTTTATTTGAAATCCCGCAAATCCCACCAGTTTTTATGTTAAAATCCCGATCCCCCCATTTTTTCTGGATTAATTAAGTTAAAATTATTTGAATTAATAAAAATGATCAAAAAATTCAAAGAGACTTAAATCCCGTAACCCGTTGCAAATCCATGTAATTTCCTGAATCCCGACCCCTAAAAATAAGAAATCCCCCTCCTGCCCACAACTCTTAATCACACATCCTGTCTGATTTTATCTCAGATCCCAAATCCCGCATTTAAAAAAATGACAAATCCCGCATCCCGCCAAACCTATTGTGGACCCTCTGTAAGAGCACTTCAGTTTCAGATTTTAAATTTATGAGAAAACAAAACTTGTCCATCATCCTGTTGATCTAATATTATGTTTACTAGACTGTTTCACAGTTCTCATCTACAACCTCGAAAGCATTAATATATTCTTTACAATCGACTACAGCTCGAGGTAATTTAAAGAATGTACACATTTATCAAACAATTGAAACAATTCAAAATTCCATGGGCTGTAGTCAAATTCTAAAGTATATAATACATGTGTGTGGCATGGGTAGCCTAGCGGTGAGAGTGCTGGCCTCTCACTGCTGTGATCCAGGTTCGAGTCTGGGCTCGGGCATGGATTATATGTGAGTTGAGTTTGTTTGATGTGTTCTTCTCTCCTATGCCACAAGGGTTTTTCTCCGGGTTATCCAGTTTTCCTCCCTCCGCAAAAATGAACATGTGAGCCGAGTTGTGTGCAAAATAATTAATGTAGAGGTAGTGAGTGTGTGTCTGAGTCTCCCCAATTAGTAGGGCACACATGTCCAGCTAGAAGATTGAGATGTTAAAAAAGTGATTTATTATAATTTTATTTTAATTACATGCTATTGAGGCTGAGGTTGTTTGATAAGAACCGTGAAAATGTCTATTGCCTTTTATAAAGAAATAGCAAACTTGCTTGGTGTGCACAGTTTTAGAGCACTTGGAGATATTGTAGGAACACTTTCATAAGTGTTGATAAGCACTCTGCTTTACACCATGCTTTTCTGAACACTTCTATTATGTTCTGCCAACCTCTGTGTGCTTATTTAATGCACACAGCATGCACATTTTTTTATATTTGTAGAAACTATCTTATATATTTTTCACATAGAAAAATCAAACAGGATTTTATGCTATGCATGACCAATATCAAAACAAGCAGATTTTGACCTTTGTAACAAATATAACTATGCATCAATGGACATGCTATTGATCTTAAACAATTGATGTTATGGAAACTATTTGTGATTGGAATGTACCCTGTGGAATACATAGTTATGTCATTACGTAATCTTTATACACCCACAGTAAATATGTTGTCCCATATGGAAATAAAACATTAGTAATTTAGTAAGAAAGGAATAACAAGAAAAAGTTCAGCTTAAATAATCTTCATTTGTCTTGTACATTGATTAATCAACAATGCTTGCACATCAAGTCGATCAGTGTATATATTAATTCCTTTCCTATTAAATAGAAACTAGCGAGTAAACTAGTATAGGCAGCGTCGGTGTTTGATATAAACGATAGGTAATAGAATGAAATTTGTAACACCGTAAAAAATGTTGACTCAACTTTACTGACATTTCGAGCTTTAGCCCTATTAAATTAAATTAAATTACAAAAGGACAATGTTCTTGCAATAAGGTTTGTATATAAAGAATAAATAAATTGTATTGCCTATTTTAAATAGATAATGTACTTTACCTGTTAATATGTTTTGAAAAGCTACTTCAACATTGGTTGAATCCAAGGCAGAGGTCTCGATGAAAGATAGGCCATTTTTTTCTAAATAAAAACAGGTAGTGCCTTTATTAGATTTTTAAAATTATTATAATAATTTAAAATGTCTTAGAAGCTTAGTTAAAAGATTATTTATTATACAGCAATGTCATTAACACTGTCTGCTAACAAAATATTAACATTTAAAGAAATGTCACATGACACCACATAAGGTCGCTCTTTATGCTCAATATTATTATCAGTATTACAACAACAACAATAATAATAATAATAATGATAATAATACTTATATTGCACTTTTTAACATTTAAAATATTACATTACATTAGGTAAAATACAATACACTATATTTCATTGAACATATCATTTACCAAATTCGCCTTTCCGGAATTAATGAGGGGACTGGGAACAAGTGTAGAAATATTAATCTAATTAAGAAACAAACCCCATCACATGAAAGACCACACTAAAATTATTAAGTTTATCAAGTTTTGGAATAATTGGGTAAACACTAGCTGATTTATGGGCTTTAAACAAATCGTAAAAATACGAGAGAATATATGGTTTTTGGGGAAGCTGTCCTTAAACCCCATACATTCTCTCTTATTTTTGCAACTTTTAGAAGCTTATAACTCAGTAAGAATTTATTCAAACATGCTCAAACTCGGTAATAATACTAATGTTTGTATGTTTTACTTTGTGATGGGGATCATTTTTTAATTAGATTATTTATTTTTTAAACAAACAGTCCTGATGATGGCTCCGTGAGCCGAAAGCTTGACAAAATTCAATAAAATTGAAAGGTTGAAGTAACGTATACAGTATGTGTGTGCAAATCCGGACAGTGTGCAAATCCGGACAGTGTACAAATCCGGACACTTTTGCATTTAAGCGTTAAAAAGAGATCGAATTTGTTTACAAATGAAAACAACATTATAGAATTAAGCATTTGTATGTTTTCTATTGTGTAAGAAGTTTTTGTGACAATCGAGATACTTTCAGCGAGGAAAAAGAGCGATTTGTCATGGCATGTGAATATGCAAATTAGCAATGAGTCAGTTTTTAACGCGCTTTGAATTATATGTTAAAATTAAAATGGTGATTATTCTGCAGATTCAAATGATAACGCCAAAATATTTAGCACGTTTTCAATTGCAAACAATGTTTTATCTTGTGTGAAAAGAAGAGCTTTTAAAAGTTTAAAATAAGTGTAGGAGACGGTTTAAGGAATACTACTAAAATCCACTAAGGTATGTGCAATTCCGGACGATAAAATAAACAAGATTATCAATCACCCATAACTTTGAATTGTAGGTTAAAATGTCGCTTAAAAATATACAATTCAACTGCAGGTTGATTTTGCAAACAAAAGTTATCTTTTGGATAGTTTAATCACCATGCACTATTCATTTATAGGACATTTATATTCATTTGCAGAATCCAGCGCAAGAAGGCAATTACTCATGTGTGAAATACTTTAGTGCTCAAACGTATTAATCAAGCAACGTAATTCATGATTTAATTAACACAAATTTATGCTTTAATCTCAAAGTTGACTGTGGAAATAGAAAATCTATTCTCACTGATCATCTACTCCCAAGGGAGATGGTTAATGATATGCAAGACTATATAAACAATGCATTTGGTGTTAGCTCATTCTTAGTTGCCCAAACTAGCGAGACAAACAACATCAAACCTTGGATTCGTACTCCGGCGGTTGGAAAAATGCTATACCCACGACTAGGCGCAGACTGGCCATGTATGAGTTTTAGTGTGCTTGGAGTTAAGTGTACCGTGTGTTTGACTCACTTTTAGTGGAAGCGAATGTTAATTTTACGTGGAATATCTTGGGTTAGTTACTAGCACACGTGTCTTACGTAGCCGCGAATGTATGCTATTCTATATTATTCAGTTTTCGGCTTTCGGCCAGAATTTGTGTAGTCGCTCGCGTGTAATTGTGTAGTTGTTCGTCGCTTGTGTTTGTTGTCCACACAGTGTGTTACTAATAGTCTCGTTTTCATTTTACTTCTATTTTGTTAGTATAATTGTATAGGTTGGCTGTATTCGCCAATTTTCATGTTATATATTCATGTCTTTTCGTACGTGGTTCTCGCTGTTTGTATTATAGGTACATGGTCGGCATCCCATGCTTTGGTTTTATGCGTGTGCAATTACTTGTCTGTTCGTAGCCGTTATTGTCCGTCGTTTGTGTTTGTAGTCGCACCGTTGTCATACATGCATGTCTTATTTTCACGTCCTCACTGTCAGTGTGATGGCACGTGGTCGGCATTTTTTATGCGTGTGGAGTTCATCGGTCTGTGTGTCACCGTTTTTGTTCGCGCTGGTTTTATTTTGCGCCCTTATGCTAAGTTTATTTTTAATTGTCGGCATTTCTATCCTTTTTCTGGTTCTCAATGCGAATGTTATTAATTTGTAATATTTTACAGAGCGTCTATGCCTTTAGTTTTACAGCACCTAACTTTGTTATTCTATTATTGTGTTATAGCTTTCACGTGCATTTCCAATAAGAGCAGTCATGTGTTGGCAATAAGAGCGGTCATGTGTTGGCGATGGGAGCAGTCATGTGTTGGCGATAAGAGCAGTCATGTGTTGGCAATAAGAGCAGTCATGTGTTGGCAATAAGAGCAGTCATGTGTTGGCAATAAGAGCAGTCATGTGTTGGCAATACGAGCAGTCATGTGTTGGCAATAAGAGCAGTCATGTGTTGGCAATAAGAGCAGTCATGTGTTGGCAATAAGAGCAGTCATGTGTTGGCAATAAGAGCAGTCATGTGTTGGCAATAAGAGCAGTCATGTGTTGGCAATACGAGCAGTCATGTGTTGGCAATAAGAGCAGTCATGTGTTGGCAATAAGAGCAGTCATGTGTTGGCAACAAGAGCAGTCATGTGTTGGCAACAAGAGCAGTCATGTGTTGGCAATAAGAGCAGTCATGTGTTGGCAATAAGAGCAGTCATGTGTTGGCATATTAAATTATATCATAGTCTGCGTAAACAGCCGTGTGTCGGCAAGTTTGGCTTAAGGCAATTCACACCGAGAAGTGGTAAAACTACTATAGCCGTGTTTCGGCAATTTTGGCGGTCAAAATTATACAAGGGTGTGGCGTAGGTAGCCGTGTGTCGGCTGGATAGCCGTATGTCGGCACAGTAGCTATAAGGGTTGTACTACATCATATTTGTCTAGGTAAACTAGTAGTTACAGGCCGGCTAAGATAATTGATTTTGTCACAGACACCACTCTATACCTTGGGGAGCGTTACGTATAACCTGCTTATTTCTTATTTTTTCTATTTGTTTTATTTTGCGTTATTTTTCTCCACTTGTTCGGCCGCGACCAGAAGGGTAAATCTAAACAAACACCCTATAACCGGCCTTCGGGCGGGTTCCTGGTCCGGTTTGGTCAGGGGGAGCCCTTTGTTTTATTTTACACTTATTTCATGTCTTTTTTGTTTTGTTTTGTTTTTGTTTTTTTGTTATGCCTATAGTATTTCGTTTTTGTTACCCTCTGGGTCGCGGCCTTCCTGTGGTTTTATTCTGAGTTTCGGGGAGAAGTATTACTTTAAATACAAGTTTCTTCTGGTAGAGGAAGTTATTGGAATATTTGATTTTGCAACATTTGAAACGTGTTTTGCAGTATGACAAACATTTAAGAAGAGTTTTGAGTTTTGGGACAAGAGGTCTGGGAGTCTTAGTTATGGGATGGAATATGATCAGAAGATGGGATTCAAGTAGGATGATTATCAGATATCCTTAGGAGATTATCATAGGGTATGGGGGTCGGAAGGAAAGGATGTCATGATTCAGTGTAAACCCGAACGGAACGAGGGATCTACGGAATTGTTTAGCCTAGAACAATAGAGTCCTATTGTTCCCAAAACTTAATCATCGACCGAGGGACAATGGCCAGTGAGAATGTATTACTATTCTCACTGATCATCTACTCCCAAGGGAGATGGTTAATGATATGCAAGACTATATAAACAATGCATTTGGTGTTAGCTCATTCTTAGTTGCCCAAACTAGCGAGACAAACAACATCAAACCGGATAGTAGGATGAAAGGGGCAGATGGATGTTACGGGCCGGGAATAATCCTGTGGTGTTGAGAAAGAAAGTCTACTCGAGTGTTTTTCCCCCACCCTCCCGCCCACTTTTTCGTACTTATATTGCCTCGGGGAATAATCTTGTGGTGTTTAGAAAGAAAGACTACTCGAGCATTTTTCCCCCACCCTCCCGCCCACTTTTTCCTACTTATATTACCCCGGCACTTTGTCCCTCCGGATCTATTTCCATTGTTTAGCCTAGAACAATGGAGTCCTATTGTTCCCAAAACTTAATCATCGACCGAGGGACAATGGCCAGTGAGAATGTATTACTATCATAAGCATTCGAAAATAAGGAAATAACTTCAAAGAATTGATTAAACAGAACCTACTTTAATAGTGTCCGGCTTTGCACACAACTGTCCGGAATTGCAGTCCACTCAAACTACTTTACAAATATATCCATAACATTTTTAAAAATCGCTAAAATTAACCAATACTTTATATAAATCTTTATCAGATGTTACCTCATCTCCAAGGAAAATATATTTCCTTTAAACAATGCATTTAACGAATGATATGGCAATTTATCTAAAAACCGTCCGGAATTGCACACACATACTGTATGCATTATTAATAATGTTTATTTAAGCCACTGTTTCAACTCACTTTTAAATTGCGTATGATTATGAATATCGTCATCACACTTTTATTTACAATCATTTGCTAGTGTGATATCATCACATCACATTTCATAATTACATGTATGTGGCCTTTGAAAATCAGACTTTTATATGTGGGAAGTATTTTTTAACTGCCATGAGTCAAAATGTCAAAGGTATCAACAATTTTTTATTCCCCTCTCCAGATGCTAGTGGGAGTTTTGGATCTAGTTGGACGCATGGGCACTCATTGGATAGACAGTAATTACCTTGTGTTGGCAGTCACATAATGGTTATTCAAATATGTTACCTTAATACTATGATAACATAATATTCTTTGCCGTAATACATTTGAATAACCCCTACACGAAGTAGGTACTGTCTACCCAAACAAGCTCCCTAGTCACCATGCATCCAACTCATCCCACTGTTTCTAGATAGGGGAATTGACACCAGCATAAACCGCTTTTTTCATAATGGCATTTTAGCGTCAGTGATCACTAATTATAAAAGACACTGTAATGGTATTCTTACCAGCAAAAGCTTTGGCTTCATCAGTCGGTACAGCTCTCAGGTGCCGTAAATCACTCTTGTTACCAACTAGCATGATGACAATGTTACTATCTGCATGATCTCGTAGTTCTTTTAACCATCTTTCTACATTTTCATACGTCAAGTGTTTAGCAATGTCATAGACCAGTAGAGCACCAACAGCACCTCGATAATATCTAAAAATCAATATAACAATGTTAGAAAATTTGTTTCACAGGTTAATGAAAACGGCTCTATTGTTTCAATATAAACAACATCAAGTTTACAATCGAACAAGACCGAGCCAGACAACTCTTACAGGCAAACTATATTAGTCTCTTATAATAATAATTTTAATAATAATAATTTTAATGTTTCTATAGCGCAAAAATTCATTATAAACTTTATATTTTTACTTTAAACTTTTTATTTTTACTTTATATTTACAGGAACAAGTGTAGCTAAGTTGGTTAGTGCGCAGCTTTCGGAGCAAGAGGTCAAGAGTTCGATCCCCAGTGGCCTCACACTTGTTTCGACTTCTTTCTAATATGCGTTTTAATACCCATAAAAAGGAGCATTGATGGTTAGAGGGGAGGGGGGGAAAGAGTGCACCGTCAGCTTCCTGGTAGACCAGCTTACAGCTTACTGCTTAAAGCTGAAGGAACTACCGATGCTAAATAATAGTACTACCTTTTTTTTCTATGCTAATGTATGTAATAATACATTCACAATACGAATGTAAGAAATACATAGCCAGTATTTTGATATTTCAATGGTATAATATTTATACAGTTCTTTGATTACAGGCAATACTGTATTCTACAACAACATGTACAGTGTAGGCTGTATAACTGTGGATCCTATGTTTATAATAACAATACAATATGCATCAGCACATATAGATTAATAAACATTGATAAATGATAGATAGAGTACAAACACTAAAAGTGTGCAATACTTTGTACTATTTACCATTAAATAGTGTATATTAAACAATAGAGAACAAAAGAATTTGCATAATTTAGCAGTATTTAGTGGTATTTATGTTGCACACTTTTAGTGTTTGTACTCTATAATAAAGCTAAAACCAACTAATCAATAGCTAAATATTTCAAACATGTTTCTGCATATTAATAACAGTTGTACTTCCTGTATAAAATTCTTTATCAAGAAATGTTTTATACAGTAATTTCTATGCATCAAATCTGAGAATACATCCAATCAGAGAATACTAAATCAATAATTCTAACTTTACCATAAAAGCAGAGTGAAGATTAAACATTATTTTGTAAAGAAATAAAGACATATTTTTTATCAATTTTGTAAGAACCTAATTTTAACTATTCTCAGAAGTGTCGTTCAATGTTTATTTAGATTATGGCAGCATATTTATGAATATTATTGGGTATACAGTATAGTAATTCTATAATTTCAAAATAAGCAAAGAAACTTCAATATAAGTTTTACAGCAAAATATCCAAAAGCATCAGGATTAGATTTTACAAATTTTATATTAGATTATATCTGAGCAACAATTTCAGCAATCAATTATCTAGGTCATCTTAGATTTATGCAGTACTGAAAACAAAATTTCTATACAAAACAAACTAAATAAAATATTGCAGCGTATTTGAATAAATACTCTTTAGAAGATGATTGGGACGCACACTAAGAATACAAAACATTTTTCATTTCTGACAATAGAAAATTGTCAATTGTCAAAATTGTACAATAATCTTAAGCGTCCTCATAATGGCATAACAGATGTCTTCAGCATAAAACTAACAATGTAACATCCATAATCAATCGACTTCAAGAAATAATTTCGAGTATATTTCTTGTAATAGCCCAATGACAAGGCTTTTAAACCACTATGCCTACCGAATCAATGACATCGTCAATATCTTAAAATAATAACACTTACGCGCTAGTTATAGCTCTGTACCGTTCCTGTCCAGCTAAAAAAGAAATAAAAACACAAAATAACGCATTAGCATTGAATTGAATTTGGCCAAACATTCCGTTCATGGTACGAACTGCACAAAATAATCCATCCTAATGTGTCAATATATTCATGACCCAAAAAATCATATAAATTAATACGAACAACAATTTGGTGACTCGTAATATGGCAGTCAAAGACCATAAATTACATATTTATCTTCAAGAAAAGTCGACTATTTGGTTGTAAATTATTTGAGCAGAGTTTCAAAGTACTAGTAAATCAATCCCCTCCCCTTTCCGGGACCAACTTTTTGCACAACTTCTTCAAGTTTCGACTTTTATAAGCTCAGCAGTTTCTACTTACCGGTATCCCATATTTGTGCTTTTATAGTTTTTCCGTCGACTTGGATGCTTCTTGTAGCAAACTCAACTCCGATTGTAGACTTAGATTCCAAATTGAATTCATTTCTCGTAAATCGAGAAAGTAAATTTGATTTTCCGACCCCAGAATCTCCAATAAGTACAACTATGAGCACGAAAAAAAAATAAAGCAAGCAATTATATTATAGAAATTATATTTTAAGCTTGTATAAATTCAAAAAGCTTTCATTTTACCTTTGAACAAATAGTCGTATTCGTCGTCCTTCGTCCCCATAGCAAAAAGAGTCTGTTGATGCAACGAAGTCCAAAGTCAAATTATTCTGTGTCAAAGTGGGATATATATGCACTGAATAAAAGCTTCAATCGGCAATCAAAATTATACAAATATCAGAAATACACAGACAGATAAATAAACTATAGATTGAAGTATTTTAGGTCTCAAAGAAGTATAAGAATACCTAAAGATGGCCCTGATATTTCACGGATTGTCAATGTATGTTTGTAGCGGAAGCTACGAAAATGGCCGCCCTCTTGGCAAGACCTACCCAGCCAAATAAGGCAAATGACATCATAGCTTGGAAACGAGTCTAGTCGCTATTTTGACGTTAGCAAAATTTACGCTGCGCGCTATTTCTTTTCTTTTTCTTTTCTTTTTTAAGCTTTTCTTTATATTTCACAATTTAATATTTGTTATTTTCATTTAACATTGACAATTTCTGATAAATAGAGCAATTTAGAGATTTTTTTATTAAATCAAATTCTTCTTTCGGTGGGAGGAAGCGAAACTATAAATCATCTATGCATGTATCAATTAGCAGGAATCAATAGTAAAGCCTGTTATGTTTTACGATCTATATTTATTTATTTTAAGCAATTTAATATTTCCTTGTTTTTCTTTTCAAGCGAAGGGAAAAACCCCTATTCATTTTTTCAGTCCTTCATTTACATATGCATTTTATTCATTTATTCATTTCCTTATTTGTTTAATTGTTTATATATTTTTTTCTAATTACTCACTCATTCATTCATTCATTCATTCATTTATCTATTTACTTACCTACTTACTTACTATATTCATTAATTATATTATTTATTTATTCATTAATTCATTGATTAAATTACAAATCAATCAACTAATTGATTACTTAATTAATTTATTAATTTATTTATCTTCTATTTTTTATTTATCTGTTGATTGATTGATTGATTGATTGATTGATTGATTGATTGATTGATTGATTTATTCGATTGATTGATTGATTGATTGATTTATCTATTTATTTATCTATCTATTATTGGTGTATTTATTTATTTATTTTACGATTGATTGATTGATTCACTTATTGATTCATTCCTTCATTTATCTATTTATTGATTTATCAATACGGCGTAGCTCATCCTGTAGTCCAACATCCAAGTGTGAATTTTCCACTCCAATCCTATCTCATTATACTTGCAAAACTACCGAACCGGAAGTCTTTGTTCTATTCTATACATGTTTAGAACAATAACACTCAACTGCCTGCCTCACCTGAATAACGAGCTGAGACGTTAATAATTGAAAACAGCGAGCAATGGCTCTGGTCTTCAACTATGACAATCTGAAACACGTCTGAGTTTCAATGAGTCTTTCTCGCCTTCTACTTTTTCTTGCTTTGTGCTTAGTCGGTGACTCAAAGATCTATCGATCCATAATCTGGAGTCCTGACAATCCAATGTAAGTAGAGTTCAATCATATGAAACAATAGCTTCTTACTTGGCGTCTCGTGTTGCAGAAAAAAATATTCAGTGCCATGTTTTACAGTAAGTTTCACGCGATTTTTTAATGCGTATTCATAGCCCTAAAACTTGCGCCATATTCCAAGCTTTGTAGTATGTGGACTGGTGTTTGTATTGAGTATGTCTTTAGCTTTGTACATATGTAAGTTAGTGCTTTTTAGCAGCAGTTTTGAAGAAGTTGTTTGTGACACGCGTTATAGCCGAACATTTCGTGACAATTTAACGCCAAGTTTGATCCAGACGATGCATAATATCGTAGTTAATTAATTGCAATCGATAAATATATAAAAACACAGTAATGTTTTATTGATTTATACTTGTACTTCGTCTAGAGGATGTTCTGTGTGTTTCCTTCGACGGGAAACGAAAGACCGTTGTACATTCGAAATTAATAGTCCGCCATGTTTTTTGCAAGCATCTTTCGACAACTCACATATCAAATTAGAGTTCTTAAAATATAATTTTTAATTAACGGGATTTTATAAGTAATAATAAAAGCTAAAATTGCATTTCAGATAAACATATTGACAACAGTTTATTTTTTAATCGTGCACATATTAATGTAAACAAAATAAGTTAGCAAACATCACGAGGGCTATATGTCAAAAGCACCGAATTAGCAATCAGTAACTAAGGCAACTCCATATTGCAGAAATTATTTTAGATCACGAGTCGAACAGCCGTCTGATTTGCTTTGCTCTTCGCTATGACTAAAAATATCGATGATTTCATTATAGAGGGTAAATTTTGAACAATAATATTAGGATCAAGGACTCGGGAACATGGACTGCGCATGAGATGTGTTGAAGCCTAGTCTGGCTTTTGTTATAGATAAAACTAATTGATGCAAATCGTAGTATGATTTAAAATATGTACACCTATTTCAAACATCGCCGTCGCAATAAAGGATGTCGGATTCTTACAGATTCTTCTAATCAGATTTATTTAGTTATATGTGTTTATGACTATATTATAATGGCAAGCTGTTGCAGTGGTGCATGTTGAAAAACTTATAATAAATTAATTTTAATTAAAACTAAGATGAAATTACCCGAAATCCTTTGCAGCCTTATATAATAAATAAATAAATAAATTGACTATAGGGTTTGATCCATACAGTACTGTTTCATACATGTCTTACGACCTGCACTCATCAGTGGTGAATGTTACTTCATTCAAATGAAGTTTGTTAGTTTATTTACGTATGTTCAGTTTACTGCACGCTTCTATTCAAGGAATTACACAATGTTCTTCAATAGGTATTTGTTTTTGTGTCTACATTTGCTGACTAGTTCGTTTCGTTTATTTAGGCTACCTGATTTCGGATCAGACAAATTATGTGTAACGTTTCCGCTATACAGAGGTTGCACCGCTTAGATGTGTTGTTATAATGCAGTGCATTGCATAAGATCTTCCATTGATCTGATTGTGTGTTCTTGGTTGTTGTCTTTTAGCTGCCATACATATTTGCTTAGTTCTGTTGCATTAGCTTTTGATTTTTTTTATTGAATGAGGCTTTGTGGTTGGCATATCTGGATTTAAAGTCAGTAGCTGTTAGCCCTATGTAGGTTTCTTCTTTGTGGTTGGTACTGACTGTGGCTTGGTGTATAATGTCCTTTGATAGACATTTTCCTTGTAATGGGCATTCCATGTTCCTGAGTCGGTTCGTTGCTCTTTAGCCTTTCTCTTGTTGTCCCCCTCGATGATCGTCTTCATATTCGGCATACAACTGTTGATAGCTTTCACAGTGTTCTTGTTCATGCACAAAATGTGCAGAAACAATGCCCGAACGTCCTTAAATTGTTAACATAATTCTTTCACTTTTTTCAGTTTTAAAGAAAGCCAGCTAAGATGTGTCTTGCCCAAATCAATGCAGTACATATTGTGCCCCAGTCTCTCCCTAATCGTCACGGACAGAGACAAACAGCTGGTCAAAGAAAGCCTATATGAAAATATTTGGTTCGTGGACCAGCAGTCTTATGATAGCTGTAAGATTAACAGCGGTGGACAACTACTGAAGAAATGTGACACCCCCCTGGTTTCTTCACGATATGACATTCTCTTTATTGATATGCACCCTTTGTCAGGGGGGTTGGAGTTTAAGTTTGGTAAAACATATTACATTATGGGTAAGATAATATAATCATACACAAATATTATTTGATGTTAAACTTTTAATGATTGATTGCATGATGCCAATAGAAACCGGATTGGCAATAAATAGTTTGGTCTATCCATTTCTTCACAGTGGTCACTGAGTTAAACCCATGCAGAATAAATTTGAAATGTAGCTAGTAAATCAGAGTTTTGCTTCATAGTTTATACTTGTAATATAATGTTTTGGTTGACGAGTAGCGTAAATGATTTCTTAGGGTAAATTTCTAAATTATTGAGTCTTTTAATTTAACGTATTATAGCAACGTCCAATGGGACACAGGACTCTCTTTCAAACAAGGAAGGAGGACATTGCAAAACCAACAGTATGAAATTACAGTTTTATGTGTGCAAGGACAACAATGGTGAGTTAGCTTCTTTATATATTTTTGTTGTTGTTATATTCTGATGGGAAGCTAACTAATTGGCTGTCAGACTAACTGATTGGTTGTCAGACTAACTGATTGGCTGTCAGACTAACTGATTGGCTGTCAGACTAACTGATTGGCTGTCAGACAAACTGATTGGCTGTCAGACAAACTGATTGGCTGTCAGACTAACTGATTGGCTGTCAGACTAACTGATTGGCTGTCAGACTAACTAATTGGCTGTCAGACAAACTGATTGGCTGTCAGACTAACTAATTGGCTGTCAGACAAACTGATTGGCTGTCAGACAAACTGATTGGCTGTCAGACTAACTGATTGGCTGTCAGACTAACTGATTGGCTGTCAGACTAACTGATTGGCTGTCAGACTAACTGATTGGCTGTCAGACTAACTGATTGGCTGTCAGACTAACTGATTGGCTGTCAGACTAACTGATTGGCTGTCAGACTAACTGATTGGCTGTCAGACTAACTGGCTGATTGACTGACTGTCGACTGACTGACGGATAGACCAACGGCCTGTCGACTGAATGACTGACTTACGGATGAATGGACTGAATGTCGACTAACTGACAGACGGACGGAATGACTGTTGACTAACTGACTGGCGGACGAACTGTCGAGTGACTGACTTACGGACGGACTGACGGACGGACGGACGGATAGACGGACGGACGGACGGACTGACTGTCGACTGACGGACGGACTGACTAATGGACTAATTGACATGCTGGCAGTAACATATTGTTGACTGACTGATTCCCAACAATTCACTAACTAAGCAGTAAGTAACAAACCGTTGTCATGACAATTAAGCATATAACTACTGTTTGAGGCACATTTTTCTGTATCACTGAATATATTTTGCGCAGTAAATATCAAAATAATTAGTTGACAAACGGACACCGGGGTATCATATATTAAGTGCATTAATTCGTTTGCTCATTCAAATTTAATTGTGATAAAAAATGAATAATGTGATCATTGATATCTCTCAACAGATCCGTACTGTCAAAGCGAGGAAAACTGTCAACATCTACTTGATAAACCCACTGAAAATACGCCCATTGAAAGAGAGCCCCATACGACTATACCGGTAGTAACTAGTCCGGTTTGTAATACAACTAAACGAATACCAACTACTTCCAATGAGACCGTCCCACCAGGTATATTTGATAGAAAATATAAATAGAAACTAGCGAGTAAACTAGTATAGGCTGCGTCGGTGTTTGATATAAACAATAGGTAATATAATGAAATTTTTAACACCGTAAAAAATGTATTCGATCGTTAGCCCTTCGTCGGAGTCTCTCCGAAGGGCTAAAGCTCGAAATGTCAGTAAAATTAAGTCAACATTTTTTACGGTGTTACAAATTTCATTATAACACCTATATATTTGATAGACATTTCTAAAAAAGTCTAACCACATTGTTTATTTCAAAAAAAAGGCAGCTCTTCATCAGACAGCTGCCAAATTTATTAATAATAATAATGTTTAATAGAAAACAAATCTCGCAGCCCAAAGGCTGAATTACATTTGTAAGATTCAAAATTAAAATTATGTACATTTGTATCAATAGATAATATAATATAAATATAATATATATAAGAAGTCATACAAAAATATAAAAAGCTATACATGATAACCATATAATCTATACATTATATAGAACATTGTCCGATAAAGACGCTTAGGCTAACTTAGATGATTTAATTACAAAAGAGTTCTCATAGCGATTTGTCTTGTCTTGTCATTCTTATACTGGCACTGAAGAAATCGGTGCATGTGGTTTGTAAAAAAAAATAGAAATTAAGTTATGAGTTCCGAGTTGGGAGTGTGCTTAGCTTTTTGTATTTAATAGACTTGTATTTAATAATCTCTCGTTGATCAACCTCAGCCTCGATAGCGTGTAATGTATTCTTTAGAATTCGACTACAGCCAGTGGATTTTTATAGTTTTGCACTTGTTTGATCAGGTGTACATTCCTTAAATTACCGCGAGCTGTAGTCAAATTCTAAAGAACATATTATACGCTATCGAGGCTGAGGTTGATCGACGAGAACGGTGAACAATTGAAGATTTGGCCGATACATTGTAAGAAATCATAAACGTTCTGCTACATCTTGATAGAATAAGAGGACGTATCGAAGATATGTTTATTGCTCTGTTGCAATCTCAACCTGTTAAAAAAAAGAAAAAAATCTCGCGCGCTAATCAAAGTCTTTTGTCACTTCTCACCTACAATGGTAATGACATTGTTTTCAAGCCGGATTGCATACGGTATTTCTGATCATGATACGAAGTTCTGCTACATCTAGAGAGAATTAGGGGCTGTTTATATGGAAGCGAGTTGTCCCAGCTTTCAAGGGTGAGGCTGTTCGATTAGAACGCACTGTGAAAAGGTCTAATAATCTGACAAAGCAAACTCTAAATCAAATCATAAGTGTTCATTATTTCGTTATTGTTTTGCAGATAGCGGTCATTATTGCGGATCTGTTGAGGTGTTCTACAAACTGGGGATAAGCCTTCTGCTTCTAATATGTGTAGTCTTCATCTTAACCACGATATTCCTGTCAATTCGTTATTATCGATTCAGTAAAATCCATTCGGATTGCAGTAAGAAATACTCCGTACAATTGTCTCCTACAAGCAATGGCTCTACGAATGTCGACAATGACTCAAGTGGGTTACTCAGTACCATAAAAGAGACAAACAAAACCGTCTAGTAACCTTCAAAGACCTATTACAGTGCGAATACCCAAACCGCTGAATCGCCTTAGCCTGCGATGCCGGCGGTCTGCGGGGTTGCGAGGAAGAGAGAAGGAAAGGTCTTTTCCTTTTTACTCTCCCCTTTTCTTCTCTCGCTAATCACGCAGACCGCCGTCAACGCAGGCTACATCCAAGCAGATTACAATATTTAGGCCTAGTTCAGTCAAACGTCCCACCTCACATGTGTCGAATGTAACTCAAATGAGCAAAATCTTTTCTTGGATTGCAACCATTCCCTGGAGAGTGAATTGAACATAAGAGACGGCAGCCATGCATGCCGGTGCATGGTCTTGACAAAAGAAAACCATCACCGTGACTGGTGGTGCTTTTGTTCAATTCGCTCTCCTGGGAATGGTTGAAAAACAAGTATAGTTCTTTTCACAGTTCCACGTATAATAGTTCCAAGTCGAGGTTCGAGTTAATGCGAATAACAAAACTATAATTTATCATGCGCAGCAACGCGAACCTCGACTTGGAACAATTATTCGTGGTCACTAAGGCGGAACTGTGAAAAAGACTATTGCTTGACTGAGACCCCGTCTACGCGGATCCGGATACTTTTGAAACCGCATACTTTTTTGATGCGAATCGGCCTATCGTCCACACGAATCCAGTGAATCCGGTCACCGAAACCGCGTACTTTTACTTGAATCCTCCGGATATTCGTGTGGACGCAAATATTTCTATGCGGTTTCATCCGGATCGGATTCGTGTAGACGAGGCCTGAATTCATTTGCATTACATTCAGCACACGTGAGATGCGACATTTGAACTAGGCCTTAGTTCAATGTTTTTACCTGCACATCTATCTAAGTTAATCGAAATAAATACTACGATATGATTGGTTATAAAACAAACCTATTGTTTAAATATTCAGTCTGATTGGTTAAATTTAGATGAAAGTGGTCCCGGTTTGCGTATACGCACTGTAATAAAGCGTATGGACATCAACGGAAGGTTAGTACTTCTACTATAGGAGCGCAATGGATCATGGGTGATGTTCATGTTGATCAAAGATAGCCAAAGGGAATAACAAAAAAGATATTCTCGCTTACGTGGTTTTATGCAATTGTAAATCGATCATTTACGGAAGAAACGTCCACTAAAGATGGACGCGATGGATCATGGGTAACTATTTCTGTTGGCAACCCAAGATAATTGAAAAAGAAGCACTCCTAGCTGGCTTGATACAAATATGGATCGTTCATTCACCGGGAAAAAACCTCTGCTAAACAAGCAATGAATCTTAATTGGGTAACTAATCATCCAGCATGTCAAGTCGCCGGCAATGAATCTTGTGTAATAATCATCCAGCATGTCAAGTAGCATGCAGGCAATGAATCTTGGGTAATAATCATCCAGAATGTCAAGTCGACGGCAATGGATCTTGGGTAATAACCATCCAGAATGTTAAGTCGCCGGCAATGAATCTTGGATAAAAATTAACCAGCATGTAAAGTCGCAGGCAATGGATCTTGGGTAATAATCTTCCAGAATATCAAGTCGCATGTAAATAGCTACTATGAATACAAAAACATTAGATGACGTCACACTATCTATGACGTTCAAACATGCATTAATTAAAAATCGTTTATTAACGCAAAAATATTTTCTGAGCGCGCTAAGGATCATGGACAGTAATAAAGCTATCTTGGTAATGGAGCTATCTTAGTAATGGGGTCACTGTCAGTGACGTACGTATAGGGATCCACAACATCGCTCAATGACGCTAGAAGGTGCGCAATGGATAGTGGGTAATTGATAAAAGTAGCTGAGAGTATGGCTTCATTCATAAGCTAAAGATCTATTCATTAAGGCAAACATATACATTACGTATTTAAAACAATTCACAATGTTTAATGATTTTTTATAGACAAGTACATATATAGAACTGATTTGATCACTCAAAAAAAACCTTACAATTTGGTTATTATAATTAACAGAAAAAAAACAGGAAACGTTCCGCGAAAGCACATGTACATTTATTTTTCATGATCGCTTCCTTGTTTAGTATTGGGCTCCCTGTGTCCCTGAGTTGGAAAGTACACAGGGAGCCCGACACTAAAGCGGCTGTGAGGGAGACTATCAGTTTACTACTAGTGCCAGAATGTCTTACAACTTTCCTTTATCACTCAGATTTGTAATCCCTCTTGTAAATAGTTGAACATTTGACACTAATTAATTCACAAAATAAAATAGGCAAAGTATTCTGATGTTAGTAGTATATATGATGCTATAATGCAAATAATAGAACAAGAAAATGTTGATAAAAACAAGAGAAAGCAAAACAACAACATGATTGTAAATAATATTTTGAAAATAGCTTGTGTTTCTGTTCTTTGCTGTTTTTTTTTTTGGTTGGACCATCTTTAATACATGTATACACTGGAGATCGTCCAAGTAGTCGGAACATGTACCGAAAAACTGTAGAAAACATTTCCGAAGAAATGACTATGATGCATTTTAATGATTCCTGGCTGTTGTAGTATGAACTATATATTTCAAAAACTACTGTCTTGGCCGAAGCTAGCTATAGTTACTATTCCAAGGCTACAAAGTATGTCGATGTTTTTCCCTATTATTAGGGAACTTTAGATTTGACAACGAGTACGAGATTGAGTACGAGTACAAGTTTTGAAATTGGCCTTCTGTGTGTTGTTGATGATGAATTGTAGTCCTGTGTATAGATTGAGATACCCTGGGTTCCAGAGGCTCTAGAGGGGATTGGGGCGAGACTGAGACTTGAGACACCAAATGTATAAAAACAAGAAGTGGGATGTAATTCAGTATCAACAACACACAAGGCCAATTTTAAAACTTGTACTCGTACCGGCTCAATCTCGTACTCGTTGTCAAATCTAAAGTTCCCTATTAACTCATTTAGTTCAGTATGTGTTTGTGTTATGGCAAGGTGTTGCGATGGTATAGATTTTGAACCGAATATTGCGGAAACAAATCTATAGAAGGCGATTTTTACTATGACGTCATTTTACTACCAGTACCAGAATGCTTTACAAATTTCCTTTCTTATATTCAGATTTGCATTTGTTGGTTGGCAGAGCATGCTGGTATTTTTAGTATATGACGTAATAATACAAATGGCCTCAGTCACGAGGAAATTACCGACGGCCTTGGAATGTTGACTTTAACTTCCGCTTAGTCTGCGTGGCGGCCCCAAGTGGAGGGGGCCTGGGGAGTGAGGCAGACAAGCTAGCTTTGGCTGCGACAATGATTTTTGAAAGAGTTGTATTTATTAAATTGTATTGGTCCTATTGTTTTGTACATAATCAGCGATTATTTAAAATAAAGGTATTCTAAATTATTATGTGTGTACACCAAATATCAATTAAAAAAACATCGCAACATCAAGCCAAGACCGAAATCAATGCTGATTTTGCCCTGCTATTGTATTAAGATCAGACTTGTTATCAACATAATTGATTGCAATACAATTGCAAAAAATAAATTAAATAAATAATAAATTATAAATTAAACGTACTTGAACAAAAATGATTTTGTTATTAGTTTTTTTTTATTAAAACAAGTCTGATGTCAATACATTTCTGGCACAAAACCAGCATTCATTGCGGTCGTCTTGGCTTGATGCTTAAACCGGGACCAGGCCTGGTTGGTAACTATAAATACAAGCGAATACAAACGCGAACGATACTCTGCTGCCCATGCGCAGGCTACCATATGATGATGCAAACCGAACTGGGATTCCTGTGCATGGTGTTGTGTAACGCAGGTAACCCGCCCGATACATCAAATCTTGACCTTCACCGCGCCTGTTATCAGTGAGTTTCCGTTTTTAGCGATATCATTGCAAGCGTACTTGTGTTTTTCGACCTTTTATCAAAACTAAACAGTACAACAATTATGTTACACTAGAAACAAGATCTCAATCAGTTGACAGTTTGAGCCAAATTAATAAAGTTAGGACTGATATAAAACAGGGCCAGTTCTACGAAGCCTGGATAAAGTTATCCACTGAAGAATTATCCAGTGCAGAATTTGTATTGGTTTTATCCGTTGGATAGGGATAACGATTTATCCGGTGGATAGCGCTATTCAGGCTTCATACAACTGGCGCCATGCAGAGCTATTCTAACGAAGGGATAAAACTTCATTTCATATAGATACGGAGATTTACCATAATAATGGAAATCCTGATTTCACCTGTGTAAAAGAAATAGAAAACGCGTACACGCGCAAAATACTCATTCATCAACATGCCAACGCGCGTGCTGTCTGCTCTCCTAAAGCACGCGCCTCAACCAATCAGCTGATGCGAGATTTCTTATAGTTATTTGATAAAGTATACCAATATATCACCAAACTTCAAGCATACCCCCTTTTGGAATAGCTGACTGAGTATTAAAATGACGCTTTAATTCTACAGGCCTTACAGTTCTTTCAGTGACGGCCAAGTGTCGCAACTGGACATACGAGTCCTCTAATATATGGCATCAAAATTCCGCGCGCTTTAATTGGTTGCTGACACATAATGCCGGACCGGGCAAGATGCTTTGAGTTTAAAAATTGACGCTAAAATACCATATAATAAATAACTTATTAACCTCGTCCATTCGGTCATTGCAGGGAAATCTCAGACTTCGGTATTGATGTATTATACGACAAGACCGCAGTCTGACCGAACTTATATTAATAAGTAGTATATATATACTAGCGTGCGTTGCGGCTCTTTGGGATTGGGGACGAGGAGGGGATTGGGCAGAGAGGGGAGGGGACAATATATACTTACGGGCAAAGTCAGTCTTTAAAGTGACCCTACTAATTAAGACCCTAGCCATATTTTGAAAATCTATTCTTCACCCAGATTTTGATAGGACAGTATAATTTTACCAGTGATGAATGAGCCATTTCTGAATTATAAGGACTAATTGAAGAGCCGAGATTTGAAACTGACATCATCAATATGACATCATCAGGGTGATTAATTATACATACATATATCAGTAAACAGGCTAACACAAATTGCAGTTAATTGTTCATGTTTAAAGGATATTCCTCAGTTGTCTCTATGACTAGAGGGGATTGTTTCCCTTTTTTCAAACGCGCCTTTCGTAGATTAGATATTACATTCTAGAATATCACCCAGATGACGTCAAATAATTTATGATCCAAATCTTCAAAGCCTTATAACTCATGAATGGCTTATCCATTACCATTTCAATTGAAATATGGTTCTAATTATTAGGGTCACTTTCCAAGCATACATCGTTTAGTAATTATCAAAAGCACCAGTCATTTCTAATAGAAATCTTCAAACTCTTTTCAACATTTATTATAAGATCTAGAACTTCAGAACTTACTCGAACTTAATTTATTAACACAACGACACTGATATAATGTGCTAAATTAATTGCAATTGTACAATAATGTTTATTAATATAATGATGAATGAACTAATGCATATGGGTGAGCGTCGTGTTTACAAGTGTTGGTATTGTGATGCTAATTTGCCAACCATTTTCACAATAGATTTCTAAATTTTCTTTGTTCTAATTTTATAACAATGGTTGGTTGGCAAAATAACAAAATACGTCACGGTACGTTCACCTATGAGGATGAATTCCCGTCAATAACATCACTTTAGGCTAATTAACCCGGAACGAACATGCGTCCACAGATCTTTATCAGCTAAAGTCTCAGTGCGATAACGGAGACGGTCAGGAAGAACTGGTTAAAAGTAATGACTTTTCACAATGATACAATTTAACAGTTAGGGATTTAATGAGTCGTCTTTCCCGCCACAGATCTTATCGTCGTTTATGTAAGAAACTAGTACGTGAGTCTTTACCTAACAAAGGAGCGGGCAAGTGGTTAGCCTCATTTTTTTCAAATTTAACAATTACGAATGATGAAACTATTATCTCTAGAACAATATTGCATGGAAATTGACCTTTGTAAAGGACCCGGGGGTCCTCATTCTCTCTCGGCCAAAACAGCAAGAAAAAAGTGCATGAAACAAATAAAACAAATAGTATTATAAAGCATACTAAAGTTCTATTAGCTTAATACACCATAGAAAACAAACAAGAACTTGAGTATCCCCGCGCGCAAACTTGCATTGATTGAAAGAAAGCGAGTTCAAAATCAAGTTTTGGCACGGAGAGAATAAAGAAGTATGCTCGTCCGTACCGTATATTATTCTCATTCGGCCAAACCTTGCATTAACTTCATTGCCAGGGTCTTCTTTCTCGCCTTTTTACAAAATGGCGGCAGCGCTTGAAGCGAAGGAAAGTATCACTTGCAATGCTTTGTTGAAACTGTTCTCCAGCAGCTAAATCTTTGACAGCTTTTACAGACTTTATGATTAAAACAACTTGCAGACTTGAATATTATACATTCACAGAAAGACCTTTACCATTTTATAACCATTTAGATCACTATTTTGGTCGCCGCCATTTTGTTTCGAAAACCACGTGATTAAATGCTCCAAAAATCTTGGAGTATTTTCTGGTCATGTGACCAGTCTTTACCAGGGTCTTCCCTTCGAGCGCCGCCATTTTGGAAAAAATGTGAGAGGAATGTGAGTACCTGTGTTTTTAAATAACAGTGAATACAGACTGTTTTGCAGTCTGGCAAACCTTAAGGTATTTTTAACTGTCTAATTTTAATTTAAAAACTTTAAAAAGTTTAAAAAGTTAAAAAAAAAAAAAAAAGTAAACTTTAAAAAGTTGTTCGTACACTGAAACGCTGCAGGGAATGGCAAAATAGGCGTGCCCTAAAGGGACTATTTTAGACGTTGTCAAAACCCACTTGGGTAGCAGTGGTTTTCACCAGACCATTATCGTATGACTATCGTATACACTGAAAAAGAAGTACAATAAAAAGTACAAGGATATGTGTGTCCACAAGAGAAGCAATAGTAAATACGGTACAGTAGTCATAGTCAAATAGAACATAGTCAAAACCCACTTGGTTTGTAGCAGTGGTTATCAACAGATCATAATCGTATGACTAAAAGCCTTTGTACAATCTAAGGATAGGTGTAACCTCATAGTCGAATAGGGCATCGTCAAATGAAAACCAACTTGTTACTCAGCAGTGGTTATCAACAGATCATTATCGTATGACTAAAAGCCTTCGTACAATCTTAGGATAGGCCTGTCCACAAGAGTAACAATACGAAATACGCACCCGTATAGTGGTCATAGTTAAATTAGAAATAGTCAAACCCAACTTGTTATATAGCAGCGGTTTACACCAGATCATTATCGTATGACTAAAAGCCTTCGTACAATCTTAGAATAGGCCTGTCCACAAGAGTGACAATACAAAATACGCACCCGTATAGTGGTCATAGTTAAATTAGAAAATCAAAACCAACTTGTTATATAGCAGCGGTTTACACCAGATCATTATCGTATTACTAAAAGCCTTCGTACAAAAAGAAGTACAATCTATGGATAGGTGCGTCCACAAGAGTAGCAACACCAATTACGCACCCGTAGTCATAGACAAATTAGCCGTAGTCAAGCCCACTTTTTATGTAGCAGTGGTTTACACCAGATCCTTATCACATCACTAAAAGCCTTCATACAAAAAGAAGTATAATCTATGGATAGGTGTGTCAACAAGCAATAGTAAATACGCACCCATACAGTGTCACCAGATCCTTATCTTACCGCGGAGTTCGTACCATGAGCGAGGGTGTGCTATGTTCCGTTATATTGTAAAGTTTGCCCATTCACAAGCCCACAATTAGTAATGTTTAGCTTGAGATAGCTATCAGTAAAAAGCACAATAGAGCCTAGGGCTGGACAGTTTTGTGTCAAGGGTGGGGTCGGAGGGGAGATATACAGTACATTTTTGCCTTTGAAATGTTTTTAACGATATAGATAGCCTTGAATTATCTTAATGTTCACTGCCCAGAAAAATGCTTTAATACTGCTTTAGGAACGTAACGATCATGATTGTTACTGTAAAAAAAAAATTCTGCTTTAATTTATGCAGGTGTCACTAAAGAAAATTAACTTAATATTTGGTAAGTATATACTAAATTAAGAATATATTAAATTGTTAAGCAAGACAAATTGTTTGGTGCGTACTTTGCGAGAAAACTGGAGACGAATGACAAGATTCAAAACTGAAATATGTTTGACCATTCCAACTTTAGCGTAGTCGATAACTTCATTTGCTAATTGTCGTCTATCGTCGGAAGTGACGTAATACGGTTCGACCGTCGACTGTATATTGTACGTGAGATAGGGGGCTTACTAGCCAGACTAACCAAAAAACTATCCGGCTGCGGTGCCCTGGCAGCGGTAAGAAAGGAACTGACTCTTAGTTAAGCCTGTCTTTTCAGGAAACAAACCTCCCTCCCATTATATAACACACATAACAGCGATGTCTCGACGAGACGACAAAAACATTTTAGTGCTTTATGGAATTTTGGCTTTGTTTCAGCAGATGGCACAGAAGAGGTCCCTAGCTACTGGCATAACAGGCCATCGAGAAATTCTCAAGTTTTCTGAGTGTTTCCTACATAGACGATGTTTTGGCAATTCGTCACACAACTAAAATATGTGCGTTAAATCATGTTTATATAAATAAGACAATCATGGCTGACGCTAGTACGCATGCGTTTATTATCTTTATATATGCCGCTGTCCAGAGGACGAAAACGTCGAAATGAATGTATGTATATGTAGAAAACTGGGCTTTTTTAGGTAATATATAGCTTATCATGGAGTAAATAGCATTTTCAAATACATATTAATAAAAAGGCAACAAATTGTATTTTTTACAAGCTATTTTAAAAAAACACATGATATATATTATTACTGAGTTATATGTAACGCCTCTTTTTTCTTCTTTTTATACATATAATATGTTGTTATAGTTTTTGTGTGACAAAGGGCGAACCGAGTTGCCAATTGTATCGTCACAGGGTTGAAACACTAGACGATGTGAGGTCATCGACAAGCAGAGCCCTTCTCAATAATGACTACCATTATCAGAACTTCGAAATTCTATCAGAGTCTTTGTGCAATACATCATAATAGCACTGACATTCATCTGATACCGCAACATTGTCGCTTGCTTTTGAACTCCGTTCACAGATTACTTCTTACGAGATCAGACGTTACCAAGACGGGTTCGGGAAGCTAGTAAGAAGGGCAGAGGGACCAACTCGATGGGGTCCTTCAACTCATGTGAAAAAGACCCTGAATTTCACGCAGGTTCAAATTGTTGGCATTGTTACCAAAGCTCTCGGTCGTAGCCATCCAAATGGAATGTTTATCTCGAGCACATGAGGATCCAATTGTTGGTCGTTTGGGATTTGCAAAGCGTAAGCCGCTCAATACTGTCCGTCATATCTGAACAATAAAGATAGCCCACAACTTGTGATGATTATGGTCGGTTGCTTTAAACTGTTCAATTAGAAAACGATCTAAAGCCACGAATAGCATATCAGTATTATATCGCAATTAATGCTGGGGAAAACTAAACTTTTTTGCAAAAATTAACTTGCCTTCTAGCAGAGTCTCTCTCTTGGCGATTTCGGATAAGAAATCCTGTCAAAAATCGCTACCACAGAGACTTTGTTAGGAGCAAAGTAGTTAGCCAATGAGATAAGGTTTTTCGTACCATGTTTTTCTTACAACTTCTGATAGCATCACAGGATACATTTACATAGGAAAAATGAACTATAGACAATACAAAAAGTAAAGCCGCAAATAATGCAAATTATAAAGTTGTGATATTTACAATAATTTCGTCAATCATATATATAATATAGAACATATAGGTTTTTAATTTTGAGAAATATAATACTCAAAACACAGTATTTTCAGTAAAAACTTTGTTTTGTTATTTTATTTCTTTTTTCTTGATTAAAAAACACCCGGTGTCTGAAAGCCTGACGGTAAAGTGCGATATTCACACATGTAGTGCTTTTTGTTTTATTAGGTAATAAATCCGTTGTTGACCGTTATATATTGAAGTACAAGACAGGGTTACATCTTTCGACTCCTTTAGAAACGTGACTCCTATTTGACGTATTTTGGCGCAACTCTGTAGTGAGAGACTCGATGCCTAAAGGCTATCTTATAAGTAATTGGTTAGGTCAAGGCGAAGGTTTCTGCTGCAAAAGTGAAGAGTTTTGTCAACAGACCCTCTAGAGTTTTGCATCGATAAGTTATCTGAAGACATGGATCCTAAAGCTGACAGAAGACGATTCTGTACCAGAAGAAATAGGTTTAGTTTTAGATTAAAAAAGTTGTGTACGTGATACATTTGCAATCTTTTCGCACTCTGACTTTAAAAAAAGAAATTCGATACTATAATTGCATTTGATGTATGCGGGTTTTTTTATCCGGGTCTTTTTCGATTTTTATTTCGTTACAGCAGTTGATTTAAGTGCAGTT
This sequence comes from Metridium senile, assembly GCA_949775045.1. Taxonomy (NCBI): domain Eukaryota; kingdom Metazoa; phylum Cnidaria; class Anthozoa; order Actiniaria; family Metridiidae; genus Metridium; species Metridium senile. The sequence continues at coordinate 17,903,078 of OX459099.1, forward strand.
TTCCCAGGGCTGCCCGAAGTTTATTTCTATGTCGTAGTCTATAGTCATAGTGAGAGAAAAATATTTTGTTAGAAAATTGTACAAAAGTACAATAATATCTAGTTTTGTTTGTTTTACTCACTGACACAATCCAATCCTTTTAACGCGCTAAAATTAAGGTTACACAAAGTTGATGGTCCTCTTTCTTCGCCTGATTGCATAAGTTGGTGCATAAATATCAACACTGATAGATAAACTAAATATGCTGTTTCGTTATCATAAACAACAAGACAACAGCACACGCACATACGACAAAACAAACTACAAAACGACTGGTCATTGGTCAATCGTAGCATTGACGCCATCGAAACTGCTCACTATCGGTTGTAAGCGAGAAGGCTTTTGAATGCAATATGGTAAGGATTTGTTTCCCTTTCTAGTAGGTCTCTCAGACGCCAGGGAATTTCACCTTTATTATTTACCTATTCATGAATTTCTAATGTATTGGAGTTAATCATGGTTTTCATTTGAAAAGCTAATTCACAACCACATGAATTTCGCCGTTTATTATCGCGGCGCTGTTTGATTCAATGGAGGCTTGTTTCTCAATCAACTCTTGGATTGGACAAACTCAAACCAAATTTTCCGCCAGTCTGAATAATTTAGCGAAAGAAAACTATCGATTCACAATATCCTTCGTGAATGAAGAGCCATACAACCTCTCCCCCGGAAATGAAATAAACGGATCGCGTTTCCTGAATATGGTCAACGGAGCTACGCTTGAAATGACTGATGGTTCACCCCCCCCCCCCCCCCTGACTACATGAAAGGGGAGGAGTTTACCTTAGCAACCCCTCGGAATAACCAACAGGGTCCAGAGCTATAAGGCCCTCGTATTTATGTATGCAATATCAGTAATATAGTGATGTTAATATAGGTTTCAAATGAACCGCAGCTGCTGAATATACCGCACGCCGAGTTCTTGATTCGCTAACATCCCCTGGATACATCCGTTGCTGTTGAATATTCATTTAAAACCAGAGCACTTTCAAACGCGACGAAAACGGGAAGTCTTGGACGATGATGTGTCTGATTCCCAGACCCCAGTACGGGATTAACCTAAGGTAAAAGTCATCTGTCATCTTCTGGGTAAGCATCAGTCGTGAGTAGAAATCAGACAATTAAGTGGGGTTACGGATCGTGTATTCATTTTGGTCAAGAAACGGATCAGCTGTATTGGATTCGTATATATTAACAACAATGGTTTCTACATCGACGCCGGGTTGGCTATTGCTGCTGTTAGTTTGTATATTATTGGTGAAGCCTTCGACGTCGCTTGTATACCCTTCGCTACAGTGGACACCGAGAAACCCTCTGTAAGTATAACTCTTTAACGACAATTATTACACGTAAACAATTGCGCTGGAATCGAGTACATTTACTAGTATATTTCAGAAACTATGTTACCTATAGCTTGTGTACATGTGTACAAAGGGTTTAGATACTGTTCTATTTTAGAAATATCCCTGAATAAGAGCCTGAATAAGCCCTCATAAATATAGTCGAACAAAATTCATTTTTCTCTATACGCGCACCAATTGGTTAATCTTGAACATTCGTACGATGAAGTTGTCGTTTTTTTACTGTCTATGATTGTGTGAGTGGTGTAAATATGTAATGACTACATACCGCAACTTATAAAGAACTGTTTTGTTTGGTTTTCGCGAATAAGTTAAACTTTTCAATCAAGATGATTAAAACGGAAAATATAATTCGTCGCCTTCTGTTGATTTGTAATCAAAAAACCAACCAAGCATGGAGTCGCTAATACATCTTGAGTTCGTTCGTCACTGAAGGTTCTTGTTCATTGAACAATAACACACAAAACCTTACTAAATTGTGGTTTACTTCAGATGGTCTTCACATCTTAAATTGGCTTTTCCGGTAAATTGATATTATATTTACAGCTAATTTACGAAGATTTCTGTCCGCGGGTTCAAAGCTCTAACGTAGCGCTGCTATCAATACAAATAGTACAGAAGTTTTCATGTATCGTGTGTTATTGTAAGCATACAAGAATGGTGGTGTATGTTGTTGTATTTCAAGAACATATAATTTATTGTTGACTCACTGTGAGGGCACTTGTTGTTCTTTCTTTACAATAATAATCAAAGCTTCAAACTTTACCTCCCCGAAACAACAAAGTGCTTTGCCATCTAGTCACGACTTAAGCCATTCAGGCTTTTAGAACGGCTACAGAATGTTAATCGATTAAAAGCCTTTCACGTGGAATTAAGAGAGATTTGGATATTAAGGACGCGAAAAACCTATGATTTATTCATGATAGTTCGTGTTCGCTTGTTTGGACAAGCTAGCGTGAGCTGTACTTAGCCACAAGTCGAGCAAGCCAGCTATCATAGTACAAATCTTGTTTCTCGCTATCCTACGAGCCTTGGATTTAGATCACATTGCTATATAGCTCCTCAAACAGATAAGGGAGAAGTTCATTACTGGCCGCAGATAGCTATCCATTTGCTAATGTCGTCAAGGACAGATTTGAGACACAGATTCAAAATCATTCCTTATAGTAAAAATTGTGACGTCCACTTAAATTAAAGCCACAAAATCTCTTCCGCAAAGGTTCATGATAAACAAATTAGGCGGACTTAGTGAAGATTATTGTTTTTCCTGCACATTTCAGTAAAAAGCCTTGAGTCCACAAAATGACCCAACGAAATCAAAGGTCATCTTTTGTGGCGCATCCATTTAATTGTCTTACCAACGTCGACCGGAATACGAAATCCAAAATTGCATTTAGGTTTTGTAAAAAAAATGTTACATTAGTAGCTATTATAAAAGATAATATTATCAAAAATTAAGTTGTTAGTTTTCAAAGCACTGTTTAATAATAGACAGATATTTGACAGTATGCATTAGGATTTGCCTGTCATGTGTATTCGACATTATTTCATCAATTTTGGGATCGCGATTCCTCTGGAAAAATACTCCCCTTCTGGATAAATATAGCACTTTGGCTTTTAGGATTACTAAAGATGTGATCAAGTGTTTTCATGGGACTTCAGTTCATGATAGGAATTCAACATCTTGTGAAAATCCTGCAATGCCTCTTAAAACTTTATGGTTGCTCTACGTAAGCAGATTTGCACAGATCCCAGTGTCAATATTTTGTGTTTGGTTATGTATTTGCGTCTAGCGTTTATGTACAATACAAAAAAGTAGAAATTTCGCCAGCAAAATCTGGTGATTTCATTTGCAACATCGTCTTTCTCAATCTAGTCAACACCCCCCAATTCATTCAAGTATCTCGAAGTCAATCGACCATTTTCGGTTGAGCTCAAATTGTACAAGAATGTGATTTTATTGTTAGGAAGTATTTCTTAATATAAATTTAATTAAAAATGGTTAATTAAATTTCAAAGAGTCTTTTATATCAAAAACAAATAGTTTGATGGTCTTATCATCTTAATTTTAGGAGGTTTGGCTTTGAGAGTTTTATAACGTGTGGTCTAGTCTCTCTTTACGACAAAATTCAGAAAAGTAACGAATATGTCCCGTCTATTTCTTTTAGAAAAATGCTCCTCACGATTCTGTGATGAATTTAATGAATATTTTGATAAGTTGTGGTCTAACAACTTTGATTGAATAACGGTCATTTTTGTTCCAAACTTTGTCACATCAAAGTCACTTTATGAGCAGTTGCCATGAATATTTGGCTATTTTTACCGTAGCATCAAACTATGGAATTCTTATGCAATTGACAGGAGAAGGCGTGTAGTTATTTGATGCCTCAAGATTCATTTACTCAACACTTCTATTCATCTTCACACTTAATTGAAGCACTTCCTTCAAATTGATGAGTGCGAAAACCAATGCTCGCCACGGGAGCAGATTGCTTATTAATTTTTGTTTTTCTTCCACAAATTTACTTTAAATTATACAATAATTGCGAAGGAAATATTATGTGTATCGGGGGTTTTGGTATAGCGTGTTGGTAGTGAACACATGATTGTATGATGTTCATATTTGTGGGCGTAACGTGAACACCTCTTTGCGCGCTTACAGACATGGACAGTCCATGTCGACCTAGACAAAACCCCAAACTTCCTGAAAAATGGACAAAGCAAAGTTTCGAAAATAACGAGCTTAAACCAAAAATGTAAAACGCGTGCGAACTTCCAATGAACAAGGGAACAAGACCAGGGTGCCGGCTATAGATGTGATTATAACGATACTGAGTTGCTAACAGGGAAAACGTTGTAAGAGACATGGGATTGTGTGCAAGAGAGCGAGGGTTGCATGTAGTCTCTAGATAGAAAAGTGCCGGTGTGTGGAAGATATATATATTAATGTGAAAAAGAGTTACCAGAGGCTGAAGCGAGTTTGTGTTGAAGGTAGAGAGCAGTTCGAGAGAAAAAGACTTTCAAAGTAAATGGGTTTGTTTTTGAGATAGTAAGCTAGAGATCGAGAAAATGTGATATCACGTGAAAAGAGCTCAACATTTCAATGCTGAAAAGATGCCAGCATTTCATTTCAATCCAATTGTAGTGAACAAGTGTTCTCTGCCACACGGAGTCGTTAGCCAATTACTGGCATTCCTAATATGGCCTGCGATATGTAATGTCTAATGTAGGCTCGAATGGAACGCACCTTATAGCAATGTAACGTAAACAGAGTTGAAACTTTACCCTTGTTGATGCTTTGTTGAAAACCTTCTCGGAAATACCTTCAATCATCACTTGACTGGGTATTCTCGTTAGCCAAACGTTAGAAATATGTAAACTTACCGCCATCGTAGTGTAATGAGCTAGCCCTGTAGTAGCAAGGTTTTTATCGGACGTATTGATCGAGTTGTATCTTTCTATATATTTCATCTTTTTCTTTTCTTTTCTTTTTGTTTATTTTATTGTCTTATCTTTCGGCGGCGGCAGGTGAACGCAGTTGCAAAATTAAGGAAGTGCAAACTCAAAACAATCTAAAAATATAACTGATTTAAAAAAAGCGGAATCTTACAAGCCGTTCTGAAAGTTGTGAAAAACAGTTTGATTTCTTTTTCCATTTTTTCATGATTTAAATTAATTGGGATAATTTTAGATATCTTTTTTTTTTTTTTAATTTTTATTTTCACAGTCTGCGAAAAAACAAATTCACATGCAGTCCTGAGCAGGTTTTCATCTATAACTGTAGAGAAGTTTTCGTCAAAAAACATCGCCCACGAGAAAGGCGTTTTTCAACTGTATGACCAATATCAAAACAACCAAAAAGACTAATTGTCCATTTACATTTGTAACAATATGCAGGCATGTTAATTTGACAAAAGGAAGTACGAACGAATTTTTAAGTATGATAAAATCGGCACTACATCAAACCAAAGTTATTGATCAACCGAACAAAGGATTTGAGAATTAGAAAACACCTAGATTGAAAGAGCAAATGTCTTTTCTTTTGTTTCCCAATGCGCTAGCAATGACCATTAAGTACCATTTGCCATTAACCATACTTACAAGCCACTAGTATTGTATATTCGAGAACTGTTGGCTTTGTCGGCATCAACCATCGGATTATCTTGTTTTGAACTTTATAAACCATAAGAAGACAAAGCAGTAATTCTAAGGGATTATTTGCTATTGATCATCATATCCTATCCTATATCCTACTCACTGCCATGCAAATTGCTTCATACAATTTATTGTTTATATAATTCGTTTTTGTGAAATACTGTGAGCGGTGTTTTTGAGTTTACATTCCTTTGCTATGAGTGTTTCAGTGGAAACTTATTAAAATTAAAACCTTGGACCTTGTTTTGTTTTTAAAAGATTGGATCAATTCATATATGTGTTTTTAATTCGTTATTTCATAAAAACAGTTTTCTATTTATGGCTGTAGATATAGAGTCATTACCACTAAAAGCAAATCAAAGATAACAGATATCCGTCTGTATAAATGTTTTAGTCGTTTATCACTAAAAAGGCTTCCAAAGGCTTAAGTTAGCTTCAGGGGAGGTCTAGATAATTACTTATCGTTGCACTTTGATATTGGTCTATGTTTCATTAAGCGTCTTACACTTATTCCATGAAACAATCGTCAATGTGTGTCTAAAAAATTAAGACTCTTTAGCCGAGCTTGATCTGGACGTCTATTTTGGGGGTAGAATTTGACCAAGGCCGTGACCCCCCTGACAGACCATATTGTGCTTTGATTATCTTTGGACGCTTTTCAAGAGGGTTTTTGAATGGCACTGCATTGTGCTATCATTGTATGGTTGCGGTGTTGGTAAAAGCTTTTAGTTTTGTTAATAACCTTGGTAAACTCACAGCAAAAACGAGGATCTACAGTTTGTTTTGCTACCAAAAAGAGTTATAAACTTTCAAATGAAAATGCCACATCACATTTTGCTTCATTTGAAGTCGTTCGTTTAGATTCCCTTTAAGACTCCAAGTCTCAAGCGAGTCTTACAATTATAGTGTTCATTGTTCTCTCAAGTGTCTTTGTTCCTGTGCTGTGGATATTTTATAAAAGTTTGTTGACAGTTTGTTTTAGAAGTTAGCATGTTAAAGGAAGTGACAGTTGTCATGAACTCGAGATTGAAAGTCTGTTTGTCTTACATTAAAGCGAGTAAACACAGAATTGTTTTCAGTCGTGCAACACACTCCACGTAGACCAAATATCTGCACAATTTCACAGATAATTAAACAAGTCGAGAAACTTTCAAAAACTTTGTCAAACTTTGACTCATATGAAAAAAACCCTATTGTTACTGAAAGATAGACTCGTTGGTTCGTGTTGCAGAAACTAGAGCCGATAAAGTGGTTGTGTAATAACTTTTACTTGTTTCGATTCACTAGTCAAGAACAATGATATTCTGTTCTGTAGTTTTGCTTGATTACTTCATTTATTAACGTCAATGTTAATTAATATGTTTTCATCAAATTTCAAACATGAAACACAAATGTAGTCCGCACTACTAAAAGATAGACTTAGGAAATGCTTTTGTACATTGTGAAAACATGTACAAATTCCACATTATGAGCAACGGTAATATCAAACTACAAAATGTAGATTGTAATAATTAAAGATGTAGTCGTTTCAAAAGACAATGATATTTAATAACATCGTTAGTCATGGCAAAGTTTATCCTGCTAGCAGACCGAGACTCGCGCTCTTTTGTGAAGAAAGAAAAACTTTTCTTCTTCTGCTATCAGAGTAGGTGAATCCTTTTGGAGTTGATGACAGGAGAGCATACTATCGCCAAAGCTAAAACTTCATGCAACTTGGTATTACAATTCGTTTACCAATTGGATCTAAGATAAGAAACGCGTAACAAAAACACCAAGTATCGGCACAAAACCACAACGCTTTACGCAAATCAACGCAAGTTTTTGCGTTCGCGTTGTTCGCTTGTACTCCTGGAACGACGAGGAAGAAGTTTCTTTCCCCTTCGTTCCAGCTAACAGAAAGGAACCTCTTCTCGCAGGGTACTTGTATTCTCGGGCGCAACACAATAAAAACGGTAGACTGTATCGCATATAAGCGTAATGATTTATATATTATCAAGCCCATTTAATACTCTGTAAGCTTGTATAGTCGAAACACAACGTAGACGTTAAGCTCTGTTACGGAGACGTAACGCTAACTCGTGCGTATTTTCCTATCTACATAGCAATCAGTGATGATTTTAGGATCCATTTATCGGGTTCATCCCAAACTATTGTAAATCAATTAATTGACGTATTTATTGGTGATAATTTGAGTTTATGAGATTGGGAAGATAGCCGCTCACCACAGACGATCCGGCACCGTCTTGCATGGTTCGCCACTCGCTACACACTACAACTTAAAACATTCAATCCTTGGCCTGCCTTGACTCGGAAAAATATTACAACGATGTTTTACCAGATGGTTTTGAGACGAGCTAGCTAAACTCAATTAGATTATATTTCTTGATTAGCTTAATAAAAGTGAATTAGATTGATTGTACAATATTTGTTAGCGACGAGACAATCGTTGCCCATTCTCACGCAACCTTCTGAATAAGAATGTCAAGCCCATTTCCTGGGCATCTAACCACATCCAGTTAAAAGGAAATTACAGCAAAAAGCACACGAAAGGACAAGGGTTATTTTAGTCTCAATTTCCTGAATAGCCAGAGGTGTACTTTATGTTTGGCTGAAATTCCCTGAACTACTTACTCCGAAAAGAGCATTTTCTGATTTCTTCCTGTGAAATTACTCAGTTAACTGACACTGAATTCAAGTATTGTTAATACAATTATAAGTAATAGAATGAAAATGATTTCATTTATATCAAACACCGACGCAGCATATACAAGTTTACTCGCTAGTTTCCATGCATTGTTAATACAAGTGCTTAGCCAACCATATGAACACATTTTTTTGCGGTTTTAGCTCTAATTTCATGGAAGGTATTATACCCTGAAGCTCAGGGCATAATAAGGAAAGTCAGGTCACCAAATCCTGAACCTGTGTAACAACGTCTTGGCAAAATATTCTGTTCGTGGAACTAAAACTCTCCGATGTCTAGTTCAAGTATTTTAATAATGAAAAATACAACAGTGTTCACAAGGTTTCTTTTCCTATCCATTCAGTAATACCACATAACAAGCAAGGATTGAGAACATGAAACATTATACATTCTCTCTCCCGCGCTCTCGGGTCATTGTCTGAGAATTTATTATCCTTTCGACGCTTCGGAAAATTTCCGATATTTGGCAAGATTGGCTTACTAATACGTTGAGGCAGACGGATGGTGTAATTGATCTATCTCTAAGGGGAGCTCTTTGCGGTTAGACAAGTCCTTGATTATCCTTTATATACAGCCCTTTTTAATTACAATAAAATAGTTGTTTGTTCCATTCAAAATATGGGTTTTACTCTCTCTAATTATAATAATAAGCGTACAGTAGTTCAAGTAACGGTATCCTCCCATCCCCTCCCCTCCCCTCCCGTAGACTCCCCCATTGGCCAGACAATCATCTGTTTTAAAGTTTTCTCTGATTAGGTAACAAACACATTTTTAAGTATAGGTTTCTGCATGTACAAATATTGATATTGACTTCTAGCTGGATTCAGTTTACTTTAGTTATATCTTAGATTCTTCTACTATTTTCCCCCATCTATTTTAGCGTAGTTTGACCGCATTGCATGTGATGGTCCCATATGTTTTGTGTAAAAAACCACTACTAATGCAGTACAAACTGAAGCCAAACAAACCCCATAGCGTTCTAATGAGCATTCCATATGAACAGATAGAGGATCAGATACTATAAGCCTCTCGCCCAACACGATGGTCTAATTCAATCCCTGTGCCACCCTGATAGTACAAGATATTGTCTCGTTCACTATGCCATAATCCTATGCTAAATACATTGTGCCACAGTGATTTGAAAACTCTTTTCCCCCGCTTTAATTCCAATTGCAATGTTTGGGTACGTCGATGAACCCACCTCTAATCAACATTGTTGTCGGGAAAGGGTTCGGAGTGTCTCATTTATTTTGCAAAGGATTGTAGACTATATACTAGGTTTAGTCGGCTAAAAAACTGTTCAGTTGGGGGTTTGCAAACGATTTCTCTATCCTCATATACATATACATAAAACATACATTGCAGTCTGATATATTTGAACTTGATGTCATGTATGTAAGATAAACGATAACAATGATGAAGAAGAAAGTGTTGATTATGATTATGACTGATGTTAATGATGATGATGATGATGATGGTAAAGATGATGATGATAGTGATACAATAACAATGAATTATTTCTACAGTTAAAGTGCTTTAGAATACTGCATATAAAGCGCTATATAAATAATAAACTTATTATTAAACTTATGATTTATCTAGATTGATGATGATTATATACACCTATTTCAAAAGACATTGTCAGAAGGACATCTGAATCTGCAATCTGAGACCAAAATGAATTCTGGGGTACGGCAGTTTTAACTCATTGCATGCACTTTCTGGCTTCGGATATGGCGACGGTAAATATAAATCTGAAGGTGCTAAGCGCAAAAAAAAAAAAAAGCAGGGCCATGCCTGGTTTTTGCAGTACGCAATTTTCCTGAATTCATTTCGGTCTCAGATTGCAGATTCAGATTTTCTTCTGACAACGTAGTTGAAATAGGTGTATAAAGATTATGACGATAGCAATGTTGATGGTGATGATGAGCTATAAGTGATGATAAAATCATGATGATAATGATAACGCTGATGATAATAATAACAATAATGATAATGATAACAATGATGATAGTATAGTTTTGTTGATGACTATAATGATACCGATGATGATAATAGTGATAATAATAATGATAGTTGACATGATAACATGGTACCAATGATGATTATAAAAAATGATAAATCTTTTAGACCATACAAGAGATCAAAATAGATCATATACATACACACTAAAACTAAATCTATGCAGATATATTATCAATTTTACCGCCAAATTATTCTTAGTTAAAATTTGCACTAAACATTTTATGAAATGTTTAAAAACATTATCTTATCTTTATAGCGAATTATAATTAAAAAATAATAATCTATATCTTGCATGGAACTTATGAAAACACAATGCACTTTTGTCAAAAAAAAAAAAAAAAGAATACATATTTTTTTTCCCGGTCGGTTCACGTACTAAGAAAGTAAAAAAATATTTCCGTGAGCCCTCGAGCAGATGTTTACATTTTTCTGTACTTTGCTAATTGTTTAGAGTGAATATAGAAGATGTTATCTGAGATTAGGAATAATCTTCTTAGAAATGGTTGAAATAGCACTCGGATTATTCATATTTTCCATCCAAATACGCTCGCATTTATAGGGATATTTATACTGTTTTCTTCTGAAATGATTGAATACTTGGTGCTTTAGTACTTTGAACACAAATTAACGAATATAAAAATATAATAATTTTTTAGACATATATGTAATATTGTTTAATACATCTAACGAATTGCTATAAAAACTGTTTCACTTCAGTAAAAAAAAACGATTCGTTTTCTTTCAGAGTATCAGTTCAACGTATCATTTTTATGAATTACAACCTTTTCACAAGCATTTTTCAGTATTTTCTTTTTGTTTGCAGATGAATTTTCCTATTCTAAAATTTCGTGTTTTGTGTAATTCAGATGTTATTTGTTTATGATAAGTTAGCACAGTTTGCTAAGGCGTAATTGTGAAAAAAAATAACTACAGTTAGTCAAAATAACACAATATATTGACGTCAATTCTAGAAGGTTCTTCATACGAAACGCTTTCTGTATAGAAAAAACGCGATAACAAAAGCATACTGTCGAATAATATGCGGATAAATTCGTTGATTTTCAAAGCCAAACACCATTGAAATGCAAAAAGCCATAGATTTTTTCAAATGCTAAAGGATAGTGCAAACATTTGTAGTTTACTAAGCTTTCCAAAAATGAACAATTATCGTGATTCAGATGTGTGAATTTTGTCTCGAGAGTTGACTCATACTGTGCCTTCGGTCATTTGGATCAGAGAAACATACTGGTTTAATGTAAAAAACAGTAGGACGTTCCTAGCGGGGTTCCCGTTGATCATTGGATCATACACACATACGACACAAAATACTACACAAATATCTAACAGAAAACTCTTGTTCTGCAAAACAACGTCGATATTGTAACTTCAAATATATTTGTATAATATTTGTGAATTTCTATCATATTGCGGGAAAGGAAAGGAGGCATAGTCAATAAGTATACCAGTTGGAGTCTTTTAATTATAATCCCCTTTCATAAGCTAACCTATTTTTTTCATTAGGGTTTATTAAAACCACAGCCTTGATGGTCAGATCGACCTATATGATCTGGGTTGTACAAGAGATTGTGGTTTTGCATTGGTTGATTGAGTGACTGATAATTAATTAATGTTATTTCTAGAGGCACTGATTGTACTACTGATAACCACAGACTATTATCTGATTAGATTGTTATCTCAGAGTAAATATCTATATTTATTTCTATCGTTTTCCGGGGGAGTCAGGGTCAACAAAGGCCTGTGCTAGATTATCCGATTTGTGGTCTTGGTTCAAAGGGTTTATGGATTTTATTCAGCCAGTAATGTTTTTGCATGTTTTCGAGAAACAGATGTTTTTGCATATCATTTGCCTTCGTCCTTTCTTGTGGCTACCTCTCTGTCCATCGCCTGTCTGTCTGTCTGTCTGTCTGTCTGTCTGTCTGTCTGTCTGTCTGTTTTTCTATATAGATTTGTCTGTGTCTGTGTGTCTGTCTGTCTGTGTGTCTGTCTGTCTGTCTGTGTGTCTGTCTGTGTGTCTGTCTGTCTGTCTGTCTGTCTGTCTGTCTGTCTGTCTGTCTGTCTTTCAGTCGGTCGTTCTGTCTGCCCGTCTGTCTGTCTATCTGTCTGTTTTTCTATATAGATTTGTCTGTCTGTCTGTGTATCTGTCTGTCAGTCGGTCGTTCTGTCTGCCCGTCTGTCTGTCTATCTGTCTGTCTGTTTTTCTATAAAGATTTGTCTGTCTGTCCGTGTATCTGTCTGTCAGTCGGTCGATCTGTCTGGCTGTCTGGCTGTCTGTCTTTCTATCTAGATAAACAGATATAGGCTTGCTCGAAAACCACATATCGTGCTTGGGATTCCTGTGTTGTCATATCTCGAGTCATTTCCAGGCTAACACGAAGAGAATAAAAACGCCCCAAATAAAATTAGGGATGTATGGGGGGAAATAACTAGAACAATATTATGTGAGAAATTGGAGAGACGAAAACCGCTATACAAATGATAGGGAAAGTGATCTTTGAATGTGTGAACCTCTTCCCTTAACATTATATTTTTCTCGTTACCAGGTTCCAAAAGCCCGAACACGCTCGTGTGATGAACGTCCACTCGATGTCAAGAATTAACATAATATGTCCAAACACAGCGACTAATGTGGATACAGTGCAAGACAACACGCCAAAAGAATGGCTATATGAGAACTTCTATATTGTATCAAAGAATAGCTATGATAATTGCAACGCGTCGTCTCCAAGGATAGACAGACTGTTGCTAAGGTGTGACACACCCTTAAATCTCAAGTACTACACCCTAATATTTTTACAGTACAGCGCTACGATACAAGGACTTGAGTTCCCTGTTGGCAGTGAATACTACTTCATTGGTAAGATTACAGATGTAACTTCATTCCCAGGCCTTTTTTCAAACCACACGAGAAGGGAATAGACCTGGTAACGAGGCTAATTAGAGATATACATGATAATGATGAAGAATAAAAGAATAGATAGAATGACTACAAACAATAGTCTTTTTCACAGTTCCGTTCAGTGACCACGAATAATAGCATAGCAAATCTATCATTTATCATGCGCAGCAACTCGAACCTCGACTTGGAACTATCATTCGCAGTCACTGAACAGAACTGTTAAAAGGACAATTTGTGTATCTGTTTACCTGTCCATGTAATTGTAAGCTTCAAACCGCTGACAACATGTTTTTATCGTTTCCTTAGCAACCTCTGATGGAACTAAAGCATCGCTTAGCAACCGCGCAGGAGGAAATTGCATTCGTAGCAGCATGAAAATGAGGTTCTACGTCTGCAAAGGACTTGGAGGTAAGAGCAACATTTTGTCTATCTAACACTTCATTCTTATGCCTGTTTTATAAATACAGTGGAACCCCGTTAATCCGGCCACCGAAGGGACAGCCCAAAGAGGCCGTATTAACGGGGTGGCCGCATTAAGCTGGTAAATTTTATTGAAAATGTATTTCGTCTGGACCTAAAAAACTGGCCGCAATAACGGGGTGGCCGTATTAAGCGGGTGGCCGTAAGGCGGGGTTCCACTGTATTGGACGTAGGTAAAGTAAAAAGTAAAGTAACCTTATTTAACGTCGGTAACTCGTGACAGTAATATACACCTATTTCAATTAACGTTGTCCATCTGGAATGGTTGATCTGAGACCGATAGGAATTGTGGGAGCTCGTTAAACTGCAAATGCACTATTATAATCACACTTGAATATTAATGTTTACTTCTGAAATACTGTTATCTGTAGTTCAGCACCATTCAAGTGTGATTAAAACAATGTATTTGGAATTTAATGAACACCCACAATTCCTATCGGTCTCAGATCAACCATTCCAGATGGACAACGTTAATTGAAATAGGTGTATACTGATAGACAGTCATATACTGATAAAGTTGAGGCCGACGGAGGTACGGAGAACTAGAACAACAAAGCAGACAATCACACATTACGTCTTTTACCACAGGGAGCCCATAAATTTACTGTAAAACATCACAAGTGACGAGCTTGGGCTCCCTGTGCTTTTACATGAACGTTTTTATTATATATATGCTGTAGTATTTTAAACACGCTTTCTTTGACAGACCCCAGGTGTATGCCAACAGCTTCAAAGAAACCTCAATCAAACAACCAAGTCACAGACCTTTTGACCATGACCACAGCAAGCCAGGTTCCAAAATATACGAAACCTACACTAAAAACAACGGAGACAAACTCTATTCGAATAGTCGTGCCCAGCTCTCCAACACGGATGTATACGACCGAGAAAAACAAGGCTCTACAAAGTGACGATCCTAAAATGACATTAGAACCAACACTTAGTTCACAGACAACAGTAATGGTACCGGAAGTGACGACATTAAAACCGGAGAGAAATGTTGAATCGCTGTTCAAAGAGGAATGTACGCATGACCATGGTAAGAATAAAACCACGTGATATTGCCATGAACGAAGCTTGGTGTCTAGCCTGATTTTCAGAGCGGGCCTGGGTCCTACGTTTGGGGAGAACGTGATAGCGTAGGACCCAGGCCCGCTCTGAAAATCAGGCTACTTGGTGTCCTGCTTATTGTGCATCGTGTTTATGAGCCCCTCCCATGGGGGTGGGGGATAGGGATGCATGTCCCTTGATTCTCTTGGCATTTTATGGGTTTTCATCTAGTTGGAGCTTGCTCTATAGGGACTGTCCCTCGTTTTTTATGATTATTACCATACAAGTTGTTTCTTAGTTTATTTGCTAATATTATTTTGTTATTTAGTTACTCAGTGATAAATATATATATAAATGCAACCTCGTTTCTAGGGCTCTCTCCCTTTGCCCCACCCAAAAGCGAAGGGAGAGGGCCCTGGGAACGAGGTTGTCAACAAATGTTCTCCCTTGTTCCTCATGCATGTATGTAAAATAACTGTTTCCCTAAACTTTATTTCCGTCTAGGTATGCAACCAAGTTGGAATGTCGTCATCCCTTTGCTTGTTGTGATATTTATTCTTGTTATCATGAACAGTTTTGTTATCTGTCGACTAAAACAAGGAAACACTAAATCGTGCCTCGCTGAAGACAATCTAAACAGTCTGACCATAGCAGAAAAAAACGCATTCAGTTTAAGGAATAACAATCGCAAGAGCTCGAACCCTGTGATGGTGTGATTGGTGAACAAGGAATGTAGAATACTGCATGAAGACAACCATCCGAGAATCTGCTCCGGAATAATAGCATGCTGATCCGAAGGATATGGACCTAATGGCTACGCTTTCATATTTGCGAACACAGGTGAAAAGAAACGTCACAAACACTAATACCAATGGCGAGATGATAGTGTAGAGAAGCATGTTGAAAAGAGGATAGCATCTCGGCCATCTTGAAGGCTTGGTCACTCAGCGTAATCAAATTGCGCGGCAAAAGGATCGTGAGTTGGCGAAATTCTCACGTTAAACACGTGCCATCACTTATGCCATATATGGATATGAAGTTCCACGTGATTATCACTCCATTCCTAATATGGAATGTTTAAATATTTACAAAGACAGAAATTCCAGGTTACTATACCTTATTAGGAAACAGTCACCCTTATATGGAAATATAGACAATTTATATTAGGTGGACGAAGCAAATGACGTTTGTGCGAGCGAAAGGAATTATGGGTATGCAAAATGGGCTTTAGGTTCTTTAGAAAACTACATGTACCGTAAATACTTTCTCCATAGACCGAGTCGATATACACCGAATCGAAATATGGCGGCCAATTTGAATAACAATTCTTCTTGACTGCCCAGCCTCGCATACATGTGAAAACTCTATTGTTTTCCAGCGTGAACACGAGGCTAGACAGTCAAGAACAATAAGAGTACGCCATATTTCGATTCGGTCTATATCGCGTCCAATATTTATACCTATTGTTCTTGACTGACTAGCCTCGTGTTCACGTTGAAACACAATGAAGTTTTCACATGCATGCGAGGCTAGCCAGTCAAGAACAATAGTTATAAAAATGGACTCCATATATCGATTTGGTGTATCTATATACTGCAGAATACCAGGGGCCGGTTGTACGAAAGGTGGATAAAGTTATCCACGAATAAAAGTTATCCACTGCATAGGTTTTTTATAGATTTTATCCGCTGGATAAGGATTTATCCGGTGGATAGCGCTATTCACCCTTCGTACAACCGGCCCCAGTGGATTAGGAAACTATATATATAGGTGTATTTTTTGTCTTGCAAACTTCCATCAGAATTTCTAGACATTTGTTGACACCAAGACATGGCTGTCTAAATTTCAATTAGCGCTAACACACGATCAAGAATTAAATCAGGATAAGCACTAACTTAGTATTAACTGCATAGGTTTTAAACCAATATTAAAAGTTACTTAGCTATTAAATGCATAGGTTTTATATATAATTCAGAGTTAAACCAAGATTAGGACTAATTGGATTTCAGATATTTGGCAAAAATACACTTTGTAGACCCATAGATCTTTGCGGTCGTGCTTGCTCGATCATCAAATATTGAAAATAGCTGAATACTGGCCTCTACGAATCAGTAGTAGACTTTAGAAATAATATTACTACGTACAACATTGTACAGAAAGAACGTTAATCCTGCATGATTCCTATTTACAGATACTAAGAGATAAACCAGGATAAGCACTAACCTAGGATTAACTCTATAGGTTTTATTAAAAGGTTTTATTTAAAGATAATCCTGGCTTATCTCCTAATAAAACCTATAAAGAGTTACACGGCCAGAATTAGCATTCATTTACAACAAGGTCCTTCGTGTCTCTTACGCCATGGCAGTTTGTGTCATCCGGTGCTGGTTTTAAAGCTTGTGTAAAGATCACAGACACATTTAGTTGCATAGGAGAACATCAAATCTTTATCTCGAAATTAATATATGAGTTATAGTCCATTCTTTATTGTAAATAAGATATCAATTATTTTTAATAATAAACTACACAATGTTCTACTGTATTGTATGTATTGCTATTTCTCTAAATGTTTGACACGTTATAAACTGTGCTATATAAACTGCGTTATATGTTGTGGTTTACCCATGTTATTATTTGACTGTTAATTGTAATTTAGCTAGGTTGGGCTGCCTGTGGTAGCAGCCTCAGGCCACTACTGTAAGTTGACATTGTACAATTGGATGTAGTAAGAGATTTAGGTGTTCATTACACACATACATCAATATTATATAGGTAAATTCATTGAATTTACCTTGAATCTCATACTTCAATTTAAGCTTCAAAAACCTGCAAACGCTCGCTGCTCGCTGCTCGTTTTGATGAATTCAGTAACCGGATGAGAGGGTATTCCACGCTAAATACCCTCGCATCCGGTTTCGTTCTCAACCAATCAACGCGCGAGTTTAAATTGAAGTATAAGATTCTATTGGGAATTGACTATGTGAGAGGAACGAATCAAACTCGGTTCAAAAGACTTCAAAAACTACTTTTGTGCAAAAGCTCCTGGGAAGCAACGTACATGTGAAGTTTTGGGAGAAAGAGAATTGAAGGCTCAGTAACACCAGTTGAGAACTGAATAAAGAAAAATAGAAAAAAGACGTAAAGAAAAAGCTGGCACAATAAAACACACACAATAGAAAAACACCTGGAGTTTCTTAGCTTCCAATATAATACAAAATAAACGAGACATGATTGACAATACTATACCGTATATTTATGATATAGTGCCTTGTTTAACTAATTCAACATAGCAATAAAATAAATATAAATATTTATACCGGCTCATGATTTTGGTACTAACAAAAACCGATCTTTATTCGTCTCCATAATATTATTATTATATATCTCTATGCTCTACGGTGTTTGAAGCGGAGTGGTGTACTTCCTAAAGAACTCTGTTCCGTCTACTGCTGTTTTGTTCGAGCTGTTATTGAATACGCGTGTCCTGTGTGGCACTCTTCACTGACCAATGCTCTATCTGACGAACTTGAACAAATCCAGAAACGTGCTACAAAGATCATGCTTCCTGAACTTTCCTATCATGAGCGGCTTGCTCATCTGAGCATACCTACTCTTCAAGTGCGCAGAGAGGAGTTATGTCGCCGATTTTATAAAACCATAAGACGTCCTGATGACAAACTTTACGACATTTTACCTAAGATATCAGAATCAGTTTATTCTCTACGGAACCCAATATATTACATGGGCGCGCAGATATACGGATTTTATCTTCGGGCGTTTAATTGATATCTCACGAGTGAGCGCAGCGAATTCATTTGAATACGCGAAGATAAACTCCATATCTACAAGCGCCCATGTAATGTTCTGTTTATTAAATAAACTGAAAAAATGAAATAGAAAAAGTTTTATCAAGATATGCATCAATTCTTAAAAATCTAGAATATGCACATGACTGAATCCATGACTTAACTGGTCAGGATTAGCTTCAGCCAGTGTCTATGGATATATGGTTATTATCATGATATATACTGAGATTTACTCACTGTTTAAATCATGGGTAAACACGCTTTACCCGCTTCAAAAATTCCATCAGCCTACCCACGGCTACTATCCAGCCCACGGCCCCTTGCCGACCCGGGGGGGGGGGGGGGGGGGGGGGGTTTGGGGACGCAATACCCCCAAAAAATATCGAGCAAGGCCTTTACCCTTAAAACAATTCGAGCATTCAAGGCAAAAAAATATATCGAGGATCTGTCAAAAAAATATCTTGCAAACTGTATGTCCGGAAAAAAAGGCGACCAAACCGAAACTGATTGGGAACCCTCCCCATCGAAAATTAGACTGCGAGCAGTCCCTTCTTTTCCCTCAAATTTTAACTTTAATGAAACGAGCATTTTTCTCTCGTATTCCTCGGAATCTGGAGGGACTGTTCGTAGTCTATTAAAAATCAAATGGTCTGTCCCTTACTTCATGTAGCTAGACCAGTCAACATATTTCAGTGCCATATCAAGGATTAGCGCTAGCATTATTGTAAGCCTCAGACATCAACACCATCAGTCTTTCTCAAGACGACTACATTAGGGACGGACCATTTGATATTTGATGGGAAGGGGCTGAATCCAAAAAAAAATATCGAGCAAGCTTTTAAACTCGAAAAAAAATATCGAGCAGCCTTTGCTGCACGAACAAAAAGTATTGAGAACTACCCCAAAAAATATCTTGCAACATCTGTGTCCCCCCAAAAAATATCGGGCACCGACAAAAAAGCCCCCCCCCCCCCCCCCCCCCCCATCAAATATCAAATGGTCCGTCCCTTCGGCGAACTTAACGATCAAACCTCAGTACAACATCTACAAATATTATCGTTGTGTTGTTTTGTTTTATTGATCTTTTTGATTTGTGTTTACATAATATTTATTGTTTTACATAATGTTTTTTTTGCAGTATTATATGTTTTGAAATATGTGTTTATATAAATATATTGCGCGAAATTAAAAAATCATTATCATTCTGTTGTTTTGTTTTTACCATGAAAGGAGAGTTGAACAAATAATATACAAAAATATATAAGGTTTCTAAGCCGCACTATTTCACGAGACAGATATTATAGTGTAAAGAAATAGCCAACTGTTCTAAAATAAGCTACAGTCTCGGCAAAAACTAAGTGAGACAGCATTAAAACAGGGACTTTACAATGTTGGTCTGGCAGCCATCAAGCCGATCATGTTTACTGAAAACCAACATTGCTTGAAGGGGGAGGGGTGGATTTATGGCGAAAAAGTATATTTAAAGGTCAATTTAAGAAGACCAAAAGTGTTTTACTAGTTTTTACCCAGATTGTATACACCTATTTCAAAATTCACTGTCGCAGCTGAAGCTACAGTCAACACTCTGAAGCCTTCAAAGGATGTTGGTAATATGAACTGAATGTGTGATTTATTACGCGCTTTTTAAGAAATATTTGTTTCATGATCTACCACTACAACACTAAGATTTGTTATGTTCATATAACACAAACACGTACAATCAAAATATGCTATGAATAAATCGATAACAAGAGTAGAAATACCAACATCCTTTGCAGGCTTCAGAGTGTGGACTGTAGCTTTGATCATTGCGATTACGATTTTTGAAATAGGTGTAGATATATGGCAAACTATGCATTCAAATAGGGTGATTCTTTAAGCCCCTCTGAATGTTCACATGAGTTACATGGACAACTTCGACCATGTGATGCTTCCTCTTCAACCTTTTTATCAAGTCGTAAATATCGACATGATTTCAATTCATCATAGCAGGGTGCAGGGCTTGCCACTCTAGCGTTCTCCTTGTCTTGTCGTATCAAGAATTAATTCCATTGGATTGGGTCTCCCTGGTGATGATGTCTTTCTAGACGGTAATTTGCCAGGGTGAACATCCCAGCTTTTTAAAACCTCATCAATGGTGATCTTTGGTAAAGACAGTTGTGAATCTAAATGAAAACTCGAACTGTCTTGTTTTGAGTTGAATACAAGTTGTGCTTTACTCTTATCGTGATTAGAAAAGCTTCGGTTTTTTCGTCGACCTTTGGCGTGAAGGTTTAGCTGTGTTGCCAACTGTTGAGCATCGCATCTTGCCTGGATGGATTTACTTCTTTGTCGTTGTGGAGAAGGAATACGAGGCAACGATAAAGGTTTAGGTTGCTTAGAAACATTGTTTGATCGTTTGGTATTGATGATATTTCTAGCCTTTGTGTTGGATTGCCTCGGGTGTAGAGATGATGACCAATAGATGATATTTTCTTCATGATTCTTGTAATACGATTCATTGTTAGGTTGCATAATACTTGGTATTAGAGCCATTTTACGGACGTAATTGTTGACCTTCTTTCTTCTGGTAAGAAGTTGTTCTTTTGCTAGAACGGAGTGTAAAGAATCTTGTACCGACCCACGGCTACTTCTATTACGCCGGCACACGGCTACTTCTAATTACGCCGACCCACGGCTACTTCTATTACGCCGACACACGGCTACTTCTATTACCCCGACACACGGCTACTTCTATTACGCCGCCGACCCACGGCTACTTCTAATTACGCCGACACACGGCTACTTCTAATTACGCCGACCCACGGCTACTTCTAATTACGCCAACCCACGGCTACTTCTATTACGCAACATTCATGTCACTTTCAGCCGGTCTGGTGTGATTGGAAGGGTATAATAAGCAATTATTGGATGAGGTTGAGCATGATATCGTAAATTATCAAGACCGAGGTCTGTGTTATCTGCCGAAGCCTCCTGGCTGAGGCAGATAATACTGACTCGAGGTCTTGATGATTTATGATATCATGCGAAAACCGAATTCAATATTTTTTTATTATACATTTTTTAAAGTAAAAGTACAATTATAATTAGGCAAAAGAGAAAATAACAAGCAAATCTCGCTGCCAATTTCACATCAACTCCCTGAGAACGGAGAGAGCTTGGGAACTTGACAGTGATAAATGCAGTATCTGCTAGCAGATACTGCATTTATCACTGTCAAGTTCACATGCTACTCAGATTTAGCTGTGCGCTCTCGGCCAATCAGATTCAATGTAGTTAGTAAAGTAAATGTATAATAAACCCCCTTAGCTGAGTCGGGCCAACCCCCGCGGTCGAAATGGTGTCAGAGGGAAACTGTTTTGTTGTGTCCCTTTTCAATTGACTCGAAATATTCGTGAAGGTAGTTGGGTAGATGTTGGACGATCGTTATATCATTGCTAGGCTTGCAATAGCTGCTATTAAATGAATGAAACAAGCTCTGGGCATCATGGCGGTGTTGCGTGACAAAATAATCAAGGTTTTTCACTCTGCTAGCAGGATTCTCTGTTGTTGCTATTTCTGAAAATAAATTCATCTTATTTTGTTTTGTCAGAAGTCGCAACGAGAGATTCGACTCTGCAAGCAAGGATTTTTGAAGTTCAGTTCGCGATTCGTGACATCACATTCCAAGTGATCCTTGCGTGACTTCGGTAACGTCACGCCTATTTGCCTATTTGCCTCATTTTAGGGACGACGGACCATGACGGGACATGTTTCTTTCAGGACTGTTTGTTGTGCACGATATATTTTTGCAATGTAAAACGGCTGTGCTAGAACTAATTTTTGGTAATTTCCCAAACACCACAAACACCCCACCCACCCAGCCCTCCACCCCCAATCAAATATCTAATGGTCCGGGCCTTCCCTTATATATAGTTGAGTTCGTTACTGCACAGCATTAGCAAGAAACAACCTGTTGTATTTCTATTGTTGCTTGCGTCCTTGCCTTACCATGAACGGGCTGTACTGATAACCGAAAAGAATATATCTCATGCTATCGAAATAGCGCCTACAGCCCGAATTAATTGCAAAGTGGTCTATTCTACTGGCATAACAAGATACATAGTGATACTGGCTAACCGAAGAGTTAACCACAGGGAGCCCAAGCTCGTCACTATTACAGTAAATGTATGGACTCGCGAAATATCCTTTCGCTGTGCCTCAAATATACAATAATAATAACTTTTTTGACGTAGATAGTTGTGTATAACTGTTTCCT
Organism: Metridium senile; assembly: GCA_949775045.1. Taxonomy (NCBI): domain Eukaryota; kingdom Metazoa; phylum Cnidaria; class Anthozoa; order Actiniaria; family Metridiidae; genus Metridium; species Metridium senile. The sequence continues at coordinate 17,925,873 of OX459099.1, forward strand.
AGTCTATGACCGAGTAGCTACCGAGTTTTAGCTCAATTAGAGCGATTTTGACGAAAATACCCCAGAAAGAGAAAGAAGTAGTCTTTATTATTCTATAGTTACTATTCACCACCCTACCCCATTGTTCTCTCTCTGCACTAAATCACTGATTGCTGAGTACCCGCGTCTGAAAGCAAAGATATTTAGTTATGTTGCAGTTCGCACTCTGCAATATCAAACATATTGCAGTTCGCACTCTGCAATATCAAACATATTGCAGTGTGTTTTGTTAAGTGTGTATAACTAATAATTTCCATTCTAGTAAGCATCATCAGACTTATAATTCATTAAATAATTTACTAGATAGCGATTTTTGGTGAAAAAAGACTTTGAGTACCAATGCCAGGATTCGAACCGAGACCTTCTGCATTGCTGTATCCGCGCTTTAAGCCATTATGCTACCCAGGCAACCGATGGAAAACTTGCAACAAAAACACGTTTAATGTCATCAAGTTCATTAGCATTCCTCTAAATAGAATTGATGAAATTATAACTAATTAGAGTTTGGTAAGCCTATTGTTATTATATTCAAAGAGACAAGAAACCGCTGATTATTATGCAACAAAGAGAACAATAATGGGACAGGCTATTGAATGATTATTACATTTTCATTGGCTGATAATATTATAACTAATTAAGCGGCGTTGACACGAGCAATTTTTCCTTGACAAGTATCCTTGACAATTTTCATTGCTCGTGTAGACGATCAGCAAGATTTCCTTGACAATTTTATATTGACAAGGTTTCCTTGCTCGTGTAGATGATGAACAAGTTTTCCTTGACAAGTTTAAGTTGTGCCCACAATGCCTTGCATTCAGCAGAGTACTAACATAATATTGGTTCCAGTCCCTTGTCGAGTAAAAAACAAAATGATTTATAGTTAAGTCCGATCAACTTGAAGTTTTACATGTGAAAAGTAAACACCAAAAGAAAAATTTTCTTCTTTTCACTTTTACAAATGTTACGATTTTTGGCGGGAAAATGACGTCACCAATTTTAGTGGGAAATTGAAATAGAGGGTTATGCAAAATTTTAAAATGCGCATTTGAAAGAACTCATTGAGATATGTTCAAAACCGAAGAGATAACAGTCAAAGTCAAATTTAATCAAAATATATGATTTTTGAAGTTTAGAAATGTTTTCTATTTTACATTCAAAAAATTATAACTTTAGATTAAATTTGACTTTGACTATTATCTCTTCGGTTTTGAACGTATCTCAATGAGTTCTTTCAAATGCGCATTTTAAAATTTTGCATTACCCTCATTTTAGATTTTCCTCTAAAATTGATGACGTTATTTTCCCGCCAAAAATCGTAACATTTGTAAAAGTGAAAAGAAGAATTATTTTCTTTGGGTGTGTACTCTTCACATATAAAATTTGAAGTTGATCGGACCTAACTATAAAAAGTTATTCAAAATCACGCTTAAAAACGCCGATTTCAGTACACTGCCAGCCCAGCGTGAAAGTTTGGTAAGCCTATTTTTATTATATTCAAAAACACAAGAAACCGCCGATTACTGTGCAAGAGAGAAAACAATGGGGCAGGGTGGTGAATAGTAACTATATATACGATAGTCACTTCGGCCGGCTAGCAATATTAGATATATTGCAGTCAGCTTCGGGCTGCGCCCTCAGCTGACTGCAATATATCTAATATTGCTGCCGGCCTCAGTAACTATCTAATACATATTTGAGGCACAGCGAAAGGATATTTCGCGACTCCATACATTTACTGTAAAAATACAAATTACTAACATCACAAGTGCCGGACGAGCTTGGGCTCGATCCCTGTGAGTTAACCAATCATTTCCGTAAACCTTGCTATAGACTACCTTGACGACCTCAACTCTTCTCACTTCATGTAGCTAGACCAGTCAACATATTTCAGTGCCATATCAAGGATTAGCATTATTAGAAGCGTCAGACATCAACACCATCAGTCTTTCTCAAGACTACACCACCCAGGACGATCAAACCTCATCTACATCATGTGGTACAATTATTGTCATGTTGTTTTATTTTCTTGATCATTTTGATTTGTTTTTACATAATATTTATTGTTTTACATAATGTTTTTGTAGTATTATATGTTTTGAAATATGTGTTTATATAAATATATTGCGCGAAATTAAAAAATCATTATCATTCTGTTGTTTTTAACCATGAAAGGAGAGTTGAACAAATATGTACAAACATATATAAGGTTTCTAAGCTGCACTATTTCACGAGACAGATATTATAGTGTAAAGAAATAGCCAACTGTTCTAAAATAAGCTACAGTCTCGGCAAAAACTAAGTGAGACAACAGCATTAAAACAGGGACTTTACAATGTTGCTCTGGCAGCCATCAAGCCGATCATGTTTACTGAAAACCAACATTGCTTGAAGGGGGAGGGGTGGATTTATTGCGAAAAAGTATATTTAAAGGTCAATTTAAGAAGACCAAAAGTGTCTCACTAGTTTTTGCCCAGCTGATTGTATACACTTATTTCAAAAATCACTGTCGCAGCCGAAGCTACAGTCCACACTCTGAAGCCTTCAAAGGATGTTGGTAATATGAACTGAATGTGTGATTTATTACGCGCTTTTTAAGAAATATTTGTTTCATGATCTACCACTACAACACTAAGATTTGTTATGTTCATACATGAACACAAACACGTACAATCAAAATATGCTATGAATAAATCAATAACAAGAGTAGAAATATCAACATCCTATCAACATCCTTTGCAGGCTTCAGAGTGTGGACTGTAGCTTTGATTGCGATTACGATTTTTGAAATAGGTGTAGATATATGGAAAACTATGCATTCAAATAGGGTGATTCTTTAAGCCCCTCTGAATGTTCACATGAGTTACATGGACAACTTCGACCATGTGATGCTTCCTCTTCAACCTTTTTATCAAGTCGTAAATATCGACATGATTTCAATTCATCATAGCAGGGTGCAGGGCTAGCCACTCTAGCGTTCTCCATGTCTTGTCGTATCAAGAATTCCATTGGATTGGGTCTCCCTGGTGATGATGTCTTTCTAGACGGTAATCTGCCAGGGTGAACATCCCAGCTTTTTAAAACCTCATCAATGGTGATCTTTGGTAAAGACAGTTGAGAATCTAAATGAAAACTTGAACTGTCTTGTTTTGAGTTGAACACAAGTGGTACTTTACTCTTATCGTGATTAGAAAAGCTTCTGCTTTTTCGTCGACCTTTGATAAGATCTAACTGTGTTGCCAACTGTTGAGCATCGCTTCTTGCCTGGATGGATTTACTTCTTTGTCGTTGTGGAGAAGGAATACGAGGCAACGATAAAGGTTTAGGTTCCTTAGAAACAGAAACTTTGTTTGATCGTTTGGTATTGATGGTATTTCTAGCCTTTGTGTTGGATTGCCTCGGGTGCAGAGATGACGACCCATAGATGATATTTTGTTCATGAATCTTGTAATACGATTCATTGTTAGGTTGCATAATACTTGGTATTAGAGCCGTCTCGCCAATTTTACGACGTAATTGTTGACCTTCTTTCTTCTGGTAAGAAGTTGTTCTTTTGCTAGAAACCATTACACTGTAAGAATCATGTTCAGGCGAAGATTTCAAGCCATCAGAAGATAGATTACTTGATCCGTGAAATTTCCCTTCGCGATCACGCGATCCTCTGTTTCCTATTTCTTTCATCGGAGTCGTAAGAAATGGAGAAATTCTCTCTATTTCTTGAGTCTTTTTGCCGGCTTTCAGTGCCCTCCACAAACGATGCTCCATTCTAAAGGTATTGATCATTACTCAAGTACGTTATATGATACGACGCGGTCAGCGCCCTTAAACGCGCATTTCCGAGATAACGTCACATCAAGAGGAGAACGGGCGAAAGATCACGTCTCTCATCCAATCATCAGTTGGTGTTATTCTTGTTGAAATACTCACGCTCTTTTAATCGGCTATTTTAAACGCATTAACTTACGTCAATGACGTATTTTACAAGTTATATTAAAGTGATTCAAAACGATGGAACATTAAAGTTCATGGTAGAAGCTAGTATCGCATGACTGGATTATTTTCTATCGAGAGTGTTCATCAGTTTGTGCTCTACTACCCACACAGGAACAAATCTTCGTAATAACAATACTTGTCGTCTTAGTAACAACATAAACAAACTACATCATTATAAACGATTAATAAAAACATCAGGACGTTTATATGCCTCCAGGGTTTGTTATTTCAGTAATTGCGTCAGTTTGCTCCAGCGACAACGACTCCGTCAGTGGCAATAATTAGAAGTTTTGTAGGCGGCAGAGTTTTTTAATGACATTGTGATATTTAGATATTAAATAAGCTGTTTTTGTTTTAATTTCGTCATTGATCGATTTAAAACTGAATAACTGTAATACAAAGAAAATGACTAATTTAAATACATATCAGTATTCTTAATTCTTGTTATTTTTATTATTATTATATTATACTTACTTATTATTATTATTATTATTATTATTATTATTATTATTATTATTATTATTATTATTATTATTATTATTATTATTATTATTATTATTATTATTATTATTATTATTATTAATATATATAAAATATAATAATAAATATAAAATGAACTATTTTTCATCTTTTACGAAATATCTTTCAGCCAGTAGACATATAAGTGCAAAATGAGTAAGGGTTTTCAGAATTAATTTGTAAACTTGATTCTTTTTGGTCAAGTTTTTTGTTGTTGTGAATTTAAAAAATGTATAGGAATGACATATTTTTCATCTTATATCAGTTACTAAATATCTTTCAGCCAGTAAACAGAATTGTCAAATGAGTAAGAGGACTTGAACCAAGTATAGGTTTTCAGAATTAATTTGTAAACTTGATTCTTTTTGAAGTTTTGGTTTGATTTTGTTGTGCATAAGTATCCTAAGTACCCTAGTCAAAAAAGCTTATGAAGTCAATACTTTAAAAAAAATATAGGACTTGCTTTTAAAAAACTACCTGATGTTTGATAACTTTTAAAAGACCAAGTCTTCAAAGGAGTTAGAATAGTGCTTATATATATAAGCTTGTATTGTTTTTCATGGGTATAATAATATTGAATAAAGACTTTATTGGATAAGGGTAGCACGCAATAGCCCAAGGCTAATAAACTTGATATCAGTTGATCACGACATTCATCTCTAGCTAGTTAATAATTTATTTTTTTTAAACTATGAAAATATACATTTTCTATAAATGGTTGAAAATTAAAGAATATGATTTTTAAGGAAAGACTAGCAGATATTCTATAATCTAAGATATTAATTGGCCGTTGCATGGCTCTCTTATATAAATAAACACTTAACTTGACAATTATATTCATTTGTTTGGACGGAGCAAATATTAATGACGTATTTCCGGTATATTACGTTTGAAGAATGATGACTCACTGTTTGACTTTAAGTCGCGGCTCGCGGGTAAACCACAGGTAGCCCAAGCTCACTATCTGTGGTCTTATAAGCCTTATATGGGAGAATATACGGCGATTTTTAAAATATACAAAATTTGTATAAATAATAAAAATAAACGTTCTTAGTTGTTTCTTGTGTTTTACTTGAATTTTCTTGTCAAGGGGGAGAAAATGTTCCACTACTCGCTCATAAGGCTTATGAGACCACATATAGTGAGCTTGGGCTACCTGTGGGTAAACTTGACTGAAGGTGCACGTGACTTTTGAAAAATACTCAATGGTAAAATAAAAATAATATTTATTAAAAAATTAAGAAAAAAAAAAAAAAGAAGAATATTAAACATCCAATGGAAAAAAGTATATCTGTCTTAACAAATACATCGATATCTCCATATATTAGCCTCCTCCGCAGACTACTCTTAGGGAAGTCGTTGTTTTTTCTCCTCACCACAGGAAGCCCAATGAAAGAGATATAAGAGATGCCTGCGAGGCTATCCATATTTAACTTAGATAAGACAAGTTCACTATTAAATATCATATAAGTAGGAAATTGTTCAACAGTTGGAATTTGATGCATTTTGATTGGGTAAAGCCCGTGCAAACGGCTTCAACATTTGCTTCAACATCTGTTCGATTTTGTTGAATGGCGGCAATGTTGAATCCGTTTGCCCACATGCACTTTCAACATTGTTGAAACGTGTACATGTTGAATCGATGTTGAATTGATGTTAAAAAAGTTTAAAAGCGTTTAAACTTTGCTTCAACATCCATTCAACATTTCTTTTGATCTGTTAATGTTGAAACGGAGTTGAAGTCGTTTGCCCTGCTCCGTTCAACATTGTTGACTACATCCATGCGCATTTAGTGGTCTTTCAAATACGTAACACGCTTCAACAATGTCGAATGGGGGTGGCAACCGTTTTCAGTTTAGTGATAGTGACTAATTGTCACTAAATAAAAACTATTAGTTATAGTAACTATTTAGATTTTATTTCATGGACATAGTGTGAGTACTCTGACTATATCCATGAAATACATTTTAAAAAGATGAAAAATTAAATTTATTTATTTAGAAATTATTTAAAAAAAGCGCAAACGTTGTATCCATTAGAACGTTTTCGTATAACCCACTTTTAACATGCAAATGAGTATATGTGTACAATAACATGCTAATGAGGTGTGAGTGTATAGATATATGCTTCAGTGAGTCACGCCCTTGGCTTAAAATAATCAAAATAAAGCAGATTTGTGATTTATTGATTTGCTCGAAACCAGTTTTAACCAATGATTTTTACAGATAAGAAAGTCGAAAGTAAATTAAATCAATAGCTTGTGGCTCAAGGAAAAAAGACACATCTCAATAGCATGTTATTTTACACATATGCTCATGTGCATGTTAAAAGTTGGTTATACATACAGAAACGTTCTACTAAGTGCAAAAGAAGTGCATGTTGGTGAAAATGCATATGGAAGCTAAAAGTCTATTTGAAATCTTCATATTTAAAGAAGATGATATTTTTTATGTTGTATTTTAGCATACTTTTTCTGGTTTGATAGAGCGCTAACACTATATCCATGAAATAGAATCAAATTGCTACTGTGTAATAGTTCTTATTTAGTGACTATTAGTCACTATCAAAGACAAGAAAAGTTGTAATGAGGTATTGTTTCCTTTTGTATTTGATGTTTCTAGTTGAGTAATACTGACTAAATAGTCACTAAATAGAAACTATTAGTTAATAACTATTTTGTTTTTATTTCATGGTTTTAGTTTTTTTGCTCTAATCAAGGCCCATATTGTCGCATAAAGTATCTCGATCCCGATAAATCATTGCAGCTAGACAAAAACCCGAGCCAGAGTGCGCGAAATTTGCAGCAGAGTAAAGCGGCGTTAACACGAGCAATTTTTCCTTGACAAGTTTTCTTTGACAAGGAAAAATTGCTCGTGTAGATGGAGTAAAATGAACAATTTTTCCTTGACAAGGAAAAGCTAGCATGTTGGTTTTTCCAGTTGACAAGGAAAAATTGTCAAGGATGAAATTTGCTCGTGTAGACGAACAACAAGGAAAATGTGGCAAGGAATATTAATGAGATTAGTTCCCAGTCTTTTCGCACGTCAAAATAAATGCCATTTTGTTTTTAACTCGACCTGAGGGACAGGAACCAATATTATGTTAGTACTCCGCTGATTGCAAAGCATTGCGGACACAACCTAAACTTGTCAAGGAAAACTTGTTCATCATCTACACGAGCAAGGAAAGCTTGTCAATATAAAATTGTCAAGGAAAACTTGCTGATCGTCTACATGAGCAATGGAAATTGTCAAGGATACTTGTCAAGGAAAAATTGCTCGTGTAAACGCCGCTTTAGGATTAATTCAATTAACTTTAAAAAATGCTATAAGATCGAGGCTAAAGATAAAAATGATGTTTATGATGATGATACAAATTACAAACGTGTAAATGATTTACTGATACATATGAGAAAAATATCATTGTATCTACTCAGCCGTTTTTGCAGTGCACGCTGGATACGCAGCCGGACAATATAGTATAGAGCAACTGTCAATGAATTAGGTTACTAAATAGACGAGGAAACGTATTGCAGAAGTCTCCTGCACCTCATTCGTTGTTATTGATGTCATCATCTTTCCTACGTCTAAGATATCGACAGTCCTTAAGTGCTTGGTCTACCTTAAATGGTGGGGCTGTCCAAGCTCGATCTCGCACACCCATATGACTCAAAACCTTCAAATCATTATTGTTAGTGACCTGCCAAGATTTCAGTACATCACACATAGATACCTCAGGTAAATGTTCTTCGATCGTTTCTCCCTCTTCTTTTGCGTTGTTGATTATAGAATTAGCGAAAGGTTTCAAGTCTTCGAAGGCTCGCGATTTTCGTCTTGGACACTGAGCCATTGAGCGAGCAAATGCCTGAAACTTGCGTTCTATTTCAGGCGATATATTAGGAGTAGCTGAGCCACGCCGCTGCAACATTGGAGTAGCTGAGCCACGCCGCTGCAACATTGGAGACACGTTAGGACTACTTTGTGAACGCCTTTGAAATCGAGTGCTGCTCTGTACTGGTTCGACAGTATTTTCTGCAGATGGCGGCGATTTGGATTTACTTGTTACTTGGTTTTGTCCCTGATGGTGTACCAGTCGGGGAGAGACGTCAGGGGGCTTTTGCAAAAATGTAGTGGGTGACAGTGAGCCTGTCGATCCATTAGAAGATGCTGGGCTGGAAGGTATTACATTACCATCGTTGTGTGCATGTCCAGGACTACCAGGTGAGATTGATTGTAAGTCTAATGACACGGGACTGGTTGGTAAATTGTGTCTTGGACTGTGTGGTGGGCTTGGTTGTCCATCAAAGGACCCGGGACTGGTTGGTAAATGGTTTCTTGGACTGTGTGGTGAGCTTAGTTGACCATCCGACCCGGGACTGGTCGGCAAATGGCGCCTTGGACTGTGTGGCGAGCCTGGTTGACCATCAAATGACCCCTGAGGATGGGTTGGTAAACGACGTCTTGGACTGTGTGGTGAGCCTGGTTGACCATCCGACCCTGGACTGGTCGGCAAATGGCGCCTTGGACTGTGTGGCGAGCCTGGTTGACCATCCGACCCAGGACTGGTCGGCAAATGGCGCCTTGGACTGTGTGGCGAGCTTGGTTGTCCATCAAATGACCCAGGATTGGTTGGTAAACGACGTCTTGGACTGTGTGGTGAGCTTGGTTGACCATCGAATCGCGCCGGACTAGTTGGAAAATGGCGCCGTGGACTACGAGGAGACCCTGGTGCGGTCGGTTTAAAAGCTTTTTCATCTCGGCTTATCAAGCCAGTTGAACATGATGCAGGGGAGATTGGTCGTACGTCTTGTCCAGTATTAACCAACACAGGGAGGTTCTTCAAGAGTGAAGGCTTTGATCTTCTTTGCAATAAAGGACTAAGCCAAACCTTTTTCACTGCTCCAGGAACGTCATTTCTGCTCGATTCGGCAGCAGTCTTGGCAGGATTTATATTGATGCTGAGATCTATAGTACATTGTTTGTCTGATTTTATCTTAATAACGCGAGGCCTGGTGTCTTTTGTTTGTGAATTATGCTTTGTGTTATCCTTACAGTTGGCTTTTGCTGCGAATTTTTCCATATTTGTTGGAGATGAATTTCTTCTTCCATGAGCGAGTCTTTGCGATTTTGCAAATAAAAGATCCTTGGCCAAATCTTTCTTGGCCTGATTATCTCGAGTGCGTGTTTGTTGATAAGTGTCTGTTGATGTACTTCGACTGGGTTGTTGTTCATCGTGACACAATTCATCTTCCTTTTCGTCGCCTGCTTCGTTGTCTTTACAAATCAATCGCTTTTCATTGCTGTTTTCATCATCAAATGCATGGTATGGATTGTGCAAACTGTCATTCTGTACGTCTGCATTCTTATTATGTTCGTTCTTACCTAAGACAAGTTGTTGTTCAATAGCATGTGTTATTTGTATTGTAGGCATTGCATCGACCGTTTCTTCATGACGTTCTTGCTCGGCATCTTCCTTGGTTTCTATCTCGGCTAAAACCGCCGCAAATTGAGGAGAATTAGGCCTGACAGGGACATAAGGTACGTCTAAATTCCAATCACCAGCAAACTCCATTAAGACTTTGAATAACTCAAGAGCAGTAATAATAGCTGTATTAATGGAGATTTTAATGATCCTTTGTATTAGTTAGTTTAGATAAAAGGCACTCAGCCATGTGAGTAGTATTTATAATAAACAATAGTGTTATTAAGACTATTGTATTTGCTAGCGCTGGACGTGGTCAGAACTGCATGAATGCAAATATCATGTTTAGTTTGGGCGATATTTTTACTGATTTTACTCGGTTTTAAAGTTGTTTTCACTGATTAATCTGTCAGTGAAACAAAGTGTATTAGTTAAACTGTAATAGGCAAATAACAACAAAAGAAAATGATGGAATTCGGTTGAATTAGAAAGTAATAAACTAAATTGCGTTTCACGGCTTAAGTGAAAACGACTCTATTTGTAAACTGTATTTCTGTAAATAAACATTTTTTATCCTTGAATGAAATACATCGAAATAAATCTAGTCGTATAATCATTATAACCATAGCAGAACACTATATATTATGATTTTATATTCTAAACAAGTTGCTTATCTGTTACTTCAGAGTGAGCTCCTGGCCTAGCTTTCTAAAGTGGCTTTTATTTCGAATGAACCACTGCACTTGAAAAAGCAGGATTTGAACCCAAGGACTAGAAATGCGATCAATGAGAATACAGTAAAAACCCGCATATAAGAACTAGTGGATTAACAACCACTAGGCTAAAATTTGCTTTTTAAGCACCTGTTTAAAACGAACCACTTTAGACTTAAAATCTAGACTGGTTCTTATATGAAAGGTTTCAAGATTTATTTGGTCATTTGAAAAAATATAATTTGAGTCTGAATACTGTAAATAACAAAATAATGTATTATCAGTTAGTTCTCAATGAGAATGCTTTCTAAAGTGGCTTTTATTTCGAATGAACCACTGCACTTGAAAAAGCAGGATTTGAACCCAAGGACTAGAAAAGCGATCAATGAGAATACAGTAAAAACCCGCATATAAGAACCAGTGGATTAACAACCACTAGGCTAAAATTTGCTTTTTAAGCACCTGTTTAAAACGAACCACTTTAGACTTAAAATCTAGACTGGTTCTTATATGAAAGGTTTCAAGATTTATTTGGTCATTTGAAAAAATATAATTTGAGTCTGAATACTGTAAATAACAAAATAATGTATTATCAGTTAGTTCTCAATGAGAATACATTCATCATTCAGATGCTTCTACATAACAATTTATATAACATAAAAAAACACTATATAAGGGAAATCGTTTTTGCTTTGTAAATAAGAACCAGTTAAGAACCACCCTAGCCTAATTTCTCACTAAATACCAAAAATAAAAAATAATGGTTCTTATATGCGGGTTTTTATTGTATATACAAAACTTGTAGAGTTGGTTTGCTACAGGAAGTGAATGGTTAATAGGTCTGCCTATAATAGACAAGACATGTGTCATTTTATTTATAATATTCATAAACAATCGTGACTCCGTTGGTTACCGTTGTTATGCAATAAATATTATGAATTGTTTAAATTATGACGTCATTGGTGTCCGTATGAACAGCGTGTGACGTCATAACTATTATCAATGACTTACTGTAAAGTGTTTTTAGTGTTAATGATGTATGTACCGGTAATAGAATCCTTTATTTAAGACATCGTTTTATTGATCAGTATCCTTAGAGATATTATGATGTTAAATTGTGTTTATATATTTTCACACAAGACGGTTACCAGTAATATAACGTCGAATTTCGCGACAATTTCTGTTAATTTTTTTTTTTTTTTGATATTTTACTCACGATATCCAAAGCATGTTTATATTATTCACAGAAAAAGACAGAAATAGGAACTTTTGTAACCCAGCGTTCAAAATCAAATAAAAATGCTGTTGATTTTCCAAGGTCAGTTACTAAATGCAAAATGTATAAATCGTTTATCTAGCTGACGTTAAACGTCGTCAATCCTTCATCGAGATGTCGTCAGAAACGCCATTAACTAGTGTATACATATTTTGTTGGTTACTGGTTTTCACTAGCGACGCAACGCAAGCGCAAATACAAGGGTTAATTTTAGAGTGAAAACGAGACGTGAATAAGCGCAAGCGCAAACAAACTATTCACTAGTGCCACGCGCAAGCACAAGCGCAAACGCAAGAAAAAAGGTTTTCACGACGAAATAAGGTCTCTTGCGCTTGCGCTTGTGTTTGCGCTTGTGCTTACGCCGCTAGTGAAAACTAGGCTTAAAACTGTAGATTCAGAAACTGTAAATTATAAACTTGGTATCGTCATAAAAGACTACATTTGAAAACATTTTACTTGTTAATCAATTAAAATGCGACAAAGTTATCTATTATCTATACTGGACCACCTTTCTGAAAATATCCTCTATGTATGTTTGTTTACATGTGTCATACGATATGACGAAATACTGTTTGTTGTTTGTTAGATTAACAGTCAAAGATTGTGTGATGTGATCGATTATAACGCGACAATAGTCAATCATGACACCTGCCTCATGTCAAATAAGACTAAATACTAGACGAGATAGGGGGCAGTAAAAAGCTGTTATCATTCAAGCTAGTACTTCTTGATTAATACATACTACATTAAAGATATTCCCTGTAGGGTTTTGGAAATGATAAGCCATTATCGCCGGAAAGCGTGAATGACAGCCGTTCTTACAATATAGCACTATTAATGAGTTGTCATAGCAATGGTGAATAACTGAGGACGTGAGAAAATAAACTCCAGGTTTTTGCAAATGAATTTTATGAAAGGCAAAAGCCATCAACAGTGACAAGGTATTACCGTTGGACGTTTGTTTATCTGTTCCTCGATTAATTCCTATTTATTTTAATGAACAAATAACACAGACAAATTACCACTGAAATTATCTTTACACAATGGTAGAAAATTTCCGCATGAAATTTCAAATGGATCCGGATTTGCCCTCCGTTTTGGTCATGCAAAGTTCGACGCATTTTAGAGAGGTTTTGAATGAAATGCTACAAGGAGAGAATGATACTAGCAGCACAATACAAAGGGCCTCAAGTCCTCGACTTCCTCCCATCCATTTAACCGACGAAGAATCTGACATCAAGGAGATACAAAACGAGAATTCTACCAAAAATATCGGCAAACTGCCTCCGAATAAACACTTGGAAAGTATCGAAAACGTCTCGTCTCTGAAACTGGAGAAAAAGGAATCGATCGATAGCGAATTTCTTCAAGTGCCAGAGATTGTAAGCGAGGAAAATGATACCAAACTGAACTCTCTCGTTACTAATACGCCAGCGAAAAAGTGGGAATCCTGAGAATCGGCCATTGAGGATAAACGAACAGTTTAAAGGAACGATAAACCAATGACATATATATCACTATACAGTAGCGATTTGATCTCCTGTACTCTTTGTTTTTGACCAAAGGATCGTTTAAATGAACACAAAAACGATTGACAATCAAAACGACTCGAAAAAGTGAGAATTACAGTTAAAATATTTATTTAGCTATGCCAGATGTTTAGTGGATATATTTTATCCTGTGCTTATATTATAGTAGCTATTGAATTTACAATTATTGAACTATATTATACAAAGTACAGAATTTTAAGATTTTTGTCGTTTTTTTTTATACCTAAACTGATAAGTGTGATTTCAGTTTTAGAAATAGGCCTCGTTCAGACATAAAAATATATACAAAAAATAAGAAAAAAACATATATATACTAGGCAATTCTATCATATTTTACTTTTCTTCATTTATTAAAATATCACTACAATAGCGATTTGATCTCCTGTAAAATTTGTTTTGACCAAAGGATCGTTTGAATGAAAATAAGAACGATTGACCATCAAAACGACTCGAAAAAGTGACAATTACAGTTAAAATATTTATTTAGCTTCGCCATATGTTTAGTAGATATACTTGATCAAAAGCTTCTACTATAGTAGCTTTTGAATAAACAATATGTTAAACTATCTAACACACATTTTAAGATTTTTTATAAATAAATATTGTGTGTGATTTCAGTTTTAGAAATAGGACTCGTTCAGCCAAAAGAAATAAGATAAAATAAAAATAATAAAAAAATTCTTGGTATTATAATTCTATCATATATTTTATTTTAACTTCATTTATCATTTTTTCTCTAAAAAGTCTACAGAAAGCTATTTATGTTTTATATATCACAGACCCTCGTCATAAATGACGCAAAATGACTTTTACAATTAAAGTAAAAAAAATATTTTATTATTTTAACACTGTCGTATGAAAGAACTATCATAAATTGATATATTCATGGAAGATTCGCTGCTCTGTGCATATAATGAAAATAAAGTTATGCTAAATCAAAGTGTAAGGATTTATGTATGTAATTTTCTGTTGAGAGCTTTGTGGTTTCGTTTTGTTGTATTTTTTTATTTTTAAATTCTTATAACTTGAAAATTTAATATCTTTTTAATCAAATTTAGCCAAACTTTCACAGGTTATTGTCAGGGGATTGTTATCCTATGATAGCTTACTTCCCCTTAACATATCAGCATTTTTATATGCTATGATAATAAGTTGGCGGCCATTATGACAAAATTAAAGGTCTATAGAAGAAGCATTTAATATAAAAAGTATTTTTTTATGAATTCAATACGAATGCTGCCCTTGACTACTTTTAGCACATTGGTGGTACTCGTTTTTAGTTTATTAAAAGAACTTCATTAACTGCGATTAAAAGGATTATTTGTAGATTATATAAACTAAGCGACAGTGTCATTTTAAATTCGCAAGATCAAAAAACAGTTAATCTAAGACTTTGATATAAAAGTATATTTTTAGTTTGAAAATAACCATATGCAAACCGATGTGTTTGGGTAACATTCTCCAACCGAAAAAGACTAACTGCTTAAAACCATGTAAACAAATATAAACAAACGAACGAGCGCACGCACGCACGCACGAACAAACGAACGAACAAACAAACGAACAAACAAACAAACAAACGAACGAACAAACGAACAAACAAACGAACGAACGAACTTACGAAAAAACTAACAAACAAACGAACAAACAAACAAACAAACGAACGAACGAAGGAACGAAGGAACAAACGAACAAACTAACAGTTAACAAAAAACAAACAAACAAATAAGTAAACAAAAAAAAGGAAAACCCAACAATACAATAAACAAGCAATTGAACGAACAAACAAGAACCGCTAAACCCGCCGGAAAGCACACAGAAATGAACACACACACACACAAAAAAAAATAGAAAAGTTGAGGATGATATATTATATCTAATGATGTATAAAAACACTCAAAATCCACTTTATTAAAAGTAAATTCCCTGTTGCAAATGACTGGTCTTATACCGAGACTGTCGCCAGAATGTCTTTAGCGATAGCCATTTATGAAACTGTCTTATAGAGAAGATTTTGACTGTATGATTTTTTCCAACAAAATTGCTTACAATTTCGAGTGAAGCCAGGCTTGTATCTTTAAGAGCACTCGCTTTTTGCTCCACTAGATAATAGCTCTTTCTGTTCCTTCGTTAGTTAATAACACTATATTTTAGTTCTTTTCCCTTTTTACTGTTTCTAATTTTTCGTCGAAGGGTATATATAGGCTGCGTCGGTGTATATTGAAGAAATAGAAAACGAGGCAGCGTGCTCTGTTGAGTTATAGAGCACGCGGGGATTTTAAGAAGACGAGAGAAGCGTTAGGAGAAGCACGACGCGTAGCGGAGTGCTTCTCAGCGCTTCTCGAGTCTTCTTAAAATTCCCAAGTGCTCTATAACTCAACAGAGCACTGCTGCCGAGTTTTCTATTTCTTTTATAAAATATTCAGTAGTTAAAATCAAACAAATCGACGCTCCGTGCACTGTTGAGTTATAGAGAACGCTTCTCAGCCAATCAGAGCGCGCGATATAAATCAAATATTTTATAAATAGAGGATATTACATGGGCGCACGGAGATATGAATTTTATCTTCGAGTGTTGATAAGATATCCCACGAGTGAGCGCAGCGAATGAGTGGGATATCTTTTCAACACGAGAAGATAAAATTCATATCTCCAAGCGCACATGTAATGTTCTGTTTATTATATAACAGATTGAAGAAATTTTTTTTTTGAAAGTTGATTGGTTGAGAGTGATATCACACATGTGCGATATCAATGATATCTTCATGGCTAGGATAGGCTTTTTATCTAGTTGATATCACTCGGTATACCACTATATGTTATATAATAAAATGAATTTTGTAACACCGCGTATACAGAAATGCTGACTTAACTTTACCTTTTCCCGCTTTTTATATATACTCAATAGAGTAGTTTCACATAAGCCGGCTCTTGTATGCTTATGTCTTTCTTGTATGCTAATGAAGTCGTTGACAAGAAATATAACGAATTCACGTGCATACGTTGTTATAATAGAAAGCGCGTACTTCATTTCTATTTTTTTATTAAACAAAAGTAACAACATAATCTTTATTTAAGCCAGCAATGCATTTTGTACTTATTTCTTAACTTATTTATTGATTTTCTAAGAAAGACTGTTATTGCGTATGCACGTGAATTTGTTATATTGCTTGTCAACGACCTCATTACCATATAAGAAACAAATTAGCATACAAGAACCGGCTTATGTGAAACTACTCAATATCTCTCTTAGTCCAACTCTTTGACTCCGACGAAATGCCAAAGCTCGAAACGTCAGCATTGTTTTCGATGTTACAAATTTCATTAAATTACCTATCTTGATTTGCAATGTGGATGTTTTGGTCTTGACATTTGCCGCCAACTAAAGTCACAAATCGAAAACTCGTTTATTTTTTCAAAATATTGTAGTTACTTTTAAGTACCAATATCACATACCGTTAAATATAAAGGGGACTTTTTAATTTTTATATTGAATTAGTAAAACAAGGCACTATATAAATGACGAAGAAGTGTCACTCATAATATTGTTGTGTTTTAAAATAGAATTTAGCATATGAATAAATTAAGGCAATAGTTCCCTGCGCCATCTTGAAAGATAGCCGAGCCTTTGCATTGAAGCGAGACGAACTTTGAGCTTTCAATGATAGAGACACGTGAATAATTGTCCTGTAAGGTGTTGAAAGGTCTCTACAGAGTTAATAGAACTCTGATCTCTATCATTGCAAGCTCAACGTTCGTCTCGCTTGGATGCAAAGGCCTGGCTACCTTTCAAGATGGCGCAGGGAAATGTGAGGGCAAAGGTCTTCAATGTAAACACCTTCAGGAGATCAATGATTACACCATAGTAAAAAATCAAGAATATTTTAATAATCACGATATATTCTTCTTTATATATGATATAAATAAGACAGCCATGTTTACCATATTACTCGAATAAGCGCCGCATTTTAACGCTATCATGTTTCTCTAGAACAGAATTGGAAATCTTTTTTTATCAAAAGCTATATTCTCCAGAACAGAATTGGAAATATTTTTTTTTTATCAAAAGCTACATTCTCCAGCTCAAAGTAATTATATTTCACTGCTCGTCCATAAAGTATCTTCCCAATATTCGTAGTTCTGATCAAGAAGGGGACTGTGAGATCGAGAAAGATTTAATAAGCGCCGCGGCGCTTATTCGAGTGAATACGCTATGTCAAATACAAACAATAACGCTACTATATATATATACCTATTTTAAAAATCGTTGTTGCAAACAAAGCCACAGTCCACACTCTGAAGCCTGCAAAGGATGTCGGTATTTCTTCTCTTGTTATCGATATATTCATAGTATGTTTTGGTTGTACGTGTTTGTGTTATATGACCATAACAAGTTGTTGCAGTGGTAGATTTAAATACAAATATTTCTTTAAAAAAACGTGTAATAAATCACAAATTAAGTCCATGTAACTGACATCCTTTGCAGGCTTTAGAGTGTGGACTGTAGCTTCGGCTGCGACAGCGATTTTTGAAATAGGTGATATGGGTCTAGAACTTTATTGTCCCTGGCGGTAGGCTAGTGTTACATAATCGATAGTAGCGAAGATCACCAACAAAACGATGGACGTTCTGAGTGAATGATGGCAGGTCCTGTGGTGAAAAGATAGATAAGGTTAACCCCAGCTTCGATGGTGCGTAATATATTCTTTAGAATTTGACTACAGTCAACAGCATAAATGATGTCAGTGAAAAACTCTGATTAAACAGACAATTGAGTGGATGCATGAATGAATGGATAAACAAACAAATGACTGACTGACTAAATGAATGGACGAATAGCTGTTATTACAGTTAGATGCAAATGTTTTTGAACAATGGATTCAAGTCACGGCTCTTGGGCAAAAACAAGAACTTGGCCCGAAATCCAACTTAACTCCATTGTTCAAATCATTGGCATATAACTATAATAACAGCAACTGATAAATAAATGAACGAATAAAGAAAAGACACAATGAAGAACAATACATATGATATTGAAGAAAGACGGTATACACCGTTTCCGAGAAACTTTGTCACCCGTGAAGTGAAAAGCCTACAAGCTAGTAGCGCAGGGGATTATGGGTTACCTATGTATACTTTATTAGAACGCAGGAATTTCATAGCCACATTGCTACACTTGTCAATATGTTATTGAGAAGTGTCCATTTTGACTTATCAAACAACAAGAAAGGCGTTTCCGAATGCACATTTAGTTTCTGAACTGATCCATGATCCTTTGCGCCACTAGCTTGTTTGCTTTTCACGGGTGACAAACTTTCTCGGAAAGGGTATATATTAAACAATTATTCGCCAAGGGAGATGGAGTCAAGGTTATTATTCACCGATATTCACAGAGTCTGAGGTGAATAATTATGTTAGTATAAATACAAAAGTGATTATTTCAAAAAGTAAAAATAACCAGCGTTCATTTCCTATTTCTAAAAGCGCGCGAAACGCTGTGGATGATTATCCAGAAGATTTCTCGGCCAATCACGGCACGCGATTTTCTATTATCACCTATGTTTTTATACCAAAATCGGCTAAAACTGACATGTTTCCCATACCTTGTCACGCTTGAAGTTATTCACGAGCTCTGACTTCTGGTTTTCTGTTAAACTCTCACAGCCTTTAACAAACTCTGTTAAGAAATTTGAAAAGAAATTCTCGAAATCCACGGACGCCATGTTGTATATGGTAATAGTGATTTCTTCTTGGAGTAGGTCATGTGATCGATACACCAATGCTTGAAACAACACGTTGATAAAGTGTAATAACATGTGGTCACGAAATATGCCCTGAAAGATAAAATGGACTATTACACATGTATACCACAGGGACCCCTAATCAATCATTAATTATAAATAGATGAAATAAAAACTTGTGTTTTAGTGATTTTTTTTGTCGCGCGCATGATTGATGAAAATCACGGGATTCCTGTCTTAATAAAATTCAATGTTGGGCTTCCTGTAGCACGTTGTTAGGTGAGATGACGAATGGCAAAATTCAAAAACTTTTCTTGCGTAGCTTTCTCGGCAAAACTCTCTTTTTAGTAATATGTTTATTACATCACACGGGTGAAATGGAACTCTTACCACAGGAAACCCAACAATAAAATAACTGCTAGTCAACACAGGAAACCCAAGCGGCGAGTAATTGCATTTACGCGATTTTGTTCGCGATATTAAACAATTATTGATTGATTAGGGGTCCCTGTGTGTAAACCGTATTTACTCGAATAAGCGCTGTCCTTGATTAAGGGCGCTTATTCGAGGAAAACCGTAGAACAGAATTGGAAATAAATTGTTATCAAAAGCTATATACTTTAGTTCAAAGTAATAGTATTTCGCCGCTCGTAGTTTAGTTCAAAGGGACGGTGAGATCGAAGTTGAGTATTGTATTGTTTTCTTTTCGAATATTCGTACTTTATAGTAAAACTACTTTTATCGACCTGATTCGTATACTATAAATTTCCAAGAAGTCTTGCATAACTAAACGAGTATTCTTGTCCATATTCTGTCACGTTTTTCTTCATTAGTCGATCAATAACAATAGTTATTTCAATAACATATTTCGATCCTTAGGCTTACCTTTTGATAAAGTTTACACTTCGAGTTCAGATTCTCCAAGATTTCTAGGTTTTGTTTGAAAATAGCAATGTCTGGCTCAAGGAATGACTGGCCAAAAGCCTAGAAAAACAAAGAATATCAAAACTGTTCACTAGAAATTAATCATTACAACGGTAATGGTTGCATCACGACTAGCAAATGTACCTTTCCCAAATTCGCTTGGGTGATTGAAACCTTTGTCTTTTGATCATCCAAGAGAATCCGGGAAAGGTATATTGTTAATTTCTATTTAATTAGTTTTGGGTTTTCCGTCAATTAGATTTGAGGCGGAGCTTATATCAACCAATGCCTTTATGAGTTTACCCACAAGCTCTGCCCTCAAATTGTTAACGATGACATTAACATTGATGAGGAGGATGATGAACTGTTAAAAAAATAGGCAATACGATGAAATTTTAACACCGCCAAAATAGTTATGTAAACATTTTTACTGCCGTTTCGAGCTGTATTCTTCGTCGGAGTAAAATAGTTTGATCAGTTATTACTACTACTACTAATAATACGCCTCATTTATATAGCGCTATATCCCCGGGGGGGGGGGGGGGGGTACTTGACCCAGTTTCTGACGGGGACGTTCCGCTGGTACCTCTAAACCCTGACCCTATTTAAGACAGCAGAATCCTAAAAATATGTACCCTATTTCAAGACAAATTGGTAAAAAGTAGACCCTATCCAAGACTCAAGGGGGAAATTGTATACCCTAGGTAAGGCAATTTAAGACAAATTAGGCTAAATTGTATACCCTATTCAAGACGCCAAGGCAAAAAACCATACCCTATTTGGCGGAACGTCCCCGTATAGTAAATATAAGGGAGTACCCTCCCCGGGGCTATATCTCTCGAATAGCTCATAGCGCGTTACTATCTACTAATGTGCATATGGAGGACTTATCGGGCTGCTGTAATCATCAGTGTTGTTAGAGAATTCCTCCGGGGCCCGACTGTTGTACCGGGAGACAATCCCCTACTCTTTGCGACCATAGCACAACAGGATCTTTAACGTCCACCTTATATAGGATTAGAGTGAAAGCAGACGGGACCTCCGGCTTTACGTCCTTATCCGAGAAGACGAGGCACATAGAGAGTAAAGTGTCTTGCCCAAGGACACAACGCAATCGCCCGGGCCGGGAATCGAACTCCGACGAAGGGCTAAATTTCGAAACGTCAGAAAGAAGTTTTTCTCATTTTATTGCCTATTGTTTATATCAACCACGGACGCAGCCTGTCTAGTTTACTCGCTAGTTTCCATTGATGTTCAAAATATTAATAAGAATCATTAAGGTCGCACCTGAAGCATCAAGATAAATTGTGGTCTGTTTTCGACATTTTCTTGGCCAGACATCTGGGCCAGTAACGATGAACGAAAGAAATATCTCCAGTTATGTAATAGTAGTTGATGTATTAGTTCATAAAACTCTGTCTTGATGTCAGGAGAAGACGCCTAGCAGAGAACAAAAACATGTTAGCAAGGTCTTACAGATGTGACAGCAATAAAAGTGGTAATGATGATGATAGGTGACAACGATGATAAGGATGATGTACAAAAACATGTTAGCAAGGTCTTACAGATGTGACAGCAATAAAAGTGGTAATGATGATGATAGGTGACAACGATGATAAGGATGATGTACAAAAACATGTTAGCAAGGTCTTAGATGTGACAGCAATAAAAGTTGTAATGATGATGATAGGTGACAACGATGATAAGGATGATGTACAAAAACATGTTAGCAAGGTCTTAGATGTGACAGCAATAAAAGTTGTAATGATGATGATAGGTGACAACGATGATGACGATGATGATGATAATATTGGTAACAAAGATGATAACGATGATGATGATGGTAGTGGTAACAAAGATGATAGCGATGATGATGATGATGGTAGTGGCAATAAAGATGATGATGATGATGATGATGATGGTAGTGGCAATAAAGATGATGATGATGATGATGATGATGATGATGATGATAGTGGTAATAAAATGACGATGATGATAGGTAACAAAGATGATGATGAACAAAAACATGTTAGCAAGGTCTTAGATGTGACAGCAATAAAAAAGTGGTAATAATGATGATAGGTAACAACGATGATGAAGAAAGCGGTAACAAAGATGATGATGATGATGATAGCAGTAATAAAGATGACGATGATGACGAAAGCGGTAACAAAGAAGATGATGATGATGATGATGGTGATGATGATGATGATAGCAGTAATAAAGATGACGATGATGACGATGATGACTAAAGCGGTAACAAAGAAGATGATGATGATGATGATGATGATGATAGCAGTAATAAAGATGACGATGATGACGAAAGCGATAACAAAAAGATGATGATGATGATGATGATGATGATGATAGCAGTAATAAAGATGACGATGATGACGAAAGCGGTAACAAAGAAGAATATGATGATGATGATGATGATAGCAGTAATAAAGATGACGATGTTGATAGGTAATAATGATGATATGGATAGTTAGTAGTTGTTTTATGAATGTATAGCGTGAGCTCTATCAATCATTTTACTCACGTCTCCTAATATCGGATACAGCTCTTCCATGCACAGTGATATGATACCAGGTAGAAAGGTTTTGAACGACGCAGCAGGTGCTTGAATCAACAGCTGTAATATCTTAAGGAACTTTTCCACCACCTTCGAGCCAGTGCTGCTTTCATGGGTGAGCGTTTCCTTGAGTTGTTCACGATTGAATACCGACATGAGATGTAAAACTATCTCTTCTGTTAGCTGGGGACCAATCTGTATTTTAAGACTTTCAAACAGAGATAGGAAGAACCCCAAGATAGCATCAACCACATCTGAACAAATAAATGTTTATATCTAAGAAATATAGAACGATGCACGTGTCTATTATACTGTGATAGAAACACTCTGGGAGTTGTAGAGCAAGAGATATAATTTTATACACTGCAAAAATGGCTGTGTAGATACACCTCACTATATTGAGTTAATCATGCATTCAGGAGGACACTTTATAGTGAGTAAATCCAACTCATTATTTAGAGTAAACATGAATGTAGACGGCCATTGAGTACAATGTACTTAATATATTTAGTTTAACTTCACTTTTACTCACTATAAAGTTGGGTTAACTCACTATAAAGTGTCATCCTGAATGCTTGATTAACTCAATATAGTGAGGTGTATCTACTTAGCCGTTTTTGCAGTATAATAAGCAATCAAATGATAGTCCGTACCTGGTTGATGCGAATAGACATTCAATACCGTTAATGTTAGTTGCACCATATCTTGTATTGACTGGTACAGTATCACTTTAGTCTTGGTGACTTGTTCATTAGTTACTGACATGACGATGTCCCGTAATAAATGAAGGGTGAATTGTAATGTGTTCTTTGCTCCTTCTTGTAACTGTTTGTTGTTAGCAAAATCCGATGCTTGTAAAAGCTCTTTGCAGTGATGTGTAAATCCTTTGATTAAATTCTTGTGATTCTGGGATCTCATGTCCCATCCCTGTTAATAGAGACAAATTATTACAACAATAACCAACATCAATAACATTAACATTAACAACAATACCAACAACAACATCGACAACATCATCAACAACATCAACAACATTATCAATAACATAAACAACAACACCAAAAACAACAACATCAACAACAACATCATCAAAAATAACACCAACAACATCAACAACAATAACAACCACATCAAAAATAATATCAAAAACATCAACAAAAACATCAACAACATCAACAATAACATCAACAAAAACATCAACTACAATAACAACCACATTCAAGATAACAACAACAACAATAACAACATACACAACAATATCAACATCAAAAATAACACCAACAACAACATCAACTACAATAATAAAAACATCAAAAATAACACCAACATCATCAACAACAATAACAACCACATCAAAAATAACAACAACAACAATATCAACATCAAAAATAACATCAACTACTATAACAACCACATCAAAAATAGCAGCAACAACATCAACAACATCAACAACAACAACATCAACAACATCAACAACAACATCAACAACAATATACAACAACATCAAAAATAACATCAACAACAACATCAACAACAACATCAAAAACAATCTACTTCCACTTTATGAAAGAACCAACCTGTTCACTGTCAGATAATAATGGCCATGGAAGAACCAAGGCATTGGACAACGAACGAACCACCAGAGTTTGAATCTGAAATGTTAACATGTATGTGGTTAAACAAATAAACAAATAAATAAAAACATATATGAGAAAACAAATAAATTACACAGCAAGGTACTAAATAAATCAGCAAATGAATGAATGAGAGAATGGATGGGTGAATAAATGAATCTCATTGACAACATAAATGTATATACACATGTATAATAAGTAAATGAATGAATAAGTAAACTAATGAATGAATAACTAGGCAAAATGAATGGATGGATGAATGAATGAATGAAGAAATGACAGAATGGATGGATGGATGGACGATTGATTGATTGTAATATGAACTAGCACTGAATTGCATGATATGACAATACCGACATAATATAATTTCAAATAAGTCAATGGTCCATTTGCATTGTAGCATCCTATATGATCAAATGCACCTATAAAATATATTCTATAATTACATTCTATACTACTATGACTAGAATGCTATATGTGAAATAAATAGTGCTTGGGCCGGTTGTATGAAGGATGGATAAAGTTATCCGCTGATAAATGTTATTCACTGCATAGGTTTTTTATAGATTTTACAACTGACCCCTGATGCTCAACTAATCACAAAAGGGTCTAAAAAAAAACAAATAATACAAGGAATTCATAAAGCATTCTGGTACTAGTAGTAAAATGATGCCAATACAAAAGTGGCATATTCTAATAGACTATTTTCGTGTTATCTACATGTAGCACCGTTGTACTATTTTACAAAAGGTGCATTTGCACAGGGATTGCCTCAATTCAGAATAAATTCAAATGTGTTATCTATTGTTTAGCGATAACATTTTTCATGCTTTGCTTGGGATTCCTGAATATTTTGACAACAAATCGAGGCTTAGCCTGTGCAAATGCGCCTTTTGTCAAATAGTAAAGCGGTACTAGATAACATGAAACTAGAGTGTGTTGTCAAATAGTAAAGCGGTACTAGATAACATGAAACTAGAGTGTGTTGTCAAATAGTACAGCGGTGATAGATAACATGAAACTAGAGTGTGTTGTCAAATAGTACAGCGGTGATAGATAACATGAAACTAGAGTGTGTTGTCAAATAGTACAGCGGTGATAGATAACATGAAACTAGAGTGTGTTGTCAAATAGTAAAGTGGTACTAGATAACATGAAACTGGAGTATGTTGTCAATTAGTACAGCGGTGATAGATAACATGAAACTGGAGTATGTTGTCAAATAGTACAGCGGTGCTAGATAACATGAAACTGGAGTATGTTGTCAATTAGTACAGCGGTGATAGATAACATGAAACTGGAGTATGTTGTCAAATAGTACAGCGGTGCTAGATAACATGAAACTGGAATATTACCTCAATGGGGAGGGCAGTCAAGCCTCCTATGCTAACAGTATGGTAGAGTGCTTGTACTTTGTCTAGTGCTACCAGGAATGATGGTCGTACAGTGGTAGTTAAAGAATTCAATAGATGACATGCAGCAAGAACTATACGATGAGGTACCTGTAACAAAACATCATGTAAATTGTAGTTTTGTAACTACATTATAAAACAAATTATGAAAAATGAATGAGACATTTACTAAAAAAATGATGACCATGACGTGCGCCCCAAATGATCATGTGAGTTAACCTGAGAACTCAAAAAGTTATCAATCGATTTTTGTGGGGGTGCTAGAAGTTGAGTAATTTGGGTAGTGTAAACATTTGACAATTGGACATTCCAAGACCAAAAAAGATTTTGTTAACTGCAATACATTTGCAAAGTATAAAAATCCTTTTTGAAATGATGCCACAATAGGCCTTTTTCAACAACAGGTCACATGACCCTACCCCTTTTAAATCAAACAGCTGTGTCAAAATGAATTGCAAGCTTTGCCATCCAGTGGACATTTTCCATACAAATCCTTATAAAATATTTAACTTTATATTTAATGCTATTTCTCCTATGCTCAACATTATGAGCTAGAACTTTGGCATTTTGACACAGCTGTTCGATTTAAAAGGGGTAGGGTCACGTGACCTGTTGTTGCAAAAGGCCTATTGTTTATTGATGCGGCCCACACTAACTAGCCCACACCAGCTGCAAGCCTATGAACATTAACTCAGAATCAAAACATTGCATGTTTCTGAATTACAATATGTGGTCTTCATTTTCAATGAGCAAGATAAATCTCCATATAGAAATATGTATTCTTATATCTACGTAAATGTATGCAATATTTTGGTAAAAAACTGTCTGTCTGTCTGTCTGTCTGTCTGTCTGTCTGTCTGTCTTTCTGTCTTTCTGTCTTTCTGTCTTTCTGTCTGTCTGTCTGTCTGTCTGTCTGTCTGTCTGTCTGCCTGTCTGCCTGTCTGCCTGTCTCTCTGCATGTCTGTCTGCCTTTCTCTCTGCCTGTCTGTCTGCCTGCCTGCCTTACCCAATTTGTATTACCTCTTTGTGTAGTAAAGGTACAAGAGCATCTATAATAGTAGACACAACAGTAGCAAACTTATTCTGATGTTGATGTTGACGATGGCTTTCCATGTAAAACTGGGTTAACCAGTGAGAATAAGCTTGTAGAGCAGCAAGGCTTTGGGCATGTCTATAACACAAACAGAAGATGTCAACTAATCAGCAATCTTCACATTCACTCTTCATTTTTACTCTCAAAAAGACAGTAAAATTATCCATAATATATATTCCAAGGTATTTATCAAATCATTAAATATGGCATATATTACATCCTTGCCCTCCCAACTATCTGCATCATTCATAAAATGATTTGTAAACAATAGGCATTGGTCATTCCTTTGTTTGACATTTCAACAGACTTACAATTCTTTAAGGCCGATTTACACGACGCAATTGGCATGTGCGACTTGTAGTGTATGACTCAAATGAGCTCCAAGTCGTGCCATGTAAATGCCCCTACGACTTGCCTATGACTGATGCACGCGACCTACAACTTGTAGTAGGATTTTGAACAAAGGATCAAAACCCTACGACTTGTTGTAGGAAAATGACGCGATTTGTCCCATATTAGGACTGGATCTAGTATTTCGTCCAAAAACTCATGATTTTAGCAATGGCATATACGAATAGTATACGACTAGTCGTGCGTGTGTGAATGGTACCTACTACAATTTGTAGGCAAATCGTAAACTAAAGTCGTAGGTCAAAATCGTATCATGTAAATCAGCCTTTACAAGTAAAGACCTGTACAGTATTGTGTCATCATCAAGTATTACTTACACTTCAATAAAATCCTGTTTCAAGATGGATGATGATGTCTGAATACTGAATAGCTTCATCTGAGTACCAAACAATGCAACACGACACAACCTATCAAAGAAGTACACTGTCACACAAAGAGTATGTCCTATTTAATACTGATACTGAATACTGTAGCTTTATCTGAGTACTAAACAATGCAACATGACACAACCTATCAAAGAAGTAAACTGTCACATTAAGAGTATGTCCTATTTAATACTGATACTGAATAGCTTTATCTGAGTGCCAAACAATGCAACATGACACAACCTATCAAAGAAGTAAACTGTCACATTAAGAGTATGTCCTATTTAATACTGATACTGAATAGCTTTATCTGAGTACCAAACAACGCAACACGGCACAACCTATCAAAGAAGTAAACTGTCACATTAAGAGTATGTCCTATTTAATACTGATACTGAATAGCTTTATCTGAGTACCAAACAATGCAACATGGCACAACCTATCAAAGAAGTAAACTGTCACATTAAGAGTATGTCCTATTTAATACTGATACTGAATAGCTTTATCTGAGTACCAAACAATGCAACATGACACAACCTATCAAAGAAGTACACTGTTACATAAAGAGTGTGTTCTATTTAATACTGATACTGATTAGCTTTATCTGAGTACCAAACAATGCAACATGGCACAACCTATCAAAGAAGTACACTGTCACATAAAGAGTGTGTTCTATTTAATACTGATACTGAATAGCTTTATCTGAGTACCAAACAATGCAACATGGCACAACCTATCAAAGAAGTACACTGTCACATAAAGAGTGTGTTCTATTTAATACTGATACTGAATAGCTTTATCTGAGTACCAAACAATGCAACATGGCACAACCTATCAAAGAAGTACACTGTCACATAAAGAGTGTGTTCTATTTAATACTGATACTGATTAGCTTTATCTGAGTACCAAACAATGCAAAATGGCACAAATTGTAAAAAATATATTACACGCTATTGAGGCTGAGCGTGTTGGATTAAAAACGTGAAAAGGTTTGTTGCAGTAAAGATAACTACCTTTCAATGATTGCCTCGCCGTCACTAAACCTATTTGCAAAGTTTACTTCACCAATAAAGTGCTCCACAAGTCTTCCTAAGGCTCTCTCCATGGTAGAAAGGTCTCGTAGATTACAATGAAGATGACTGTATTCATTGTCACTGTTTAAATTAACATGGACACCTGTCAATCAATGGAAGCAAAACCATTAACTATTAAAGCCTGGTTTACACAAGCGATATAAGCATAAGCAACATACGCAGACTCCATGAAGCATTTATCAAATTAATAGGTGTGAGAAAAGACAAGTGCGGCTAATGAGAAAAGCCCAACTGAGTCTGCCTATGTTGCTTATGCTTATGTCACTAGTGTGAACCTGGCTTAAATGACAACAGTGAACAAACTGTATTGCCATGTATGGATGTGATGTAGCCACTCTCAGTCCATTCCATCACACAAAAATATCAGAATAACTATCGACCAATACATTACTATTAATCAACAATGAGAGATGTAAAAGAGCCACTAATGTAACAAACCATGGCCACGTGCAACCAATGACTGGCTAATAGATTATAAATAATAGTTTATAAATAATGGTTTATAATATAATATTTATACTTTTTAATACAATCATATAAATATGCATAGCACTTTTAAATTTCCATTAGTGTTATATTATATAATTATCTAGCTTTAACTATATTTATAATTTGTTGATATTGTATACAATATGTACACACTACATTATCTACATACACTATACACTACACAATATGTACACACTACACACTACATTACACATACACCATACACTACACAATATGTACACACTACACACTACATTATACATACACCATACACTACACAATATGTACACACTACACACTACATTATACATACATCATACACTACATTATAAATACACCATACACTACACAATATGTACACACTACACACTACATTACACATACACCATACACTACACAATATGTACACACTACACACTACATTATACATACATCATGCACTACATTATACATACACCATACACTACACAATATGTACACACTACACACTACATTATACATACATCATGCACTACATTATACATACACCATACACTACACAATATGTACACACTACACACTACATTATACATACACCATACACTACACAATATGTACACACTACATTATACATACACCATACACTACACAATATGTACACACTACACACTACATTATACATACATCATGCACTACATTATACATACACCATACACTACACAATATGTACACACTACACACTACATTATACATACACCATACACTACACAATATGTACACACTACACACTACATTATACATACATCATACACTACATTATAAATACACCATACACTACACAATATGTACACACTACACACTACATTATACATACACCATACACTACATTATACATACACCATACACTACACAATATGTACACACTACACACTACATTATACATACACCATACACTACACAATATGTACACACTACACACTACATTATACATACATCATACACTACATTATAAATACACCATACACTACACAATATGTACACACTACACACTACATTATACATACACCATACACTACATTATACATACACCATACACTACACAATATGTACACACTACACACTACATTATACATACACCATACACTACACAATATGTACACACTACACACTACATTATACATACACCATACACTACACAATATGTACACACTACACACTACATTATACATACACCATACACTACATTATACATACACCATACACTACACAATATGTACACACTACACACTACATTATACATACATCATGCACTACATTATACATACACCATACACTACATTATACATACACCATACACTACACAATATGTACACACTACACACTACATTATACACATACACCATACACTACATTATACATACACTATACACTACACAATATGTACACACTACACACTACATTATACATACATCATGCACTACATTATACATACACCATACACTACATTATACATACACCATACAATACACAATATGTACACACTACACACTACATTATACATACACCATACACTACATTATACATACACCATACACTACATTATACATACACCATACACTACATTATACATACACCATACACTACACAATATGTACACACTACACACTACATTATACATACACCATACACTACATTATACATACACCATACAATACACAATATGTACACACTACACACTACATTATACATACACCATACACTACATTATACATACACCATACACTACATTATACATACACCATACACTACATTATACATACATCATACACTACACAATATGTACACACTACACTACATTATACATACACCATACACTACATTATACATACATCATGCACTACACAATATGTACACACTACACACTACATTATACATACACCATACACTACACAATATGTACACACTACACACTACATTATACATACACCATACACTACATTATACATACACCATACACTACACAATATGTACACACTACACACTACATTATACATACATCATGCACTACATTATACATACACCATACACTACATTATACATACACCATACACTACATTATACATACACCATACACTACACAATATGTACACACTACACACTACATTATACATACATCATGCACTACATTATACATACACCATACACTACATTATACATACACCATACACTACACAATATGTACACACTACACACTACATTATACACATACACCATACACTACATTATACATACACTATACACTACACAATATGTACACACTACACACTACATTATACATACATCATGCACTACATTATACATACACCATACACTACATTATACATACACCATACAATACACAATATGTACACACTACACACTACATTATACATACATCATACACTACACAATATGTACACACTACACTACATTATACATACACCATACACTACATTATACATACATCATACACTACACAATATGTACACACTACACACTACATTATACATACACCATACACTACATTATACATACATCATACACTACACAATATGTACACACTACACACTACATTATACATACACCATACACTACATTATACATACATCATACACTACACAATATGTACACACTACACACTACATTATACATACACCATACACTACACAATATGTACACACTACACACTACATTATACATACACCATACACTACACACTACATTATACATACACCATACACTACACACTACATTATACATACACCATACACTACACACTACATTATACATACACCATACAATACATTATACATACACCATACACTACACAATATGTACACACTACACACTACATTATACATACATCATGCACTACATTATACATACACCATACACTACATTATACATACACCATACACTACATTATACATACACCATACACTACATTATACATACACCATACACTACATTATACATACACCATACACTACATTATACATACACCATACAATACACAATATGTACACACTACACACTACATTATACATACACCATACAATACATTATACATACACTATACACTACACAATATGTACACACTACACACTACATTATACATACACCATACAATACACAATATGTACACACTACACACTACATTATACATACACCATACACTACACAATATGTACACACTACACACTACATTATACATACACCATACACTACATTATACATACACCATACACTACATTATACATACACCATACACTACATTATACATACACCATACACTACACAATATGTACACACTACACACTACATTATACACATACACCATACACTACAATATGTACACACTACACACTACATTATACATACACCATACACTACACAATATGTACACACTACACACTACATTATACATACACCATACACTACATTATACATACACCATACACTACATTATACATACACCATACACTACATTATACATACACCATACACTACACAATATGTACACACTACACACTACACACTACATTATACATACACCATGCACTACATTATACATACACCATACACTACACAATATGTACACACTACACACTACATTATACATACATCATACACTACATTATACATACACCATACACTACATTATACATACACCATACACTACACAATATGTACACACTACACACTACATTATACATACACCATACACTACATTATACATACACCATACACTACATTATACATACACCATACACTACATTATACATACACCATACACTACACAATATGTACACACTACACACTACATTATACACATACACCATACACTACAATATGTACACACTACACACTACATTATACATACACCATACACTACACAATATGTACACACTACACACTACATTATACATACACCATACACTACACAATATGTACACACTACACACTACATTATACATACACCATACACTACATTATACATACACCATACACTACATTATACATACACCATACACTACATTATACATACACCATACACTACATTATACATACACCATACACTACACAATATGTACACACTACACACTACATTATACACATACACCATACACTACATTATACATACACCATACACTACACAATATGTACACACTACACACTACATTATACATACACCATACACTACACAATATGTACACACTACACACTACATTATACATACATCATACACTACATTATAAATACACCATACACTACATTATACATACACCATACACTACATTATACATACACCATACACTACACAATATGTACACACTACACACTACATTATACATACACCATACACTACATTATACATACACCATACACTACATTATACATACACCATACACTACATTATACATACACCATACACTACACAATATGTACACACTACACACTACATTATACATACACCATGCACTACATTATACATACACCATACACTACACAATATGTACACACTACACATACACCATACACTACATTATACATACACCATACACTACACAATATGTACACACTACACACTACATTATACATACACCATACACTACATTATACATACACCATACACTACACAATATGTACACACTACACACTACATTATACATACACCATACACTACATTATACATACACCATACACTACATTATACATACACCATACACTACACAATATGTACACACTACACACTACATTATACATACATCATACACTACACAATATGTACACACTACACACTACATTATACATACACCATACACTACATTATACATACACCATACACTACATTACACATACACCATACACTACATTATACATACACCATACACTACACAATATGTACACACTACATTACACATACACTACACACTATAATGTCTCCTAACATACCTTGTGATGTTTTGTTTATGTGTTGGTTGAGACTGTGGTAAACATCTGTATATTTACTGAACAATGGAAACTATAAATCAATGATACACCATGAATTATTATCATAACAATTAAAACAATGATAATCATGATGATGATAGTGATTAATAACGGTAAAGTTTGATTATTTGATGATGATGTAGCCTGATTTTCAGAGCGGGCCTGGGTCCTACGCTATCACTTTCTCCCCAAAATTTGGGGAGAAAGCGATAGCGTAGGTCCCAGGCCCGCTCTGAAAATCAGGCTAATGATGATGGTGATGATAACTAATATAAAAATTTTGATACAACAACAGTAGTGGAGTAAATGGCAATCATGATAATGTAGATTAATTTATGGTGTAGATGATGATAATGATGATAATGATGATGACGGCGATAATAATAAGTAGCATAAAAAATGAATGTTATGTGATGATGATAATGATGGGGATACAGATGGTGATGATGATTGTAATAGTGATGTTCATGGTCACACCCATAGAGGTGGTTAAAATGATAATGATGATGATGGCAATGACGGTGATGATGATCTTGATGTTGATGATGATGATCATAATAATGAAGGTAGTGTACATGTTGATGCTGATGATGAAGGAGGAGGTGATGATGATGATGATGATTATGATGGTGGTGGTAGTGGTAGTGATGACAATGGTGATGATGGTAATTATGAAGATGGTGGTAGTGATATCAATGATGATGATAGTGATGGTGATGGTGATGATTATGATAGTGGTGGTAGTGATATCAATGATGATGATGATGATGATGATGGTTATGATGATGATTAAGATGATGGTGGTAGTGATATCAATGATGATGATGGTGATGGATGATGATTATGATGATGGTGGTAGTGATAACAACGAT
Source organism: Metridium senile (assembly GCA_949775045.1). Lineage (NCBI taxonomy): Eukaryota > Metazoa > Cnidaria > Anthozoa > Actiniaria > Metridiidae > Metridium > Metridium senile. Next base: position 17,961,004 of record OX459099.1, read on the forward strand.
GATGATAGTGATGGTGATGATAATGGTTATGATGATAATTATGATGATGGTGGTAGTGATATCAATGATGATGATGGTGATGATGATGATGGTGGTAGTGATAACAATGGTGATGATGATGATGATTAAGATGATGGTGGTAGTGATGACAATGGTGATGATGATGATTATGATGATGGTGGTAGTGATGACAATGGTGATGATAATGATTATGATGGTGGTAGTGATGACAATGGTGATTATGATGATTATGATGATGGTGGTAGTGATGACAATGGTGATGATGATTATGATGGTGGTAGTGATGAAAATGGTGATGATAATGATTATGATGATAGTGGTAGTGATATCAATGATGACAATGGTGATGATGATGATTATGATGATGTTGGTAGTGATGACAATGATGATGATGGTGAAGTTGAGAAAGTTGGTCAACTCACAAGTAATGAGAAAGCTTCTGAAGGTAAAAGTTCTGCCAACTTAGCAATAATCTCTAAGAGATGCCTTTGATATGTTTGCCATTCAGTTTCCAACTAAGTAAAGAGAAAAGATAGAAAATAGTATCAAAGTTACTAAAACAATAGAAACAGCATTGTAAAACAATGCAAAAATGTAAACAAGGAAAGAAAAGAATAAGAAAAAGTAAGAGGTACAAAAACAATGAAAGTGCTCAGTAAATTGATTTCTTGGTGAATAAATCTGTAGGTTGTCTACTTGTGAAATTAATTTGCATACTCTTAGCCAATCAGACTCTAGATAGGCAATACAATGTTTATAATGTCAAAAGCATGTTTTTTGAACTCCATCAGAGCTTTGCAAAACCTGGAATGTGTTGTATTATTTAAAAGGTTTTTATGTTTCTATGCCTTCTCGATAATTGTAATTATTATAGTTTCTATTCAGTGCTGCAAATAGTGAGCTCATTTACTGGTCCAGAAAGAATGAAACACACACATGTTGGAGTGATAGTTAATACTAACAATGTTTAAAATGTCAAAAACTCCATCAGAGCTGAGCAAAACCTGGAATGCCTTGCCTATAATTATAAAACGTTTTTTGTGATACTTACATCTGCATTCAATGTCTCGTCATCCAACTCTTCAAGGAATGATTGGTTATGGGTGAACTGAATCTTTTGAAGAAGTTTGTTTAGAAGAAGCATAAGGACTTCTTTGTATCTAGAGAAACAACAAAAAGGTAAACAAACAAACAAGAAACTAATCAACTGAATAATAATTAAAATTCACATGTAATAGTACTAGTCAGAATGAAATTTGAAACATGTACACTGTAAGTATTATTAAGTTATTTAACAATAAAGTTTATGATGACTAGATTTGTTGTTGTACTTGACATTTTGACACAGCTTGGTGTCATTATCAAGAGAATAATTTCACCTATCACGTGACCATATTAAAAGTCCTTAAATTGTCGCTTAAACTGTAAACAATCACTGAATTCATGAAGCACATACTTTATTTAGCAGTGATAGCAAATATGAGGTCAGAAGAATGAATATTGGCAGAGTTATAGTCAAGCTATTACTAAAGATTTTTAGTAAGAAATGTATGGCAAAAACGGTTGTATTGATTATATCATTAACCAGATCTTTTCAACGATGAAAAGGCCGCATTAGCTTAAAGCCAGATGACCAATTTATGATTTGCCAAAATTTGAGCGTAAATGAACTAATTGTGACCGAATACGGAGCCAGTGAATATGCGCCTTGATTACAGTGAAATGTATGGCGCCGCCATCTTTGTGCTCCTCTGAGGGGCACAGTAATGGCCGCCAAAAGCCAAACTTCGCAAAATCCTAAAATTTACGGCGAAAATGTCAGTAATTTAGCTTTCTAATGATAATTCTAAGGTTTTGAGTTCAATCAAACATCGATAAATACTAAACTGATATGAATCTAGCTCGATTTTTCGACTACTAAAGATGCGTGACTAGAGTTGCGTGACACAAATTGTCTCGTATATATTTCGAAACCAAAACACAGCAAAGACACATGATTTGGCACAAATGTTTGTTTAGGGGAGCTCTAACGTGTATAACTGCCAGAAGTAAATATAACTAGTATTTCCGAAATAAAAAAATTGATGACGTTACATGAAAACCAAGAATAATTTTATTAGACAGACAGACAAAATACTATACATAAATAGCACCTTTATTAGTAAAATATTGATATCTATATTAAAATAGATTAAACAGACAGACAGACAGACAGACAGACAGACAGACAGACAGACAGACAGACAGACAGACAGACAGACAGACAGACAGACAGACAGACAGACAGACAGACAGACAGACAGACAGACAGACAGACAGACAATAAACTAAAAATCAATACTGAAATACATCAAACAGTACAGTCAGGATGATGAATACCAACATAAATTCACCTGCATACTGTTGCCTCAGCTTCTGCTAACTTATCACTTCTTGCATTGGATACTTTAGCAATTAAATAATCCAAGAAAATAGCCCAAATATCCAGACAAGAAAATAATCCTTCGTTATTGGGCTGCAGAAACCAAAAAGAATTACTATTAGATTAGTACAAACCTACACCTAATTGCAATAACATTGTCATATAAAAAATAAAATTAGAAAATAGGAATTAATTACATTAAAAGACAAAAGAAGAAGTTCAGCCTGAGTAATTTGCTTTTGTCTTTTAATTAATTCCTATTTTGTAATTTTCTTTTTATATAAGACAATGTTATTGCAATTAGGTGTATTTCAAAAAAGCAATAAGCAATAAGCAATATGTCATTCATTCAACCAATCACAACACGTGGACTACAAACAACACAGAATATCTCACCACTAGCCTCTGTGTTACTGGCGAAAATATGAAGCAAAAGCAAAATAATGTGATTTCAGCTATCCTTGGATCTTGGAATGACCTATTTCCTACTGCCTTTCGCCTATGACAACATTTTTAATTGATTTTACAGAACATTGCAGAGGATATGTTTGAGACATTTTTATTAATACACACACATTTCTGTTTCGTAATTTCTGTTTCTGTAATTGGTGCAATCTCTAACACGAGAAAGCCTCAACTGACTGTCTAATGAGAACAGAAACCTGTCATGACACACACACAAAGAATGTTGCCAGATTGGGATAACATTGCTTGAGTCTAAGCACCTATTCATATCAGACTACACCCAAAACATTAATAGCTGAAGCAATATTACTAAAGTATAAATTTTGATAATTAATTCATAGGCACACTTATTTAATAAAATAAATCACAATTCAGAAATAATCGTCAAAGGACTCCAACAAGCTATGGGTGACAAATGGTAAAACGAGACACTAACCTGCTTAAAGGTGTATTTGAACAACAGTGTCAGTAATTCAATAACTGGGAAGTGAGAACTATTCTCAAACCTTCTCAGATGAACACTGACAAACATGGAAAGAAACTCTGTAAACTTGTCAAGGTAGCTGAAAATGATCAAAATATTATAGGGTCAAAACATGGTATTTTGTTATCTCTGTTCCTCTCCATAACACTTGACATTTTTTATTGTGACCAAGATACAGATGTTTGTATTTTTGTTTACTCTCATGTGCCTGTAGTAATGGTAGGTATATTTGATGTTAACATGCAGTTATGGTAAAATATTCTATAGTTAGTAACTACAGGTAAAGAAAACTTTGTCTTCCCCTCCGTAACATTCCAAATACCGTGTTTTGACCCTATAACAACATAGTGCACACATGTATAACAAAACAACTAAAACAATAATAGTATCTACAGTACTAAATTTGAGAACATAATAAAAAACACAGTGTTTAAATAATATCCTTTTGCTTCTCTTAATGTAAAATGAATAATTAATTATTAGAACAGGTTCCCATTTTAATCTGTACTTTCCCATTTAAATCTGTACTTATGCAAATTGTGTCGATGTGTGCTAATCACACAGATAAACCAATCAGAGAAATTCACTTCAGAAATAATATACTCTGATTGGTTGATCTGTGTGTTTAGCACACATCAACACAATTTGCATAAGTACAGATTTAAATGGGAACATGTTATAGGCATTTTAGGCAGAATGTCTAAATATAAATGTTATTGTAGTTGTGATGATGACTGCCTTCTGGTAAATTCATGAACTGGTATTCAACAAGTAAATGAACAAGTGAATGAATAAACAAATGAAAAATAATGAAGGAAGGAAGGAAGGAAGGAAGGAAGGAAGGAAGGAAGGAAGGAAGGAAAAAAGGAAAGAAGGAAGGAAGCAGGGAATTAATCAAGGGATGGATGGATGGATGAATGCATGGATGAATGAATGACAAAACCAATGATTAATTGATGAAAGTATGAAGGTATGGATGGATGGAAGGATAGATAGATGAATGGATGGATGGATGACAAAACCAATGATCAATTGATGAAAGTATGAAGGTATGGATGAATGGATGAATGGCTGGAATTTGTGTACCTTTCATCCAGCTCTGACAAGTCACTAGACTGTACACCAGTGTCTTTAGTTATTCTTTGTAATAACTGAAAGGTTTGCTGAAATAGCTTGAGAAGGAACTCTTCAAACTCTGCAGGAACACAGTTCTTGGACAGTAATTCATTGATGCAACTCATGGCTAGAACACCTAGTAAATAACAAACATCAACTAAATTAGTATATATTTATAAGTATGTAATGTGTTGGTACCTATTCTCGGGCACCAAAGCAAATTACACGAAAATAATGTGATTCTGTTGAGTTTTTTTTTTTTTACTTACCATGTTAATAATATTCACTGTATATTCACTTTTATAAGTTTTTTGGAGTAAATATATTATTTCGCAAACAGACATTTGAGCAAAGTTTATTCATGCACTCGGAGTACTTATTCTCGGGCGCCGAACCCATTCTCGGGCAACCGAAACTTATTCTCGGGCGACCGAAAAAAAAATCCCGAAATAACATATAAAATACTTACAATTAACGCAAAGATCGTTCTATTTACTTTTTATGTTCAATTTACTTTTTATTATTCGTGACATGGTTTTTAAAGCTATCGTTTTCAACGTTTTGTGTTCATCCGTAAGTTGCTATCTTGCTACGTCTTTTCGGTACTTCGTTCAACGACAACACAATACGATAATTTTTAGAGATTGAAAACTGAGTTTGAAATCACCTTGAGCTACTTTTACCAAAGCGGATTGAAAAGAAACAGCTGAAAACTTTCAGATCTTTGGCTGCCCGAGAATAGGTTCACGGGATTGCTGTGGTGAGAATACTTATGGTTTGCGGTAATTGAGTGAATACAGCGACCCAAACAGTTTCATTGGATTCAAGCTGGCCGGTTTTACGGTTTTAAGTGAAAAGTTATGACTTTCAAAGCGGATTTTCTGCTATTTGTTTCCTTTTTTCTGAATTATAATCGAAAATTCGAATCAACGGCAATGGAAGCCGGTAAGTTATTCTATTGTAAACTTGTGATTTTACATAGATTTAACACAAACTTTGAAGACTTTCAATGAAAACATGCAAACATCAACAAAATAAACACGAAGGAAAAATATCAATGTTGTCATTTGTGTATTAATTATTTATTATTTTTTCGTGGTGCCCGAGAATAGGGACTGCCCGAGAATAGGTACCAATACCTTAATTTATTATTTAATTGTTGTCATAATCAAAACTACAGTCCACACTCTGAAGCCTGCAAAGGATGTCGGTAATATCAACATAATTTGAGATCTATTAGACGTATTTTCAAGAAATATTTGTTTCATGATATACCACAGACTGCAACAGCTTGCTATGTTCATATAACACAAACATGTACAACCAAAACATGCTATGAATAAATTGACAACAAGAGAAGAAATACCGAAATTCTTTGCAAGCTTCAGAGTGTGGACTGTAGCTTTGATTGCCACAACGATTATTAAAATAGGTACACACATATACAATACGAGTGGCTCATCTGTAGGAGATATACAATGGCAAGTGGTAGATGGGAAATTATAGCTGTGAAGGTTATATATTCAGGGCATCTGAAAAAGTGCGAGGGTGCGATTCCGCACTATTTCCCAAAAATCGCACCGAATCGCACTATTTATCGTTTTCCGCACTTTTCGACATTTTACGCACTTTTTGCCAGAAAAATACAGAAAAACTTGCAAATCTGTTAACAATGTTCTTGAATACACAATAATTCTTCAAATAAGGAAGTTTTTCATCAGAACTCATCGCATTTTGGGCTAGAAATCGACTGTAAAAAGTTGTTTTCTTTCGCCGTTTAACAATAATCTACCAGGCGTTCCTCGCGGTATCTAATTCTATAAATGCTTTTGATTGGTCTAAAAAGCATCCAATCACATGCCTCTATAAAAATACAGCAACTTTATCGGGAATTTAGCGGAAAATTTCTTCATTTTGCATCAAAATAATATTAATAATAAATAATAATATGCAAATTAGCATTTCCGCACTTTTCCGCACTATTTGCTAAAATTTCCGCACTTTTCCAAGTTTTTTTTCGCACTTTTTCAGATGCCCTGTATATTAGATACAAAATCGTCCTGATTTACATACTAACTAGTGAATACATGAATTTTCTTGGGCATAATTATTATTTATTTTCAACTTGACAATTTTAGTAAAATATGAAATCACTAATGTTGGAATTTCATAAGTTAAGTACTATTAATATACAACAATAATTATGGCCTCCAATTTGAATGAGAGATACAACAGCTTATCTTTGACTCACAGTTGTATATCCCAAACAAATTGACCACTCATATTGTATATATTACTACATATATTATAGGTAATATAATGAAATTTAAAAGAATACTTAATCAATTGTCTCACGATTGAGGTCATTGGTAGAAAAACCGTGACGTTTCGACTGCAATCTGCTAGTCTCCATCAGGTGATGGTGTAGACTGGATGATGGTTGTCTTATACACTTTTTGTATCAAACACTGACACAGCCTATACTAGTTTACTCGCTACATGTAGCTTCCATTTATATTCCATATACTGGTAATATAAAGGAATTGTGTTTTGTATGTGTTATCTTAAGAAAGACTTTGATCATGATGTATTAAATGATGTACTAAAATAATAATATATGCAATACTAACCTAGTTGTGGGTTACCAACAATGCTTCCACTAGACCCAGACATAGCACAGCAACCAAACTCAGCAAAGTAGAAGACAGTTCCTAGTAGTTGTGGTGTAATAGTGCTTGATAAGGGAATCCAACTGAACAAGTGGTTGAGACATTTTAATGCCATTGTGCTTATTTCTTCTGAATCAGGATCTAGTGCAGGCAGTGGATGCCCAAGGCTTTGCTGTATCTTGGGTGATTGGTTCAGTAATCTTCCCACTGAAATTATACATGTAGGCTCTATAAGTTATGTCCTGGTAATAGCACAGCGCATGAATAATGTCACAAAAATGGAGACAAAGGCCTAACTGGGACAAACAAACTTTTATTTAACTTTCAGCAGACTATTTTCAATGCCAATCAAACAAAACTTTGTTGAATCATGTTGTTATTCTAAATCCAGCAGGAAATGATAAGATCGATTCATATAATTGTTATTGTTCAACACAGAAACTGAAAGAAATGTTTGTCCGAGTCTTGGGGCTATTTATAGCATTCCTGCGCTGTGCTATAATTACATTTGTCAAATTCATGAATTAATGAGCAGAAAACAATGTGGTGGTGTTGGTGTCTAATATAACTGTACCATACCTGTAAGGTTAGGACTGTGTACTGGTGATACTCCATGTGTAGTGGATGGTGTTGTTGTTATTGTTATTATTGTTGTGATAGTTAATCACACTGTCTAATATAACTGTACCATACCTGTAAGGTTAGGACTGTGTACTGGTGATACTCCATGTGTAGGGGATGGAGGAGGAGTAACTGCAGACGCCACACGTTTGTGTTTATCTAATATATCATGCAATAACTGTCCTATCAAGACTAATACTCCAGGTACTTGATGAAGTAAAAGTCTGTGAAGCTCATTGCGCCGTGCAATACTTAAATCTTCTCTTGGAGATGCCATTTCCTCTGATGTTGTGTGCAGCATGGCAAGTCCAAGTATAGTGGTCGACGGCTCTTGGATCAACTAAAGAAATTAAACGTCTTAATAAACCTAAAAAACTTCATGAATAGTACAAATACACATTAAGAATTAACTTTCTTTAGACAGATATGAAGTATATTAGCAGCCAAAATATAAATGCTTCGATCGTTCAAAGCTGGCCATTCTTTCGAATTCTCGAATTTACAGTCATTCACATGATGGAGGTTGTACGTGTTTTATTCCAGCCCACTCAAAAAGGCGTACAGACCACTTGCCAAAAAAAAATGAAAGGGTTATATGAAAAAATACTTATTGACTGAGTTAGGTTGTGCCAGACGGAAAAATATTTGGCTCTCAGCATAACCTTGAGCCAAATATTTTCCTGTGTGGCCCTCCAACTCAGTCATGAAGTACATATTATTTAATACCTGTAATATGTTTGAGAAGAAGTTATGGTAGAAATGTGGCCAATCGATCCTACCAATATCAACTATAGCCTTGACTATTTTGTTCCTTACAAACACAGGCAGACCCTTATGATGAGACAATAAATACTGGTTTAAGAAGCTACGAATCTCTGTCTTGTCTGTTGGCTGAGCCCCAATCCATTGCTTGGTAATTAGATTCTACAACACATTAGAAAACAACTGTTAGAAATCACTCATTCTGATTGGCTATGAGCTACATGTATGAGAGCACACAGCATGAGCATTTGCATATTGATCAAATATGTCAATTTGTACTTTATATTATAAAATTCATGAATAATTAATGAGAATTTTACAAAAGAAATCACATCCCTGACGAGTTCTGTAAATCTCATACAGATTTTGTATCTGATATAGATCAGATACTTTGTTTCTGTGCTGTGTTCAGTTATAAAGCATTTAGGATTGTCATAACACAAATGTAGTTGAGAAACACTCCTCTTTGTGTCATGTTTCTCTAAACACTTCTCTCATGGTCTGTTAACCCTTGCATTAATCCTTGTTTTATAACTACACACAGTGCACAGCACATGAAAATGTATTCTATTTCTTCATTGGAACATTGTAGATGCAGGCACAAGAATTGTTAGAGCAAATATCCACATGTACATGTATGTACACGTCTCTCCACATTCCACTGTCAGCCAAAGGGTTTTCTTGATCTAGCGTTCATATACAGCATTTATTATTGCTGTCAATTAAAAATCAAGAGAAACCCTCTGGCCAAATGTGACTTCCTTTTTAATTTGCTGATTCAATCAGAAGTCTAGATGTGATTAAGTTTTACAAAACATGTCATATATTTGTAACAATGATGACAGTTATAATGTTATTCATGATGACAATATTGAATGATAATAATTATTATAATAATATTAAATATGTTATATTTATGAAGAAGATGATAATGATGATGTTGACAATGATAATGATGATGATAATGATAATGATGATCTGATAACAATGATTATAATGATAACGATGATACTGATGATGATGTTGACAATGATTATAATAATAATGATGATGATGATGATAACAATGATTATAATGATAATGATGATACTGAAGATGATGTTGACAATGGTGATGATGAAAAACGGCAATAAAGATGATGATGACAATGATTATAATAATAATGATGATGATGATAACAATGATTATAATGACAATGATGATACTGATGATGATGTTGACAATGGTGATGATGAAAAACGGCAATAAAGATGATGATGACAATGATTATAATAATAATGATGATGATGATAACAATGATTATAATGATAATGATGATACTGATGATGATGTTGACAATGGTGGCAAACGGACATGCGAAACATGTCCGAATCCGACGAGGAGGTTGTTGTAGGAATTCAGACATGTTTCGCAACCCGACTGAAGTAAAAACACCATGCGTCTTGTAAACACAGTTTGATTGACGTCCACCAAGTTCACGTTTTATAGCGGTGCTTTTTATGCAAGCAGTTCATGTGTGACTGAGAACTGCTGTAATAATAATTATCGTGTGTTTTATCAAGTAAATGATATTTTACCTCAAACACTGAGACAGCATACATTAATACATAATGATTCTGACTGTGTCCCATGAAATAAACACAGTGATGCCATGCTCCTGACTGCTGACCAAAGTTATGAAGCACTTGTTCTGTAAAAAAAATGTTTGTCATCATAAATAATAATTGGTTTAAGCGTTATGAGAGCACACAGTACATTTGTTTGCATGTTGATCAAATATGTCAATTTGGTATTTTATAAAAGAAATAGAAAACTTACTTTCTTTGCTGTTTACAGTTGGGATTATTGTCAGAACACTTGAAGAATAAGTACTTATTGACTGAGTGTGAGTGCCGTACAGGAAAATATTTCGCTGCACTCAGTCCGTACAAATGACCAAGAGCCAAATATTTTCCAGTATGGCCCAACCTAACTCAGTCAATAAGTTTTTTATCATATGACCCACTCTTTTTAATTTAAAGGTCATTTTTGTTGTGATGTTTCGAGTAGCTGGTCCATACATGTTTGTACGGACCAGGTGAAAAAAGCCATACCGACCCCATCACGTTTATGACTTTTTACCCAAGGTTTTCTTAAGAGCATGCACCGGGTAAAATACAGGTCATGTGTGTTGATATCACTTTGTTTTGTTTCATGCTTTTCTTAACAGGTCTCCCATGTTTTGCTAGTCCCAGCTAGGTGCTTAAAAAACTACACACATGTAGCACAAGCTATTTATCTACGTACAGCGTAGATGTATGATGCTAAATGCATTTACAAGCTGGTGTATAAATGTATGCATACCTATTTCTCTCTTTCTGTTATTGTCAGTTGTACCACTGAAGAACTCATTCATCAGGGTTTCAAGAGAATGTAAAGAAGCAGCATCTGAAGCCTGTAGAAAGTGAAATCATAAAATAACTATTTGAAATCAAGCACTTTGATTGGTTGAGGTGCATGCTTTATAAGAGCACAAAGCATGTGAATTTCTATGTTGATCAATTAGTATTTTATATATAGAATAGAAAACTTGCTTTCTATGCTGTATGCAGTTAGAAAGCACTTGGGGATTTTCAGAACACTTTTGTTGATAAGACTTGAGACACTTTTTTCGTGTTCTGACAACTATTTGCATGCTATATAACAGCACACAGCATGCACATTTGTTTTTTTATTTCTTAAATGCATTAGTGTCATTTATTTACACAGTGGAATTACTGCAGACTTTTATTGTGGATCTATATTTAACATCTATACAGACAATGTACAAAGAACATGTGTTCTTTAGCGGTTTTCATCACTGTTGTGCTGGTTGAAGCCTTAATTTATTGATTCTTTATCCCATGGATGTTGACATATTAAATTGATTGAATAACAGTTGGGAATTTCAGTGTTGTAAGCATCACCAAACACCAAACACCACAGCTTTAAAATTCACAGCACATCGCAGCTTTGTAAAAGCAAACACCGCACACAGAAGGCATTTACATCACATGTACAACACTGCACTTTGATAACTTTTTCACCGCAACACCACAAGAAATATTCATCAACACCCCAATCACAATGTCCCCCTTGATAAGGTGCAAGTATACCACAGGCATGAATATAAATGCAAAGGAGATGCTGGTGCCTGTGAGTATATTATACATATGTGGGCTTAAACTTATTTAGGCAGGGAGGGGGGGGGGGGGGGGATTTAGCTTTTAGAATGGTTTCAAGATTGGCCTGATTATTAAAGGGGTGAAGGCAATTTAGTCTTCATATCATTGTATTGGGCTTTCAAAGAGATAAAAAAAAATTAGATTTGAAAGTAGTTAATACTATTAATTAATTATATTAATTTGTATTTGAAAATGGACGTTCTGTGATGAAATTATTTAACGCCCCCTCCTCCCAAGGAATTTATACATATCAAACACTTTAACATATTGTGACTGTTTCAATGCCTTGGCTTAAACAATAACTGAAACTTCTCAAAACACAAGTGAAAGAGTAAATAAGTCAAACTTGAGCTGATTAAAATGAATCACCAACAACATTCTGACAACTACGAGAGAAACTTTTAAAATCGTCTTGCTGACGTGTTTATATCGTAAGGTTTAAGTTAAAGCAATAAAGTTGAAGGCAAACAAAGGCCCAGTACTGTGTTAGTACTTACCATGATGTAGTCCTGCTAGAGATACCGGCCACTTAACATAAAATACATGGTTTCTCGAAGTGACGTACACTGGCAGCTATCGAAGTCATTTCCTCATGGGCTACCTACCAATCCAAAACGAAAAGACGATTTTCTACTTTATGAAACTCTTGCGAATAATTAAATAATGTACGATGAGTCAAAGCTTATAAATGCCTTCCTCTCGAAGAAGATTGGTAGAAGAAGTTGATAAAATTTGGTGAATTTTCCTGCATTTTTTCATAGTTAACCTTTTACGCTGCCATTGACCTGCCCAACGTCAAGACGAGGCTATGAGATGGTACACCGCTGACCTGCTATTTTTGCCATCATATCGAATCGATCATTTTCATCACCATCACCATCATCGTCATCAATTTGATTTTTATATAGAAGATAAGAACAAAAAAAATCATTTTTTATTATGATTATAATTGATTATAAATTGGTGTTCAGTGATCTCGATTGATTAAAACCTCAACTATCCCGAGGGAGGGGGGGGGGGGGGCAACCTCGTTCCCAAGGGAGAGGGCCCTGGGAACGAGGTTGGGGGGGGGGGGGGGGACTGGATAGGGTATACTCGTCGTATCTTTTAGAAGTAAAATTCAGCGATTTGGTTACTTTAAGTGGATGTTAAAATTGAAATTTAGAATAACGATATTTCTTTGTATTTTTTTTACACCCGGGGGGAATGGGGGGGGGGAGGGGGGGGGTACAATTTTATTTGTACCTTTTAGGAGTAATCTCAAATTCCGGGGACTTTTAGGTACCGAAAAGGCGGAAGAGCCCATCGCATCTTTTTGGTGGTAAGACGACCACTATTATTTGTTTAATGGAAACTTTATTCCTCAATAAGACATTGACATGTGAGGTTAATATGCCCATGAAAACCCAACCTCGGTCCCAGGGCCCTCTCCCTTCGCTTTTTTTTGGGGGGGGGGGGGGGATTTTCCATTTCCCGCCCCACCCAAAAGCGAAGGGAGAGGGCCCTGGGAACGAGGTTGATGAAAACCATGTGTTCTAATTTTCACTTAAACGTAGACTGATAGGTTACCCATAGTCATCTGCGCTTGGGCAGCAGAAGCCAGAGCATCGTTCGCGTTTAGATATATATCCTCGGGAGCCGTGAAAGAAGTTACCGATTAGTAACCGAGTGACATACGATCGCTTTTAATACTAGATAGACAAAAATCACGAGATTGAAATAGGAGCTAGACACTGATATGACGAAAGGTCAATGGAATAACAAAGCAAGCAAATAAGCGACGGATCAACCCCCCACCCCCGGGTTTCTGGGCCAGGAGTTAGATGACATGATCATTTTCTGGGAACTTTGTGGGATATACAAAGAGGTAAAGTTTCTGCACCACATGCTTGTAAACGTAGTCGTTTCAAGTACCTAGTAGAGAACGTTGCGTGACGAGGCTAAACACGCCTGCGGGGGAGACTAAGCTCTTCACGGATGACAAAGTTTCTGGGAACTGTTTGTATATTCAGTATTGAACTGCAAAGCATTTAGTGAGGAAAATGTGACTAGTTTATTTCTAAAAGTCTTGAATCAAGATATCTGGAGTCGTAACTAGTCGTGATACTAAGCCCGTAATGTCTATCAGTGTACTTTAGAAGATAGACTACACGGTATACTTATATAAAGAAAGAAAACAGACTGTTTAGTAGTAACGATGGGTGTAAGAGGCCTTACGACTTACGTGAATCATATACCAAGTGTGTGGACAAGTATAGATCTAAAAGACACAAAAGTGATCATTGACGGCAAGGCTCTTCTTTATTACTTGCAACGAGATATTGACAGTCGTTATGGAGGCCAGTACGACACAATAGCCAATGCTATTGAACATTTCTTTACTTGCTTCAAGAAAAACAAAGTCACAACATATGTAATCTTTGATGGGCCTACTGTAGCCGTCGAAAAGAAACTATCAACGCTAAAAGATCGGGCACGGGAAAAAATTAATCGATGTTTTGATGTGTCCAAGCCGGGGACATCAGACGAAACAGTTGATCCTCCTTTAGCCAGGATGCTTCTTTTACAAAAACTAAAAAACCTGAAACACCTCGGAATACAATTTGCTGTTTGTGATCGGTAAGAAATGACCTATTACATCTAGGGGATTATATATGGTATACTCTTTTTAGAGAGAAAGAGGAGGGGGGAGTGTGGATTAGGACAACTTGTTGGTTAGTGTGCTATAAGCTTTAAAAAGAAGGGGACTGGATGACCGGAAAACGTTATTTCTTACCTAATGTACACGCTTTGGGGCCGGACAAATAAATTGTGATTCCGCTGTGCACCTAATTTGCTGACTCAATATATTATTAATAAACGTATATCTCCATTTTCATTTTAACGAGTTTATTTCCTTTTTCTAATGTTTAAGTCCATGGCCAGTGCATTGAATCCCAATTTCCCAGTATCACCAAAAATTTCAATTGATTCCTTGCTGGATGTTGTAATACTTGATTCTAAGCTAATTAAGGGAGGGAGAGAGAAGAGGGGAGGAGAAGAAAGAAAAGGCGAGCCTGACTTCATTCCTATTTGAAACTCATTCCGCTCACGTGATCTATATTACGTCTCTTGACTGGCTTTGATGTTTGGAATGGGCAACAATACGGGCCTGTCATTATTGTCGTTAGATTATCAATCACTCAACCAGAAACATCAAATACAAAATAAAACACCTCATTACAACTTTACTCGTCTTTGATCACAGTGACTGATAGTAACCAAATAAGCACTACTACACAGCAGCAATGTGATTTTTTATTTCATGGATATATAATGTGTGCACAAGATAAACTTTGACATAACATTTATTTTGGAAGCTCACAAGAAATCTGAGGTCCAGGTGGGGTTTGAAACCAAGACCTTCCAATCTCTCTTTTATTTTATTCATGTTAAACTGAATTCGACAAATGCATTAATTAATTTTTTTTTTACTATTTTCAGAGAGGCAGACCAGGAAATAGCATCTCTTGCTAACCAATGGAATTGTCCAGTAATAAGTAATGATAGTGACTTCTTCATCTATGATCTTCCTGCAGGGTATCTACCTCTTACTCACCTTCGCTGGACTGAATATTTGCTTCGTGCACGCATATATCATCGTGAGAAACTTTCACAGCATCTAAATGTACAGCCAAATTTGCTTCCATTTTTAGCCTCAATATTAGGGAATGATTACGTAGGCAGTGGTGTTTTGGCACCCTTTCAGAGGGCACTACGAAGTTATCAACCTGCAGCATCAAGGCAATCTACTGATTCAAACATAGCTGTGAAGATGAAGAAATGTTGCAGTTTTCTTGCCAATTCCAATACCCCAGATGACTCCTTGCAGTCTGTTCTCGCCATCATCACTAAAGGCAGTGAAAGAGCATCTTTAAAGAAAGCCTTGCTTGAGTCAATGGACGAGTACAAGATATTAGATGAAGCTAGTACTTTAGCATCGTATTTCGAGAGTGGTGATATCCAGGGTCACCTTGGCAAGGTTCCTGCATATGTGATTAAAAGATATCGCCATGGCAATTTCCCTGTTAGGTATTTTGGTGTTATTTCCTGCGGAAGGAACATTTTAAAATCCCAGGTTGAAGATATGAGAAAAATCTCATCCAATAACTGTTCACTAAGACTGAGGCAAGTCATATATGGCATCCTACTAACACCGTCACAGTCTGTAATAGAATGGAAACGAGATGGTTTGGATCTAAAGGAATGTCAAGTTCAACCCTTTATTGGGCCAGTTAAGGGCTACGGTGATCTGCCCAACTTACAAAGCCTTCACGAACAAGATGGGAATCAACGTAGGAAGTTGTTGCTATCCATACTTGAATCAAATACAGCAATCCAGTCATTGCCCGACACCGAGCAGCTCTTTGCAGCATCTATTCGTTACTGGATCCTACACGCCACACCAAAGGTAACCCAAAGATGTGTCAAGACGTTGATTTTACAATACCTTCAACAACTAAGAACCTCAACTAGGGAGCAGACAATGGAACCAAATGTTGATATTGCTTTACGACATAGTTTAGCACAATGGCAGTCAGTCATGGCTGAAACTCTTCATCTGAATAAAATACTTTTAGATGCATTTCCTCAACCCGATCTGTCAAAACTCTTCAATGGTGTCATCGCTCAGATAATCATTCGCAAACTGTCACAAGGTAAAACCACAAAAATGCAATAAACATAAAACTACAATAAACTCAAAACAACGGAACACTTACAGAAATGCAGATAGCAGTATCGTGGTTCTGTAGTATTAGTTATTAGTTCTAACAATAATTGTTGATCAGTAGAGATATAAGCTGTGATAATTAATTTGACAACAACCTACAATATGGGATAAATTAAAATTGTGGAGAAATTTGTTGACTTGGGCATTGTCGATTCGAATTCTATCAACATTGGGATGATATGGGTGATGGGGGTACCTCTTTGGAGTTTAATACAAATATTGATCAAGGTTTCAGCTAGTAAAATATATAGTTTTCACAATAAAACGTTTTCTATGTGTTTCAGGAAAACCACTAATGTACTCCACTAGCCAACAGGATGCCTTTAAACAGATATACGGTGCTGCTACACAGGAACTAGATGATAGTCATTGGTTGACCAGCAGCACACCACGTGACGTCCATTCAGACAAATCTAAAAGTAAAGCGAAGAAGAATACCCAGAAACAAGGCTATTCAGCTGTTAATGGTTATTGTTTGATTGTTTGTTTGTCAATTGCTTGTTTGCTTGTTTGTTTGTTTATTTGTATGAAGTGATTTTGATCATCTTGTGCTTTATAGTCTTGAGTATAGCATCATATGCAGCTTATGGTGGCTAAAAGCTTAACATCAAATGACTAACAAAGAATAGGTTGTATTTCATAGAGCATAGTCATATCATTTCTCATTTACAGTCGTGTACTGGCAACCTGTTGTGCTCTTTATCTAAGTAAATCTAAGGGAACTAGCCAATCAATGAGAAGTGAACATGCACAACTTATTGGCGTGACCCCGAGGGGAAAATATTAGTGGGTTGATGCTAACCTGACCGGGATAGGGAACTTTCTATCATTTTGTAAAAATTTATTTCGCTAAAATGTATATGTGTAATTGCTGCTAGCGAAGCGAGTAGCGATACTAATGTCGACGGGCTTCCTGTGTTGCTTCTGGCTGAGTAGATCCAGGGCATTTTATCAGTCCGTGAAACAACTCGATTTTGTGCATAAATCATCGTGGGTGATAATAGCTTTCCTACGTAACAACTTGTAGTCGGAAAGCGTGTTCATTACGGTTCGTAGTATACTTTACATTGGAATGTTTATGCAATATATCTATTGTTATTATCCCTATGGGAGAATAGTTTGTCTTACGAAAATTCTAGAATATGTAAATTACGCTTATAGTATATAAGCGAATGAGAGTTAGTTCATAATTCTCTCGCTAGTTGGACAGTTACGGTTTAAGTGTGTAACTAAAGTTAACTGATTTAATTTAATTCGTTACAATCATATATATCACTTGTGAAGTATTATAAATTCAGCTCTAACGGCCTCGGAGCTGTACGTTGCATCGGTCGAGGACTACGTTTCCCAGTAGGTTTTTTCCCCAAAAGTGGTTTTATCCTACTGGTGTTTTCGTAGCGGGCGGCGTACTATATGATATTGTAATTTCATAGTTTCTTTTTTACATATGGATAGGAAAAAAATTAATTGGTTTGCTACACATGTTACGTTATATATTGCAAAAAAACTTATAGTAAAGAGCTAATAGCTTTGTATGATAGATTTCTTTAATTTTTCTTTGAATGAGGAAAAAGTTAGAGCGCATGTAATATCTCTGTCAAGGGAATTATAGGAGCTA
Source organism: Metridium senile (assembly GCA_949775045.1). NCBI lineage: Eukaryota > Metazoa > Cnidaria > Anthozoa > Actiniaria > Metridiidae > Metridium > Metridium senile. The sequence goes on from OX459099.1 coordinate 17,979,156, forward strand.
GACATATGACGAAAGTAGCGACGGAAATTACAAGCGAATACAATTATTAAGCGCGAACGATACTCATGATCTGCGCTACTAGCTTGTAGACGTTTTACTTCACAGGTGAAAACTTTTCTCGGAAATGTTAGACTACGAGTGGTCATTCTTTTGCCTCCAGAATCAGTAATTTAAAAAAACGAGTGTTGCGGGATTCCTGTGGAGCGCGCCGGAAATAGATCGTTGAGTAGCGCGCTCCACAGGAATCCCGCAACACTCGTTTTTTTTAAATTACTGATTCTGGAGGGAAAAGAAGGACTACTCGTAGTCTACGGAAATGTGTGTATTCTAACTAATCATAGCGTTATGTAGCCTCCTATGCAGCCGCTCCTTTGTATCGTCACGCAATACTAAAGACCGCGCTGCTCATCATATTACCTTATTAATATATCAGCTTGCTCTCTGAATATGACAAAATAAACTAAGGAGAATGGGAAATGGGGTAAAAAGGATACCCTGTTCATGCATGAGCGATAGGATACATGAAGTTCGTGAACGAAGACATAATTTGCTTTAAAACTAATATAGAATATTTACCTAAAGTATGAGTAAATGAACTATTTACCTGTAGCTTGACTTTTTTCCTTTTATCAGTCGTCCTCGAATTGTATTTTAAAAATGGCGCCTTCAATAAATTTAATTTTATACAGGCCTGTCTCTCACGGACTTTAAGCATATTACGTCATACATTCGCCCGTCGAAACTATATCTACACTGGGTAGGAAACTCCATCAAGGTTGCCATGATACATCCAATCACACAGCTCTTATAACAAAAGGCTATTGTTGGGTAGGCTTTCGTACCATGCTTGTAAGACAAAAATTACGACTCTCTTATCCCCGAATGGTCATAAATTGACAGCAAACTACTTTCTTGAGGGGGAGGGTTGTGATTTTTACAGGGGAGGACTAAAGTTTTTGTGTGATATTTCCGCTGCTGTTCCCGGCTAGCTCTGTTAACAACAAATATGCTAAAAGAATAGGTAAAATGCTCTCAAAGACTGCTTATAAATTCATTCGGGTGAAGCTAGTATAGGAAAATTATTTTTTTTGCTGTTACTAAATGTGCACAGAAATGTGTTGTAACTGGAAAATACGAGAAGGTGAATCATGATTAATGATGATATTTGTTTTTCTGGTTATGAACTATAGTCATCATCTAGCTACGAATGTACAGAATGCAAATTTTGTACAAACTAATCAAGAGTGAGACTCAGGCCTCGTCTACACGAATCCGATCCGGCTGAAACCGCATAGAAATATTTGCGTCCACACGAATCTGCGTATCCGGGGGATTCAAGTAAAAGTATGCGGTTTCGGTGACTGGATTCAATGGATTCGTGTGGACGATAGGCCGATTCGCATCAAAAAGTATGCGGTTTCAAAAGTATCCGGATCCGTGTAGACGGGGTCTTAGACCCTGGGGGCTGGATAGGGTATACTCGTCGTATCTTTTAGAAGTAAAAATCAGCGGTTTGGTTACTTTTAGTGTATATTAAAATTGAAATTTAGAATAACGATATTTCTTTGTATTTGTTACACCGGGGGGGGGGGGGGGGGGGGGGGGGTACAAAAATAAACTCAAGCTAAGCTGCCAGTAACATCGCGCAGTCGTACCTTTTAGTGGTCAAAAATCAACAAGGCCTTAACAGTTCTTGTAATTTATTTGTACCTTTTAGGAGTAATTTCAAAATCCGGGGACTTTTAGGTACCGAAAAAGGAAGAGCCCATTGCATCTTTTTGGTGGGAACACGACCACAATTATTTGTTTAATGGAAACTTTGTTCCTCAATAAGACATTGACATGTCAGGCTAATATGCCCATGAAAACCATGTGTTCTAATTTTCACTTAAAAGTAGACTGATAAGTTACCCATAGTCATCTGCGCATGGGCAGCAGAAGCCAGAGCATCGTTCGCGTTCAGATATAAACCCTCGGGTGCCGTTAAAGAAGTTATCGATTAGTAACCGAGTGACATACAATCGCTTCTAATACTAGAAAGACCAAAATCACGAGATTGAAATAGGAGCTAGACATATGACGAAAGGTCAATGGAATAACAAAGCAAGCAAATAAGCGACGCATCATCATCGGGTGAAACGGTTTCTGGGAACTGTGTGTATACTTAAAATTTAATTAAATCATTTTGAGAGGAAATGTTTCTAGAATATTCCTACACCATGTATGGCGCACTTCACGGGTGAAAAGGTTTCTGGGAAATGTGTGTATACTTAAAATTTAATCAAAGCATTCTGAGAGGAAAAGTTTCTAGAATATTCAGTTCCGGCTGCACAACTAGTTTGTATACGTTTCACTTCACGGGTGAAAAGGTTCCTGGGAACTGTGTGTATACTTGAATCAACGCATTTTAAGAGGAAAGGTTTCTAGAATATTTCTACACCACTAGCTTGTATACGCACAGGCAGCCCAAGCTCTGAATTACGTCATTGAATATGCTTGTATATTGGTGAATAAAGACTCGAATTACAACAGTTTTAGTGTCTTCACTTTATTTTTCAGTATGTTCACTTCATAATTTGAATAAAATACAAACTTTGTGGCATGCTGTACTATGAATGTCATATTGTCTATGTGTGTCGTTTTTTACGCGAAAAACGACTTATTTAGGGGTGAAATTGAAGTTTTAGTTTGACCTACTTCACCACTTACTAATAAGAAGACAAGGCTGGACACACGCCACAAGGTCACCCTCGAACTCGGCGCCCAAAACGATACTTTCTCCAATCGAATTCCATCGATACTTCGGGTATAGACAGAGGGATAATTGAACTAAATCATGCCGAAATTTCATGAGAATACCTTTTGGCATGGCAGAGCAATCGTACGATATTTGCCAAATTTCGTCAAGAACTGAGGCTCGGTAAAATGAAGTCGGACACCGGATGTCCAACGGCTCTTGAAGCCTCGACCTGGAGATACGAAACCCATGCCCACGCACAATGGCAGTCAGTCTTGGCTGAAACTCTTCATCTGAATAAAATACTTTTAGATGCATTTCCTGAACCTGATCTGTCAAAACTCTTCAATGGTGTCATCGCTCACACGATCAAGTATGAACTCGACAAAGGTAAGAATCATATTACGATGACTGAGTACTTACTCAAAAAGTAACCAGAAATGTTTTTTTTAAAAAGGTATATCATACAACATTGTATGCTGATTCAGATGCAGCAAAGAAAAAGGTATCCTGTGCTCGTTTCTGAGATATTGGTTTTGAACGAGAAATGGCAAAAGCTGGGCCTTGCACCAGATAATTCACAACTATAAATTCTAAAAAAGCTATGAATATATATTTCACTAAATCGTTCCATTCAGAATTTGCCTAAACACGTCACGTTCTTCCTAAAAAAAATGTATTCTGATTGGCTAACAGTTTTCATTTTATTTTCAAAATCAGACAACCTACAAGATGGGGGGAAAATAATTGGCTAGCCTATTGGCCCCCTTATTATTTTTTACTTATCTGTAGATTACGCCCGCGCTGCATTGTTGGCCAAAGTGACACCTTTGCATACATCCGAAAAAAATGGCTGTTCGCTTTGCGTCTTGAAGTGAGAAAGAAATGATAGCTAGTCATACTAACAATTTTGCTATATGTTTCAGGAAAGCCACTGGAGGACTTCAATAACCCACTGGATGACTATAAACAGATTTACGATGCAGCAACACAGGGACTCCATGATAGAGACAAAGCTAAACGAAAACCGAAGAAGAAAGCAACCAAGAAACAAGTCAGTTCAGCCACGAATCGCTTTGCTGCTTTAGAGCAACTATCTGGCGATGGTAATGATGATGATGGTGATGATGATGATGGTGGTAGTAGTGGTGGTGATGATGGTACATGGTGATGTTGAAGATGATGGTGGTGTTGATGTTTGCGGTGGTGGTAATGATGATGCTGGTTGCTTATATGGCGGTGATGATCAATGAGGTGATGATAATGGTGATGATAATGGTGATGATAATGGTGATGATAATGACGATGGTAATAGAGTACTAAAGTGTGACGTCACGAAAAAATAAATTTTTGCTTTAACAATTTTTGGTTGCCATTTGCGATGAACAATCAAAATAGACATTCACACTAATAGCTAGCAAACTCTTTGATAACGGCATTCAACCATACGAACAATTTTAAGATTGTTAGAAGAATAAAAGAATAAATTATGAAATAATCCGTGTAGTGTCTCAAAATCTTGAGGACAACTTATGTGTAAAAAAAGAATTAATTAGAATGTAATGTTGCTAAATCAGTAAACTAAAGCGTATTTCACAGATTTATAGCAACCACTATAAAATTGTTTACGACGATCATATGTATTAATTATGGATCGAATCTAGACATAATAGTTTTGTATGTTCAGGCTAAAATAAACTCAAAGATTACAAATCTCAAACATACCTTAACCAGAGTCAGCTTGCATTGTAAAATAGCCTTTTGTGGTTATAATTTATAGCGATAGAATTTGATTCTAGTCGAATTTTGTGTAGTCTCCCTCCCAGCCTTTGTTGAAGGAGTGTCCTACTTCTCAAAACTTCTGAATATGGGTGTTGGCTAGCTTTGCATCACGTCGTGATATACTACATACTTTTACCATGACGTAACTCTTTATAAGGAATTATTGATATAATAAATATAATAATAATCAAATTGTTATGAATGATATCATGGTCGATTAGAAAATCAATAAAAAGAGAATCTGTAAACAATAACCCTCATTTTCCTGTTGAGAATGATTGTAACAACCTCAATTATTGGTGTTTAGATGTCCATATCTCAACAATAACCTACATGCTCTTTATTATAATAATGATTGTAAATACCACGATTATTCATGTTTAGATATAAGCCTAAAATATCTCAATAATAACCTCCATGTTCTTGACGAAAATTAAAATTGTAAAAACCTTTTTCTTCGCAAAATAGTACAGACGAAGACGCAACTTTGTAACAATTTTATTTTAAACATATATAAAAATCCAACGAAATATAAAAACATATTCTACAGAAACACGTGAATCGATCAAATAACAGCTGAGATCGATATGGCCATTTGAATATATAATTTCCCCATACAAATCACTGTAAATTAGGCTCTGTTCCAAAAGTTTGGAACAGACCCGAAAATACAGTGATTTGTATGGGGAAATTATATATTCAAGTGGCCATATCTCAGCTGTTATTTGACGAATTCTCCTTAAATTTTCTGTGTGAACGTCGTTTTTGATTGTCTATTAAAATTGAGAACCAAAAATATGATATAGTGAAATAAGATTTTTATGACGTCATCACTTTAGTACTCTATGATGATAGTTACTATTCACCACCCTACCCCATTGTTCTCTCTCTGCACTAAATCACTGATTGCTGAGTACCCGCGTCTGAAAGCAAAGATATTTAGTTATGTTGCAGTTCGCACTCTGCAATATCAAACATATTGCAGTTCGCACTCTGCAATATCAAACATATTGCAGTGTGTTTTGTTAAGTGTGTATAACTAATAATTTCCATTCTAGTAAGCATCATCAGACTTATAATTCATTAAATAATTTACTAGATAGCGATTTTTGGTGAAAAAAGACTTTGAGTACCAATGCCAGGATTCGAACCGAGACCTTCTGCATTGCTGTATCCGCGCTTTAAGCCATTATGCTACCCAGGCAACCGATGGAAAACTTGCAACAAAAACACGTTTAATGTCATCAAGTTCATTAGCATTCCTCTAAATAGAATTGATGAAATTATAACTAATTAGAGTTTGGTAAGCCTATTGTTATTATATTCAAAGAGACAAGAAACCGCTGATTATTATGCAACAAAGAGAACAATAATGGGACAGGCTATTGAATGATTATTACATTTTCATTGGCTGATAATATTATAACTAATTAAGCGGCGTTGACACGAGCAATTTTTCCTTGACAAGTATCCTTGACAATTTTCATTGCTCGTGTAGACGATCAGCAAGATTTCCTTGACAATTTTATATTGACAAGGTTTCCTTGCTCGTGTAGATGATGAACAAGTTTTCCTTGACAAGTTTAAGTTGTGCCCACAATGCCTTGCATTCAGCAGAGTACTAACATAATATTGGTTCCAGTCCCTTGTCGAGTAAAAAACAAAATGATTTATAGTTAAGTCCGATCAACTTGAAGTTTTACATGTGAAAAGTAAACACCAAAAGAAAAATTTTCTTCTTTTCACTTTTACAAATGTTACGATTTTTGGCGGGAAAATGACGTCACCAATTTTAGTGGGAAATTGAAATAGAGGGTTATGCAAAATTTTAAAATGCGCATTTGAAAGAACTCATTGAGATATGTTCAAAACCGAAGAGATAACAGTCAAAGTCAAATTTAATCAAAATATATGATTTTTGAAGTTTAGAAATGTTTTCTATTTTACATTAAAAAAATTATAACTTTAGATTAAATTTGACTTTGACTATTATCTCTTCGGTTTTGAACGTATCTCAATGAGTTCTTTCAAATGCGCATTTTAAAATTTTGCATTACCCTCATTTTAGATTTTCCTCTAAAATTGATGACGTTATTTTCCCGCCAAAAATCGTAACATTTGTAAAAGTGAAAAGAAGAATTATTTTCTTTGGGTGTGTACTCTTCACATATAAAATTTGAAGTTGATCGGACCTAACTATAAAAAGTTATTCAAAATCACGCTTAAAAACGCCGATTTCAGTACACTGCCAGCCCAGCGTGAAAGTTTGGTAAGCCTATTTTTATTATATTCAAAAACACAAGAAACCGCCGATTACTGTGCAAGAGAGAAAACAATGGGGCAGGGTGGTGAATAGTAACTATATACGATAGTCACTTCGGCCGGCTAGCAATATTAGATATATTGCAGTCAGCTTCGGGCTGCGCCCTCAGCTGACTGCAATATATCTAATATTGCTGCCGGCCTCAGTAACTATCTAATACATAGTGATGATGATGGTGATAGTAAGGGTGATAGTGTTGGCGATCAGATGCCAAATATCTTATGAAAAAGAGATGCATGGACTACTATCTATGATTGACAGCACGACAAAGCAAATACCGGGTCGGTGATATTATACAAAACAACACATCCCCCTGCCCTCCCAGCATTTAATAACACGTCACAAAAAATGGCATTTTAACTTTAATTTCGGCTTAATTTTTCTATTATTATAAAAATCTTTTAAAATCATATGAAAAATATCTTCCTTCTTATTATGGAAGTTTTATTCTATTTTATCAAAACATCTGACGCACTCCATTAAAGCTATAGAATGATATATAGACATTTCAAAATTGAATTGTGAACAATTTTAACTTATTGATTTTTATTAATATTATTAAAATACTGATCGAAGTGCGCATTTTCAGCCCCAAATTCACTGTTGGTCTTGTAAATTTAAAATGAAAAAGTAGATCTTTTTAGCGATTTACTGTTTTGTTTAGTATGTTCTAAAATAAATTGAATTACATTTCTAAACTTGTGCTTTTAACAATTACATAAGATGTGCCATACATTTGTGTCTTGGAATGCACTATCCAGTATCCATTTTTCATAATTCAACCTTTTATAGAAACAGTTATAGCAGGTTGGTTTATACATTTATATTCTCAGCACTTATTGATACACCTATTTCAATTAACGTTGTCCATCTCGAATGGTTGATGAGACCGATAGGAGTTGTGGGAGCTCATTAAATTCCAAATACATTGTTTAAATCACACTTGAATGGTGCTGAATTACAGATAACAGTATTTCAGAAGTAAACATTAATATTCAAGCGCGATTTAAATAGTGCATTTATAATTTAACGAGCTCCCACAATTCCTATCGGTCTCAGATCAACCATTCCAGTTGGACAACGTTAATTGAAATAGGTGTATATAGAGGTAGTATGTCTGGTCATGTTATACCTCACTTAGTAGCGAAAACTAACTAAGCAGCTGTCTAGTAGTTGTATACCTCATTAATACATTCATTCAATACCCTGTGTATGGGGTTATATATGATATGTACTTCTGCATGTTTATAATTATCCTATGGTACTTGTCCGAGGGTCCCCTATACCACCTCGCAAAATGCGTTCACGTAAAAAAAAGTGGTCATTTCACGAATCACGCAAAATACTGAAATTTTTCATCACATTCAAGCAAAAATCGACGTAATCACGTTTCACGGATCACGTTGAAATTGTTATTGTTTCCGTCCATGAATCACGCATAAAAAGAAAAGATGGATTCATGTGGACGCATAAAGTTTGAATCACGAATCACGGATAAAAAAAATGCTCCAATCACGTTTCACGCAAAAATAAATAGGCCGATCACGATTCAAGCAAAAGGTATAGGGGACCCTCGCTATTGTGACATTCTAAAATATTTGATTTATATATTTACAAGAACAAGTTAACTATCAAATTAAATTTGTCACATAATAATAATATCATAGGAAATTAAAACTGCAAAGTTTCGTAAAAATTACTCTTAAACCAACAAAAATTTGATTTTTTGAAACTAAGCATTTTTACAAAGAAATGTATATTACCGGGCATGCGATACCCTGCAAGCCTCGTTATCAGTATAGACACATATCGTACATTTTTTAGCAAAACTTCCACAAAATTCTTAGTTTAAGCAATCTATAACTACGTCAATTCAAGGGCAATCTTTACGAAACTCTGTAATTTTACTAATATCGATGTGATAAGTTTAATAGCTAATAGGCAATGTGTCACGAACGCGATTGTAATTTCTAGAACAAAGCATGGTGGGAAACTTTGTCCTTTTAATAATGTCAGCTAATACAAATCGGTTTGGCATATTCCTTTTACGAAAAATGTAAATAAGCATTATAGCAGCAGTAATATAAAACATTACAAAATTCCCATAATTCCTTGAAATCGTTGCTAGCTTTTTGCTGGACTACAATTCCCAGAGTACTTTGCAATCTCACATTGTCGCTGTTGCACACTAATTGTTGTGTTCAAATCATAGAAGCTAAGGCTGAGATGGATTATGGGAAATTATAATTATATATACGGGTCTTGAGAGATGCAGTCACTGAATAATAATGTAAAGATAGTAGGGCCTTAGTCTGAGTGCTTGTTGTCTTATTCATAAAGTATTACAATATTAACTATTAAAAATCACATCCACAATTCCAGTCTCAGTTTTAATGATCTATAATGTATCGTTTGAACATGATAACCTCAGTGTTTTAGTTGAGGTGTATCTGGTACATGTTGCCTAGCATGTGAGATTATAATACCAATTTCAGACTGATCTAATCTAGATGTTATTTCAGTAGAGTTCAAAAACTATAGCCATGTATAATGGTTGGGAATAAATAGTTAAATGCTTTTATTACTCGGGATTTCCAAAGGAAACCCGAGTCTTAAAATGGGCTTCAATGTTTTTTGTTTTTTTCTTGGGTCGCGATTGATTGGCGATTGCCGAGCGCTTAGCTTCTCGGCAAAGAACAACAAACTTATACGCAAAACTTTTAAGTTTAAACTTAATCGCTTCAACCTATTATCTAGCAGTTGAACGATGTTCAAAGTAATATTTCTTTGTTTACAATATGTCAGATAACGTGACCGATTTTAAACATCAAGGTCAAGCTCGACAACAACAAATATAAAAGAGCTGAAATCAGCCTCTCTGAAAACTACATCCAACAGCCTAAATTAAATCGCCTCAAATATAACACCAATTGCTTTAGTGACTAGTATCTATCTTGCTTTTTCTTGCGTATATTTTGCAAGAACAACTTTTATAATAACACTGTTTCTAGACAGTCTTTGAGCTCGCATGTAAACACTGCACGAACCGAACATCGATATCCAGGTAAAAGCATTACAGGCAAGCGGATCACGGACTGAAGGAACGGACCAAACAGAAAAGGAGGACGACCAAAAAAATAACTTTTTTTCCCCTTCAAATCATCTCAAGCTAATCCAAGAAAATGATTACATATATCGTAATGAAGCCCGAGTTCACGCAGTTATGCGTCTAGTTTTGTATTGTCTAAGCATTAGCTAGAGTGCAAACACTAAACCCGTGAAACAAAATCTAACATTCAAAATGTAATAGTCGTAGAATATCGTAGAATAATTGGAAGTTATATATATAAAAAAATCACTTATTTAACGTCTGTATTTAGACAGTGGCTAATTGGGGAGACTCAGACTCAGACTCACTACCTCAACGTTGAATATTTTAGCACACAACTCAACAACTTATAGCACATAGATCATATGTTCATTTTTACAGAGAGAGGAAAATCGGATAACTCGGAGAAAAACCCTCGTAGCATAGGAGAGAAGAACACATCAAACAAACTCAACTCACTTATAATTCATGCCCGAGCCGGTACTCGAACCTGGATCACAGCGGTGAGAGGTGCGCGGTAAACCACTAAGCCAACCATGCCACCCTTGTTGTTGTCGAAACAATCTGCAGTTGGTGCAATTTTTTATAATAATAAATGAATATAATATATTTTAATGTAATAATATGTATTTAGTTGTCAAATAAGTGCTAAAATTATAAGATATATAATCAAAATGCAGAAGGAGGGTTTTGAGGATCTCAGCACAATGTATAAGTTAATTGACAAAATTGTTATTAAATCTCAATGAATAATCTATAGAAAACTATTTTTAGAAGCAGGTACTGTATTTCTTGAATCATAATTATTATTTAGAAATTCTGATAAGGATGGAAATCAACAAAATTTCCTGTCCTAGTAATAGGAGAAACAGTACGTAGACATTAACTGACAAATAGAAAAGGACTAATCTTTCCTGAAAGAACGACTGTTTTAGATTCTTGTTATAAGAAGTTCATCAAATCATCAATTAATCATAACCGTAACCGCAAAATTATAATAATAGTTTCTCAGATACCGATGGAAGCCTGTCAACAAAGATTTCTCTGAATAGAAATGAAACTGCAGTTGTTAAGATTTCCCTGAATTCACTGACAATGAACAGATCGTTGATGCCCTTTAATTTTGGATTGCCGCTTCTGTGTGAACACCTCTTCTTATTCGCAATAACCTCGGCTTTTAACAGTTCATAGCCAGAAAAACCGTACCGTCATGCGCATTAGTAACGCGACACTTATGCTCTCAAGTTAACAGAGAATGTAGGGAACCAGAATTTCCTATCCTTGATAACTCGGCAACCGCGTCATTAAAAAAAACTTTTCCTCCTCTAGGTTGATTAACCTAATTACATGCTACAATAAAAACACAGAAACAACGCCAAAACGTTAAAATGTGTGTCGGTTTTACAACTTATAACTTTGTCATGGTTTCCAGCCCTCATTCCTTTGTCAAATGACCGATTTGCTCAAAATTACTCTATTATTACGGTCTCAAGCTAAGGGCCAATATGTTTATTGTCAGTGTTCCCCCTCGGGTTTGATTCATTGGTCATATGTTTTTATGGTCTCCCTATTTTCAAATGAATCGGCCACAAACTCATGTCGGTTTTAGACAATTTGTTTCGGTATTATTCAGGTTTCAAGACATTGGCAATGTTTTGTTGACGTACGTTCTTTGTTTCAGACATCACAATAGAGCTTAATTATAAGCTAATTAATTAATTGTATTTGAATCGCGATAATCACATAGGTGACAAATTCTTTGTAATTTTGTAACAAATATGGATGGTTATACTATATATGGCGCACTAATAACAATTGTTTTATTGAACTGACATGAACTCATAAATAATTAGCTCCACCCACAATGGTTCGGAATTTCTGGAGATGCGCCACAATTCTGAGTTTATTTTTCAACGCTGCTTGACTGACATGAACGTGCAACACTGATTTGCCATCGATGGAATAATTGATGACAAGCATATATCACTTGTTTACCGGAAATTCTATTTTAATCAAAGCATTTTACGAGGTAAAGGTGCTATACTAAACTTATTAACTTTATTGAATCGAGAAATCTCGAGTATTGATACTAAGCCGTAATGTCTATCAGTGTTTTTTAAAGGTAGACTACAGTATACTTATATCAAGAAGGAAAACACGATTCCAGACTGTTAAGTAACGATGGGTATAAGAGGCCTTACGACTTACGTGGATGACATATCAAGTGTATGGACAACTGTAGATCTAAAAGACACAAAAGTGATTATTGACGGCAAGGCTCTTCTCTATTACTTGCAAGAAAACATTGAAAGTCATTATGGAGGCCAGTGTGACACGATAGGCAATGCTATTGAGCATTTCTTTACTTGCTTCAAGAAAAACAAAGTCACAACGTATGTAATCTTTGATGGGCCTACTGTAGCCGTCGATAAGAAACTATCAACGCTAAAATATCGGGCACAGAAAAAAATTAATCGATGTTTTGATATGTCCAAGCCGGGGACATCAGAAGAACCAGTTGATCCTCCTTTAGCCAGGATGCTTCTTTTACAAAAAATGAAAAACCTGAAACACCTCGGAATACATTTTGCTGTTTGTGATCGGTAAGAAATGACCTATTACATCTAGGGGATTATATATGGTATACTAATTGTAGAGAGAAAGAGCTTGAAAAGCTTTAAAAGGAGAGGGACTGGACGACCGGAAAAAGTTATTTCTTACCTAATGTACACGCTTGGGGGCAAATAAATTGTGATTCCGCTGTGCACCTAATTTGCTGACTCAAAATATTATTAATAAACTTATTATATAAACTTATATCTCCATTGTCATTTTAACGAGTTTATTTCCTTTTACTGATGTTTAAGTCCATGGCCAGTGCAATGAATCCCAATTTCCCAGTCCCTCTATCAGTTGACTGGCTTTGATATTTGGAATGGGTAACACTGATACGGGCCTGTCATTATTGTCTTTACATTATCACCCTTGCAACCAGAAACATTAAATACAAAATCAAATTGCAATACCTCATTACAACTTTACTCGTCTTTGATCACAGTGACTGATAGTCACCAATTTTTGCAAACAAGCACTACTACACAGCAGCAATGTGATTTTTTTTATTTCATGGATATATAAAGTGTGCACAAAATAAACTTTGACATGACATTTATTTTGGAAGCTCACAAGAAATCTGAGGTCCAGGTGGGGTTTGAACCCAAGACCTCTCTCTTTTGTTCATGTTAAACTGAATTCCTCAAATGTATTTTTTTTTTTACTATTTTCAGTGAGGCAGACCAGGAAATAGCATCTCTTGCTAACCAATGGAATTGTCCAGTAATAAGTCAAGATAGTGACTTCTTCATCTATGAGCTTCCTGCAGGGTACATACCTCTTACTCATCTGAATGTAAATATGCTTCGTAAAACACGTATATATCATCGTGAGAAACTGTCACAGCATCTAAATGTTCAGCCACATTTGCTTCCACTTTTAGTCTCACTATTAGGGAATGACTACGTAGGCAGAGATGTTTTGGCACCCTTTCAGAGGGCACTCCAAAGTAATCAACATTCATCCTCAGGGCAATCTACTGATTCACATATAGCTGTGAGGATGAGGAAAATTTGCAGTTTTCTTGCAAATTCCACTACCCCAGATGACTCATTGCAGTCTGTTCTCGCCATCATCACTAAAGACAATGAAAGAGCATCTTTAGAGAAAACCTTGCTTGAGTCAATGGACGAGTACAAGATATTAGATGAAGCTAGTACTTTAGCAATGTATTTCGAGAGTGGTAATATCCAGAGTCGCCTTGAAAACGTTCCTGCATATGTGATTGATAGATATCGCCATGGCAACTTCCCTGTTAGGTATTTTGGTGTTATTTCCTGCGGAAGGATCAAACTAAAATCCCAGGTTGAAGATATGAGCAAAATCTCATCCAATAACTGTTCGCTAAAACTGAGGCAAGTCATATATGGCATTCTACCAACACCAACACAGTCTGTAATGGAATGGGATCGGGATGGTTTGGATCTAAAGGAATATAGTGTTCAACCACTTGTTGGACCAGTTAAGGGCTACGGTGATCTACCCAACTTAGAAAGTCTTCAAGAGCAAGATGGGAACCAACGTAGGAAGTTGTTGCTATCCATACTTGAATCAAATACAGCAATTCAGTCATTGCCTGACACCGAGCAGCTTTTTGCAGCATCTATTCGTTACTGGATCCTACACGCCACACCAAAGGTAACCCAAAGATGTGTCCAGACGTTGATTCTACAAAACCTTCTACAAAGAACCTCAACTAAGCAGGAGACAACGAAACCAAATGTTGATATTGCTTTACGTCATAGTTTAGCACAATGGCAGGCAGTGATGACTGAAACTCTTCATCTGAATAAAATACTTCGAGATGCATTTCCTGAACCTGATCTGTCAAAACTCTTCAATAGTGCTAGTGTCACCACTCAAACGATCAAGTATGAACTCAACCAAGGTAAGAACCATATTAAGATGATTGACTACTTTATGAAAATGTAATTAGAAATGTTTCTTAGAATTTAATCGTTTCTGCATGCATGAGATATTGGACTTTGATCATGAATAGTACCCACTCTGCAAGTTCGAATGTAAAATGGCAAAAATGTAACCCCCTTCCAAAAACCCCCCTTCCAAAAAATAAATGTTTTGGCTTATTGGTTGCTTTGGTAATACAGAAACAAACGTGCGCGGGGTCCGTGCACGTTACTAAAATTCGAGCTCTCCAAAGTAGTCAGCCACTTTATAAAAGAAAAACTAATATTTAAAACCAATGAACATTTACAGAAATGCAGATAACAGTCGACACCAAGTATCGGTTCTATAATATCAGTTCTAACAATTATTATCACACCAGCTGTAAGGTTAATTTCACAGAAAACTACTATCTTGGACAAACGTAGGTTGCAAGGAAATGTTTTTTGTAATAAAAATCCTCAATAAAAACGCAATAGAATTTGACTGGAAGATTGCGAACCCATGCAGTCATAATAACATTGGCCCCGAGAGTGGGGCGGGGATGAACTCATCATTGAGGTTTGATACAAATAATGATCACATTTGAAGAACATTTGCAACTTTTTTTTTTTTTTTTGTTCATGCTTACAACTTTGCTTTGTCTTTTAGGAAAGTTACTGAAGCACATAATTTTCCCATTGGATCACTTTAATAAGATTTACGATGCTGCAACCCATGGACTAGATGATAGTCATTGGTTTACTAGCAGTACATCACGTGTAGAAACAGACAAAGCTAAACGTTAAGTGAAAAAGAAAACTACCAAGAAACAAGTCAATTCAGCTACGAATCGCTTTGCTGCTCTAGCTGAGCTGTCCTCTGACACCGATGAATGACCTTCTGAACTAAATGTCGCTGTGCTTGATCCTGTTTATCTTTCCAATGACCATCAATGAAGAAAAAACAAAGGCGCGGTGATGCATGGATTACTATGTATCCTTAACAGCATGACAAAGCAAGCACTAGTATTAGATAAAACAACATTTAATAACCACGATGACGACATGTACATTCCTCACTCCTTTCTATTATTATAAAAATCGTTTAAAATCATATAAAAAATATCTTCCTTCTTATTATGGAAGTTTTATATTCTATTTTATCAAAACATCTGACTCACTCCCATTATAGCTATAGAATGATATATAGACATTCAAAACAAACTGAATTGTGAATAATTTTAACTGATTAATTTTTATTGTTAAAATACTGATTGAAGTGCGCAAATTCACTGTTGGTCTTGTAAGATTAAAATAGAAAAGTAGATCTTGTTTAGTATGAATTACAATTCTCAAATTGTGGTTTTAACAATTACATAAGATGTGCCATACATTTTGGTCTTGGAATGCACTTATATCCAGTATTCATTTTAAAAACAGTTATTGCAAGTTAGTTTATACATTTATATTCTCAGCACTTATTGATAGAAAGAGGTAGTATTTCTGGTCATGTTACCTCACTTAACACATTATAGCAGCAGAAATATAAAACATTGCAAAATTCCCATAATTCCTTGAAGTCGTTGTTAGCTTTTTACTGGAGTACAACTCCCAGAGTGCGCTGCAATCTCACATTGTCGCTATTGCACAAAAATTGTTGTGTTCAAATCATCTGAGAAGCTAAGACTGAGATGGATTATGGGAAATTATAATTATATGTACGGGTCTTGAGAGATGCAGTCACTGAATAATAATGTAAAGATAGTAGGGCCTTTGTCTGAGTGCTTGTTGTCTTATTCATAAAGTATTACATTATTAACTATTAAAAATCACATCCACAATTCCAGTCTCAGCTTTAATGATTTATAATGTATCGTTTGAACATGATAACCTGTGTTTTCGTTGAGGTGTATCTGGTACATGTTGCCTAGCATGTGAGATTATAATACTAATTTCAGATCTAATGTAGATCTTATTTCAGTAGAGTTCAAAAACAATAGCCATGTACAATGGTTGGGAATAGATAGTTTTAACTATTATATTATATTATATTATATTATATTATATTATATTATATTATATTATATTATATTATATTATATTATATTATATTATATTATATTATATTATATTATATTATATTATATTATATTATATTATATTATATTATATTATATTATATTATATTATATTATATTATATTATATTATATTATATTATATTATATTATATTATATTATATTATATTTAACAAAATAAAAACATTTAAAAATGTTTTTATTTTGTATTGTCTATAAAATATAGTAGAAAGTAAACATTTACTGTGTTTTCAGTGTTTTCAAAGGCACAGGCATGAATTTCGTCATATTTCATGCAATGGCTGGATGAAAGACGTTTGCGACCTCATAAAATGCACTCAAAAGTTGTTTTGGACATGACCGCATGCCTTGCACTGGCAATGTTTTTCGTTCAAGTGTTCGTTTTAAGAGAGAAACGTGCGTCTTTTAAGGCATGATAAGGAAAAATGCGCAAAACAAATAGATTTTTTTCTAAATCAGCATGCAACGTAAAAATTAATGCCCTTAAGGTGGCTCGAGGTAGTTTTGAATGGCGCACACATCTCTTTTTGAATTCGCAATTACATGATCTTATCTTCGCCCCATGAATGTGAATTTTTTACCAAATGACAGTCTTGGATGAAAGTTTTGAATGATGTTTTAATTATGCTAATCAAAGTTTCCATAGCAACGATAAACAACTTTTTTGTAAAATGGTTTTTCTTAAATATCTTTTGAATTTGAGCTGATTGCGAAAAACCAATAAATGTGCTATAAACTGCTACGTTTAGCACATCAATTGGGAAAGTTAGAAGAAAAGTTATCTGTTCGATAACGAATAAATCACGAAAACATTTAAATGTGTATTTTGTTCGTGTGTAAATATAAGCGGTCATAACATTTCATAGGATGCACAAATTATGATTGTAATACTGCAGAATGTTTCCTTGGACCTCCATTTAAACTCCCTGCGGAAAGCTCTGGTTAATATGTAGGTAATGCAGAGATCGAGCTTTTTATTAAAATGAAGTTTTGCTTGACATTTTCACTCTTTCATAACTACGATCACAATTGCGTATAACTCACAAAAGAACAAATGAAAATGAGTGATATCTTTGCAATACAGTTTTAGATATATAGTTAATAATGTTGCAAAATTTTAGTCAAATCCATATAAAAGAACGTTTTTAAAAGTAGCGCCGAAGTTGAAGTACGAAAGTAGCGCCCGCTGAATGAAAATTTACTACAACGAGCGTGACATAACGTGTTTATTTCAGTGGCTAATTAACATGCAGCGCATAGTGTTAAATTCCTCTATGCACGCTTAGTCTAATGAGAAATCTTTTTTATATTGTAATTATTGAAAGTTTCTTATTCTCATCGCGCATTCCAGCTCGAATACAACATGGGTCGTACTTTTAGTGTAGATGTTAAACGTGGGAAAAGGGAACAATTAAAAAAGTCGAGGGAAAAACGGTGAAAGGAACAAACAGTTAAATTAAAGCGACCCACCCGAAAAAGCAGCAAAACATGTACCCCTTCTTCGAACAACCCGCACGCCTGATTTCTTGAAGAAGAATTACATCATAAACATGAAATGTTAACAAATTTGATAATTACATATAATAATTATACTTTATAATCATATCTAACAATTATATTATATTTATTTAATAATCATATCTTATATATATACACTTAAAAAATTCATGAATAATTAATGAGACATTTTCAAAAGAAACCATGACCATGACGAGTGTTGTAAATCTGATACAACACTAGTGTTGTATATCCTGATTTGCATAAGTTTTAACTGGTAATTTTACGGCAAAATTTATTTTAATCTTGAAAATTTTGGTCAAATATGAAAGAGCTTACCTAGACATTTTTTAAGTAGTTTACAACATTCGCGTCCGTGTTGTATCGGCGATACAATCGCGCGCCTTCGGCTTGCGATTGTATCTGCCGATACAACACGGCCGCTCATGTTGTAAACACTACATACATAGCTACTTGTAACTTCTTGTAAGTTAATATAAACCACTGGCCTGCCTAGATTAGTGCTCTTACTATTTGCAGGTCGAAATGAAGATGTCAAAATGAGAATAAGAAACTTTCAATAATTACAATATAAAAAGACTTCTAATTAGACTAAGCGTGCATTGAGGAATTTAACACTGCGCGCTGCATGTTAAAGTGTATATGAACTCTCGCGGTTTTTTGGCGATTTAAGAAGTTGATATATAGCTAAGTCATGAAATGCAAAAAAAAAATGGATTTGAACATTTATTCGCGGAGAAATAGCGCTCTAAACTTTAAAATCGACCGCGCCCCTTCGGGTTGGCCGGGAATTGGGCCTTTGAAGAGACTGGTTCTAGGTCATTGATGACGTAAATTCGGGACCATCTCGCAGCTTGTACAAAGGCTAGTATGCGGACATTAGTAAACGTATCATCGTTTTACAGGAGTTTTTTAGACACTGTGCCAAGCAGAACCGTTCTGGGAGGTTGTTCTAATAGAGTAGAGGACAAGAGAGGCATTCGACTGCATTAATATATTTGGGCAAAGATCATCCGCTTGCTAAAGCGAGAAGACGTAAAAGCGTCAACTTGGTTTGACAAAGACTCGTTCTGCTACTTTAGCAGTAGTCTTTTCAACGGCAAACCCCAAAATTATTCCCTGAAATATTTGTTAGTGAATTGAAGAAACATCTGGCTCATCTAATAAGAGTTGAAGTTGGAATTATACCCTGTTCAAGCCTAGATTTATAGGATGAAGAACCAAAACAAATGTCGAGCAGAAACAACGCGTATACGAATGGTAATGAAGCGTTTCAAACTATGGCAAATGTATCATGGCAACTGAAATAGTATAAGTATAACTGAAATCTTTGCTATATTCTACTTTGAAGATATTATATTGAAATATGATTGAACTGTTTATATAACTTCTAAAGAAAGCCGTTCTATAGTGTCACGAGTCAGATTTTCGCGTACGATAATTACTAATGATCGCCGGGTTGAAAAAACTAGCGAGAGGCCGCCGGTCAAGTTAATCATTTAACTCTGATACTAATAATACTAGTAATCAAGTTTCAAAATGGATTTAAAGTAGTTTTAGAATAAAGATTTCTAAAACTAGTCATTGAATCATTGAGTGTAACTTATAAAAACAATTTATGATAACTTATCACAAATTATTATTTTGTTGTTGTTGTTGTTGTTGTATTCTTTATTATGGAGCACTTTTTATGAGTTCAAAATGGCATTTTATTATAAAAATATGTTCCACTACAAATGGATAAAACGGGAATTTTATCAGGGGAAATCGAAAAATTGAAGCGTTGAAACGGTAGTAGTTGTAAAACATCACTGTTTGTTTCAAGCAGGATGTTTTGTGTGATTTTTTCACTAACTGTCTTCAGTCAGTCGTTCTGTATTTAGCCGCTGGCGATCGTAATGACCAGCGATTTAAACATATGAATATACACGGGATGAAATCCTGGATGTAAAGTCAGATTGACTTCTATTTCATATAGTTTACAGTACAAGTTTGTTTTGGACGGACTCGAGGCAACCATCAATTTCAACACACAAAACTCCGCTTTTAAGTTGTTTAACTTCGCAATTATCAGTACTTCAACCCCTAGAAAAAGTGCAAAAAGAACTCTGAGCATGATTAAAACATTTCGGGGAAACATCGTATACCATCATATAACGATTTATGATTGCAATAAATAAACGTTAACTGTTGTAACTATCATCGGTCATCAGGACGGCTCTTTGTACGGCGACTTTTTAGCCTCGAATCGAGATTAAAGCTATTTTGAATGCTCCACGATCTTTTAATTTCTCTTTCTGCGTAGTAGCAATTTTGCTAACCAATTTAATCGGCTAAAGGCTCATCTGAAGGCTTTAAAAGGCTCAAAACTGTCACTATTTTCTACTCCGCTTTCTTGTACTTCTAAGACAGACTAAGTAAGAAAGTTCTCAGTCTTCGAAAGTACTTTGTAAACCTTCGCTTTTCTTACTACTGTCCTTTGAATCCAGTATAATTCTTTATCGGTATCTGATAAAGATATTCTGATTGTCTAGTTTAAACTGATGTCAGGGATGATTCAGTCAACGGTAAATACTGTCGATTTATCGAACTTTTCTTACTCAAAACAACAGAAGTAACAGAGAAACACTGAGTGGCACTAGCTTGGGTTTCCCGAATTTACGTCACAAGGTTACCAGTCTCCCAATTCCCGGCCAACCTGAAGGGGCGCGGTCGATTTTAAAGTTTAGGGCGCTATTTCTCCGCGAATAAATGTTCAAATCAAATTTTTTTTTTTAGATCATGACTGACCTATATATCAACTTCTTAAAACGCCAAAAAACCGCGAGAGTTCATATACACTTTAATTAGCCACTGAAATAAACACGCGATGTCACGCTCGTTGTAGTAAATTTTCATTCGGCGGGCGCTACTTTCGTACTTCAACTTCGGCGCTACTTTTAAAAACGTTCTTTTATATGGATTTGACTAAAATTTCGCAATATTATTGACTATATATCTAAAATTGTACTGCAAAGATATCACTCATTTTCATTTGTTCTTTTGTGAGTAATACGCAATTGTGATCGTAGTTATGAAAGAGTGAAAACGTCAAGCAAAACTTCATTTTAATAAAAAGCTCGATCTCTGCATTACCTACATATTAACCAGAGCTTTCCGCAGGGAGTTTAAATGGAGGTCCAAGGAAACATTCTGCAGTATTACAATCATAATTTGTGCATCCTATGAAATGTTATGACCGCTTATATTTACACACGAACAAAATACACATTTAAATGTTTTCGTGATTCATTCGTTATCAAACAGATAACTTTTCTTCTAACTTTCCCAATTGATGTGCTAAATGGGGCAGTTTATAGCACATTTATTGGTTTTTCGCAATCAGCTCAAATTCAAAAGATATTTAAGAAAAACCATTTTACAAAAAAGTTGTTTATCGTTGCTATGGAAACTTTGATTAGCATAATTAAAACATCATTCGAAACTTTCATCCAAGACTGTCATTTGGTAAAAAATTCACATTCATGGGGCGAAGATAAGATCATATAATTGCGAATTCAAAAAGGGATGTGTGCGCCATTCAAAACTACCTCGAGCCACCTTAATGAAAGGAAAAGGAAGAGCGCGTTATAAGTAGAAGATTATTTGGAATAATGGGTATAACAGCATGACCCATTAAATTTCATGCCCTAGCTATCTCAATTTCAAGGCGAACAGGTAATATAATTTCCGAGTGGAGACTGGGAAACTTCATGCCGGGCATGAAAAATCACAACAGTTCTAGAACAAGTGCAAAGATAGTTCTAGAACACGTGCAAAGATAGTTCTAGACCACGTGCAATGTGGACATGCCAGGCATGAAAAACACAGAAGGCAGTTCATGCCCGGCATGTCAAATCACAATAGTTCTAGAACACGTGCAAAAATAGTTCTAGAACAAGATCAATGTTGGCATGCCGGCAATAAAAACATTTCTACAACATGAATATACACATGACCAGCATTAAGACAGTTATTTTAAAATAGTTATATCAACTCACAACATATAAAGATAAATGTATATCAAAGTTTTATTATTATCATTATTATTATTATTATTATTATTATTATTATTATTATTATTATTATTATTATTATTATTATTATTATTATTATTATTATTATTATTATTATTACATCAATGATTGTGGCTAAACTTGTTGATACCTGCTGCAAAAGACACATGTATTTATCAGTCTTTATGGTGGCTCCCAGTAGTTTACTTTTGTCACACTTTCCATGATTTTAATTATTCTATTTCCTTTAATTAATTTATTTTGGTTTAAAAAAACGTATGACGTCACAGTCATTAACATTTTGGAAGTGTAAAGCCTTATAACTTAAACGATAGGTAAATATAATATAATTAAATTTGTAACACCGTAAAAAAAGTTGACTTAACTTTACTGACGTTTCGAGCTTTAGCTATTTTTTTTCGAAACGTCAGTAAAGTTAAGTCAACATTTTTACGGTGTAACAAATTTCATTATATCACTTATCGTTTATATCAAACACCGACACAGTCTATACTAGCTAGTTTCCACTTATAACTCAAAAACGCATCACTCAAATCAAGAAATATTTCATTGTTTAACTATTCACTTCATGTAGAATCGATACAGAAAGTATTGTATTTATTGGGATGAGATACACCTTAACTTTTGATTGATGAAAACATGTTTTCCACAATATCCTTAAAATTTGGTGCTACCTTACGAAACGTTTACAGGTTATAACGTTTGCAAACTTTAGAGATTATTCCAACCCCATTTTCTTTCGCCTCAACATCCTAAACGAGTTCCATGACCTTATTGGATTTCAAACTGCCATTTTCATGCATGATTTTCACCACAACAATCTACCAAACGTTTTTGATTCTTTCTTTTCGCGCGTCAACATCAGACACAATTATAATACTAGATCTGCAGCTAGTTCTAATTACTCTTTACCTTATGCAATAACTAATTGTGTTTTATTCAATGTTAATTAATGATTGATATATGAACATGTGAACGGAATTACAACATGTGAAATGACCAGTTTGAGTATTGCTAATGAGCCCATTTTCCATTGCATTCAAATTGTCTCGACATTCCCTGCGGGTTGTAAACTGTTTCCCTTTCACAATGACTACTAGTAATTTCTCTGAGACAGTTTTTTTCAACTTTTAAATTGCATACTGAAATCTGAGCCTCCGTTGGGGATCCTTGAAAAGAGGGGCAAAGAAAGAAATGTCAACCATTGGTAATAAAGGGATCCCGGTACATAGAAACAAATGTCGCGCAGGTTTCAAACAAATTTTCCATTGCATTCAATTTGTCTCGACATTCCCTTGGGGAATGATTACCATCATCCAAGGCTTGAAATGTTCCTATGAAAACTACTCATTTGTATAGTTTTTCTAGTATTAGAGTCTCGTATTTCTAACAGTTGGGTATATCACAAAGCTGGTCTGCACCTGTAGATCTGAAATAATAAAAGCTGAACTGTCAGTGTAATTTCATCAATTCCTTTAATTCAAATCATCAATTTGTAAAACTTATGCACTATACAGTATTAATTTTTCATAATTTCAACCTTATTTGAAACAGTTATTATAGCAGGTTAATACATTTATATTCTCAGCACTATGTACTTCATGTCAATAATTATACCCTATGGTATATGTCTCAATGCCATGAATAGGCTATAAACGACAATACTTAGGTGTATTAATTTTTACACTAATTTTACGCTTTTGTGACATTCTAAAATATTTGATTTATATTAACTATCACATTTGTCACATCCATAATTAGCCACTTTCCTATCGAGTTTGGGGCCTGGGACGAGTGAAGTACGCAAAGGCGTCTGGGATCGTTAATCGGTACGCCTTCGTCAGTTAATTATAGTAAATGTGGCTGACAAACGATGTTTTCGCTAAGTGACTGAGAAGATATTCCAGGTGCAAAGCTTATGAAACCGATTGACCAATGTACTTGTTCTGTTTTACGACGGTTATTCTAAGAATATATATAGCTGTGTATTTTACGTTTATTGAGAAAAAAAATTTGCAAAATTGCAAATTAAAGTTTCGTGAAAATTACTCTTAAACTAAGAAAAATGTTTTTTTGAAACTAAGACTTTAAAATCGGTTTTTGTGTTTTCTTTATTAAAACGTTTAGCAACAGCAATAAACATTACATAATGATCATACTGGTCCTTTTAAATGGTTGTGTTAAATCGACTTTCGCAGCTAGCACTTCAACTACCAGAGTGATTCTCAAGCGTTTTTATTGTCTATCGATCGAAGGTTGCTGTCTTCAAATCGTAGATCATAGTAGCCGAGACAGCGAGGTATTATGGGAAGTGACATTATATAATTACGTGTGTGACTTGCATGAGAGACGCAGTCATTTAATAAAAATGCAAATTTGTAACTATCAAACATCCCATTCACAATTCTGTTCTCAGCTCCAGTGATCATAACATATGGTCTGCCTTTTATAACATGACAAGCCTTGTTGAATAGCCCCATTCACAGTTCCCTGCACCATCTTGAACGGTATCAGGGCCTTTTTATCGATGCAAGACGATACCCAGCGTTGAGTTAGCAATGATAGAGACGCGTGAATAATTGTCCCGGGAGGTGTTAAAAAGTCTCTTTCATTGCAAGCTCGACGTTCATCTCGCTTTAATTAAGGCCCGGCTATACCTTTCAAGGCGGCGCACGGAACTGTCTCCAAAACGGCCTTTGAGGTCATAATTCTTGGTAATGATATAATTGATAAAAAAGGTAGATTATTCATTATTCTATTTGGAACTAGTTACATAATTATTTAGTATATACATGATTCACAACTTCATAAGAACGTGCGCTCTCATTGGCTAGCTATCTCGGAATCTGAGACCATATTCACTGCTCAAGCTCGGAATATTGCTTCTCGGCAAAATGGCGTCTCGGTTTGCAACAATTACCGATGAAGAAATTGAAAAAATTCAACAAAACGCAATTGCACAAAACACAAAGAAAGCTACAAAGTTTTGTTTAAGTGTTGTTAGCCTGCGTAGCTGGCCCTGGGGGTGGGGAGAGGGATACAAGGGGACGGAGGGGAGGGGGATGGCCCTGGGGGTGGGGAGAGGGATACAAGGGGACGGACGGGAGGGGGATGGGGAGAGGAAGGGAAGAAGGGAGGGCCTGCAGCGAAGACCCTTGATTTTCCATTACGCCCTCTTCCTAGCACTGTGTGTTGTCTGGTTTAGCTGTCATAATTGTAACCTCCATTACTAGTGTTTCCTAACATAAAAACTTCGTATTTCAAAATATATTACTATTATATGCGAGTACCAAATTTTCACAATCAAAATTATCATTATAAACTTGTCTAATCAAGTTCCAAAGCTCAAAACTCAAAAGAAATAAGCGTGTTTACTTCACAAACGGAAATCAAGTCTATTTTACATGACCTTCAAAGGTCAAGTAAACAATGCAGCATATCTTGCTTTATTCAGTCAGAAAGCGTATTCACCTTAACCAATGTGAAATAAACCAAAAATATTTATCAGTTTTGAACTTCTGATGCCAAGGTCTCGCTTTTAGATATTAGATATGTTATAGATCGACATTTCTTGATCTCACTTGCCTGAAATAGCCGTTTGTAATTAGAGCTACTTGTTACAGCTCAAGCTACCGTTGGTCTGTTCAATATTGACATGTCACAATATAGCTAACAACAGCCAATGAGATTTCACCTGGTCGCTCTCGACCAATGGGAATTTCGCGCACGGAATCCGTGCGCGAAATTATGGAAAATCAAGGGTCTTCGCTGCAGGCCCTCCCTTCTTCTCCCCAATCCCCCTCCCCTCCCATCCGCTCCTTTCTCCCTAGGGCCGAGCTACGCAGGCTAGGATTAGGTATACGTCTTTATCCGAGAACACGAGGCACATAAAGTGTCTTACCCAAGGACACAACGCAATCGCCCTGGCCGGGAATCAAATCCAGACCAGTAGGCCCAGAATCCGATCCACTGACCACTAGACCATCACGACTCTCTATGTTTACCATGGATTGTAGCCATTATTACGTTAACTTGTTTTTTAGGTTTATCAAAAATAGCCACATCTGCAGATTACAATAGCCCATTTTCTATCTCTTCTTATATGTAAGGTTGGGACTAGAAAGTAACTAAACCTGGTTGAAATCGGCTGAAATAAAGTCAGAGGATTATAGAGATCAACAAGAAGAAACTGTAAGATAATGTCTAGTTACAATCTTTATTAATGACTTAAATCACATCAGATTGATTATTTTACAATTTTGAAAAGTAATAAGATATAGCGGCAGTGATTTTACATCGAAAACACATTTTTTTCAGCTTAATTTTTATATTACATGTTACTTTTACTTATTTTTGGTTTTAAACACGAACTGCATTGGAAACATTATTAGACAATCAAGAATCATCTGCTGGGAAATCGGTATCGGAATCATAGATTCCAGTCCATTCAGTGGGCATGGCTTCTATGAAGGCAACCTATGAAACTGATATTTTAATTTCAGGCTTACTCCTTTCCATTTCCTGTTTAAAATCTTGCAGTATATCCGACTTCATCTTAACCTTATCGATATCACTAACATTTCCATGTAAACACAGTGTTTTGACTTTACAGTTTGGATCTAATAATGCTTTACGTAAACTCATCAAGTTGACTTTGTAGTCATATACAATAAAAAACTGTAAAAAGGTGATGTTTGTTGACGGCAATGCGTCCCCAAAACAATTAAGATAGTCTTGGTCTATAGAAATAACGGACACGTTAGTTATTGGACAAAACGGGTTACTAAGTGCTTTACATACTCGTTTCATTCCTGCTAAAGTCATAAGAGGTGAAAAATCTATTTTGTATACCATAATTTCATTGGAAAGCGGAAGTGCATTCCTAACTAATTCATTATTGGTTTTGCAAAATAGATTCAACAGATTAATATAAAAACTTTCTATTTTGCAGCCTCCGGAGAAAGGGTGCCTGAGAGTATGGTTAGACACTGATCCATCAAGATTAAAAAATAATAAACGAGAATAGTGTTTTTTCAGAATCTTCAACTGAAAATGTTCGTCATCGTACTCGTTAAGAAGTATTAGTAGCAACCTTCGTTGTAGCGGTAGTAATTTGTTGGAAGCTTCTGATATGGCCAGCCGTTGAGCGCCAATGACGTACATCAAAAACGTTTCCATCAGATCCTCAGACTTTGCTTTACCGAAAAGACCAGCAACAAATTGTAAAACCATTTCACTGTCAATTTCTTCCAGCGATGGTACTTTTCCATTCTCTACGTAACAGCGAGCAGTAAGATACTCGTGCAATGTTAAGTGTGAGAAACAGTAATAGCGCGTTATCTTGGTTGCAGATATTCTTAATCCGGGACCAGATGTAAGCAAACCACTCACTTTAAGATCCTCGATTTCTTCAGAGACCAGACCAAAGTGCGTTGATTCTTCTTCTTCAAAATTGAACTTTTTTGTCTTCATCGTTTCTGCTGCTAACTTTGATAGTTTTTCAAGAGTTGCTTTTACAACAGCAGGACATTTGAACTGCTCGGGAATTTGTCCAGATCTATATTGTGATTTGGAGTGGTGTTTCAGTTCAAATATTTCTACAACTTCAGAATACAGTTCTGTCATATTGACAGGAACATCCTGATCTGTTTTAAACTTCATATGCCATTCCATGCACCAACATATCAGAAAACAAAACATAGGACCGTGTGCTAAGCTTACCATATCTTCATTTTCCATGACATGCTCAAGAACGTCGTTCTTCATTTGGCTATTGGACTGAAAATATTTGCCGATAAATTCTTCAACTTGTTGTGGCGAAAATCCAACAATTTCGACGAGAGCATCGAAGTTCATTCCTCCAAGCTCGTTAGATTCGGTTGGCCTGGAGGTTACCATGACTACAGCCTCGACAAACAACTTTCCTTTTAAAAGTTTAGACACCATAGCAGCAACAGGCATAGCAATGCGTGGATTACTTCCGTGATTTTGGTCAACTCTATTACCTGTGATGTTTTCACGATGTACATACTCATCGTATCCATCAAGAATAAATAAAACTTTTGCTTGATGCTCAATAATGTATTCGAACAGTGTTTCATCGATGTCTGAACGCTCATCCAGAAGAGAACATCGATTTAAAACTTCACGCAAAGTTAGCTTTTCCTCCTCTATGAGGTTTAGTTGACGGAAAGGCAGAAAGTACACAAAGTCAAAACCATGTGCTTTGGTTTGAGGCTGTTCCTCAAATAAGACATCATCAGCCCAATCTCGAACTAATTTTTGGCAGAAAAGAGATTTTCCAATGCCAGGCTTTCCAGTCACAAGAATAGATTTAGGATAAGTCTGTCCATTCTGTTGCGGGATAAAAATATCCTGGCTTCTTTCAATAGGTATTCCACTAAGTGTCCTGTATTCTGATAATTGTTTCATTCTGCTGGCGCCTTTGGGTAAGGACTTGCGTCCATGTTGCATCATAAGATTAGTGAAGATCTCATCTGTTCTTGCACTTGCAATAGAATGACTTGCCATTAACTTGGGTTGGAATTCTGTCTGTCGCTTTGTTGAGGTCTTTAGGTATTTTGAACGCAATTGGACATCTAAAATCATTAATACGATAATATTCAATGACTTCAATCATTTACTTGTAAACAAAATACTTTTTTTAAATTGTATATTATAATGTCCTTCCCTGGGCTTGAAAATCTTTTTAATTGTACTAACATTGCATGGAATTGAATTAAAATTTCATGAATTGAATTGCATTAATAAATGGTGCAAGAGTGTCCTTGATGTTTTTAGTTGCTTGTAATTGCTTTGGTTTACGATTGGCCTTTAGAAAAATATATCGAGCTCCTATTTTAATCTCGTGGGGTGTTACCAAAATGCAAAATAGCGAAATAGGCATAATAGATATTATTATGTCCACACTCACTAGATATGAGCAATCTCGCGCTCTGATTGGCTCCCTACTACTAGGCTATCACCTCATATACCGTGGGTAGTAGAAAACAAACAAAGAAGAAGAGTGCGAGAGGTCTTATTGATTTAGTATAAACCAACTAGTAGGTCAAACTTTGCCATATTTTGAAAGAAAAATAACATTTCAATCGTTTTATTTTGACAAAATGACAGATAATCGAAAGTGAAAATACCGAGCGCGCGCTCAATGACGTGTGGCGGCAAGTCAAAATGTACTCAAAACATATCGAAATTCTCCACTGTTTTGTCATTTTCTCCCTCAATACTTTTTTTAACAGCTAAAAATAGCATATTTTAGTGTTAAAACTACTATATATTTTAGAACGACGGAGGAATTAAAAAAAGTTCAAGAACAGTTTTTTAATCTGGCTTTCTCAATCAAACTGAAGAATCGTGTGATGGCGTCAGTAGCGCGCACTCTTCAAGTCAAAATTCATTCACAAAATGTTCTAGTTTTTCTAGTTTTAGTAATTTGTTGTTACTATTATTTCCTTTTAAGTTTTACCTATAAGTTGTGGATATAATAAAACAGTTATTCCACTCAATCTCGTCGCACATGAGCTGATAGCCAACCAGGCGTACCATCAGCTCATGTACGGCTCGATTTCGTGGAATAACTGTTAAATAGACAATGTTATGGAATAGATATAAAAAAAAGTATGCTTGATATTACATTTTTTTATTATTATTCTGAATGTTATCTGTTTTTCATATATATATATATATATATATATATATATATATATATATATATATATATATATATATATATATATATATATATATATATATATATATATATATATATATATATATATATATATATATATATATATATAGCAAGTCTTTGTTTCGATTTATCCGTAGTACAGTGCTCGATACATAAATGTAGAGCGGAATATATTAACGATAGAAAAAACAAATAGACTAAATATATATATATATATCAATATGACATCAACACGTTATCGAATGACGACCTTAAGCTTATATGCATGTTTTTTATCGGATTTATTAAATTTAAATACCTTTCGATTCCTATAAGTTTGTATGCGTGATGATGATGAAAACACTAGCACATTCTTATTGTGGAGACCTGTACGCGCACATACAAATCGAAGATGAAGAAGGATTAATCAGTAGGAGAAAAATATACCTTTATTTTTGCTTCCATGTTTAAAGAGGTCATCCAAGTAAAACAAAAGCGGCAGAAACAGTCCTAGGAAACACGACTACCCAACATGAATCATTAACCTTTGTCACAAATCAATTAACACTTATTCACTTAATCATGAGAAATTTTCAAAGGAAATCGTAACCGTGACGAGTGTTTTAACTGAAGATATAGATTCACCCTAATTTACAAAACTTTAACCTCAATTTTCTCTAATAAACTTTCATAAATCCTTGATTTTTGTTTACAAAAACAAAAAACATAGGTTGGAGTTTTTGAAGGCTTCGCCTCGTGGTTTTAAATCCTGATAAAACACGATCTGCGAGTTTATTAAACTATACTTAGATCAAAAATGCTAGATATCATCGCTGCAATAGGCCTTTTACAGCAAAAGGTCACGTGACCCTACCGCTTTTAAATCGAACAGCTGTGTCAAAATGAACATCAGAAATGAAAAGAGCACCTCAACATTAGTAAGAAGGCGAAATATCAGCTAAAAATGTAACACGAGGGAAATGGCATTTAGTTAAAAATTCAATAATTTATTATGATTTGTATGGAAAACCTGCTCTGGATTGCAAGCTTTGCCATCCAGTGGACATTTTCCATACAAATCCTTATAAAATATTGAATTTTATATTTAATGCTATTTCTCCTATGCTCAACATTATGAGCTAAAACTTTGGCTTCTTACTAATATGGAGGTGCTCTTTTCATTTCTGATGTTCATTTTGACACAGCTGCTCGATTTAAAAGGGGCAAGGTCACGTGACCTGTTGTTGCAAAAAGCCTATTGTTTTGCTTTTCGCGCCAGTTGGTTAACTAATGTGCAAAGCACCACAAGAAACAACAACTTACACCAAATAGCGGATAGTACATGTATGTGGAGATGGTTGTCTAGCCGCTTTATTTATACAGCCTGTATACGATTTGCTCAGTATTAGAGTTATTGTTATGAGGCTTATTCGCAAAACGTTTAAACTTATAGGAATCAAACGATAAAAAACATTAATAGAGCCCTTGTTATGTTCGTCATTCGATAACGTGTTGATGTCATATTGATATATAAATCAGAAAAAAAGAAAACATTCAAAATAAAAATAACCTTTGTTATATGTCTATCTAAGTACTTGGACGAAAATGGCTCGAAATTGTTAAAATTCTTAAATTACCAAACACTGGGTTGTAAGAGCTGAAAGTTGTCATTAGTAATCTTCAATAAGTAAATAATCAGTTTATTAAGTAGTATAGATCGTAGATCAATCGGAATGAATTGGTAACTTATTTAAGATGCCGCCGAAGGAATAAAAGATGTTTCCTTCGGACTATTAGAAGCAAAGTAATGTGACCGTTGATAACGAAGATTACACTTGCGAATACAAACACGAAGGAGACCGTCGCGCCAGTGTACATGTATCTATTGAATTGAATTGAAATATATTAAATCACAACAATTTGACTTATATTTTATTAAGTCGTACCTTCAGTTGATAATTGTACTTGACGAGTGGAGGAAGCATCAAGGACCTGATCTATTTTGTCTTTTATCTCTTCTTGTCCTTTTTTCATCTCTTTTTGTCGTTCTTTCACCTCGTCTTGTCCTTTTTTCACCTCGTCTTGTCCTTTTTTCATTTCGTCTTGTCCTTTTTTCATTTCTTCTTGTCCTTTTTTCATCTCTTTTTGTCGTTCTTTCACCTCGTCTTGTCCTTTTTTCATCTCTTTTTGTCGTTCTTTCACCTCGTCTTGTCCTTTTTTCATTTCGTCTTGTCCTTCTTTCATCTCGTCTTGTCCTTGCACCAATATGTCAAGTCGTGTAATTACTAATGATGAGAAAATAAAATAAAAAAGATTCAAAATAATAAAATCTATTCACATCAGTCAACTAAAAGTTTCCTTTATGTGTGAGATGGGCGTTGTCGCCTCTCGCTACTGTGATTCAATTCAAGTTCAAGTCCAGTAAATCAGGCATGTGTTCTCTCTCATTCTAAGAGGGTAATGTTAACGGTTCTCGCTTCTACATGTGAGTTGAGTGTTGTGGCATGTAAATAGAGAACAATACTTTAATGCAGAAGTATTGACGAGTGCGAGTGTGTTGGACACGTAAATACATATCAGACCACTGTACATTTTAGGACATAAAACAATAATTGATCAACAAAAACAATCGTTGACAGTTGATATACGACATCTACATGTCAGATGCACTATTCTTTAACTATAAAACCTATATCAACAATGAACAACAAAACATTATGTGTGATCAAGCATTCAGAGCGATGCTATGCTGGCAGGAAGAAAATGGCTTAACATGCTAAATCATTGCAATCAATATACTAACTTGTATTCACACCACGTAAAATATCATCATCTTGTTTTGCACATTGCTTCATCAATGATGTCAGCTCATTCAATGGTAACTTCACATCTATTAAGCAAAACAAAATATTAAAAGGTATAAGCCATAATGTATTTTGTTGCTTATACAAGTGACTGTAAACTGCTCTCAGCTCTGCATGAGATATACCAAACATACCTCGTTTAACCTTCTTGAAATCATGTTTCGTAGCACCAAATACCACTAATGCATTACAAGCAGCACTCCACAGCTTATTGAAGTCAGCGGTTGCAATCTTTCCATCAGGTGTATGAGAAACAGTGTTTCTTGTTTCTCTCAAGCATTCCAGGGATTTAACTAAACATTTGCTGGTTACAAATGGAGGCCTGATATTGAGAAGAGCTTTTACCAGTAAAGATAAATCCCACCTTGTTGTATCACCAGACTTAACTTTATCTTTCTCATATGGGAGAGGTTTGAACTTGGTTAGCAAGTCACTGCCATTCTGAGCACAATCTGTCCACGGCATAAACCTGCCGACATCATTCCATTTACGAATGAAATGATGTCTTAATGTGTTAATGGCTACTCGTGTTAGTAGTATCGTCAGACAACAGTAGTTCCTGTCAATTAAATACAAACCATATATTTTATTTTGTACAGCGGTAAACCAAGCAACTCTAGCAATTACATCAGAAAAGCCCTGCACAATTTTGTGACTTTGACAGACTTGTCAAACTTGAAATACGTTTCTTTTCAATCTAAGAAAAACATGAAATTTATCGCTAATAATCAAAATAAATCACAAATCAATAAGGGGATTGAAGTGTACAACCACCATACATTTACTATGCTCAAGAATATTCAAATTTTTTGGTTGGATTTTTTTCCCCGTAGTTATTCATATTGGAAACTGATTATTGGCTCAGTTCAGCAGACTTTATTTCTTGGAGTATATTTTGAGCGCAAAAAATCGAGTCTGCAAAGCATGCTATGGAGAAGCACAGAAAGGTACAAATAAACATTACCCATAATACACCCGATATATGCAAGGGGGTTCAGAATTTCAATAAATTACTGTAAATGACCCTTAAAATATAAATGAGTGTCATGTTTTATGCTAAATTATTTAATGAAAGTTCCATCGCACTCTCTCGCACTCTAAATTTCTCCTATTAATTACTCAGTGGAGGCAGCGGATGAATAGCTACAAAATCAATTCATATAAAATTTGATAATCGATAACTTTCATGTTTTTCTTAAGCCTCGGTCAAACGGCAATGATAGTTCATGATAGTTGATGTTAGTTTTTGCCGTTGGACCGCGCGTACAGGATAGTTGAGACGCCTTCAAGTATCATCAACTATCATAGCCGTTTGACCTCCGCTTTAGGTGTAAATTGTGGTGTAAAGTTGAAAATAGTTCATGGATTTTAATGTGTTTTACCTTTCCTCCTCATCCATTTGTCTGTCTTATAATAGACTAATTTAATAGTTATTAAACCTGCAATAGAGATAATATATATTTTAATGTAATATATATATATATGTTCACTCTTGAAAAAGACGCCCGATGGCGTCGAACTGACGTCGCGACCGAGTAAAAAGAAAAACCTTGTCGTTTTAAACTTTATCATTAGAGATAATATATCCATGTGTGATTGAACTCATATCTTACCATGACGTCACGTCGTGTTTACATGATCAAGAACCATGACAGTTTATACGAAAGCCGAGGAGGGACTTCAGACTTCAGACTTCAGAGATAATTATCTCTGAAGTCTGAAGTCTGAAATATAGTTTTAGGACTTCAGACTTCAGACTTCAGAGATAATTATGAGAATGGGCTTCCTGTGCAGACTGGTTTTTGTAAAAAAAAAGAGCTGTGTGGTAAACATTGACCTGTACGTAAACAGAAAAGGAAAAAGAGAAGAAAACGGAAGAGTGAAGGTTAGAAAGAGCTGGGGTATGGTGTGCAATAGTAAATGGAAAAGAGAACAAAAATTGATAATGGAATAAATGAAAATATGGATGCAACAAAAAAGGATAGGAAAAACAATAAATGAAATAAATAAATAAATGAATAGAAAATGAATAGAAACACAAAGGAATTAAGAAAGAAGGAAAGGAATAGATGAATAGATAATTAAATAAATGGATAGATAGATGTGAAGCTAATGAGAATCAAATATAAAATGATAATAATATAAAAATAAAAGTGTAAATCAATAGATGAATAAATGAATAAAAAACAGTGGTGGTGGAAATGATGGAAGTGGAAAAACTATGAGGAGAGTGTACAAGACGGCTAGCTGATTAGAAGAATGGCGGTAGTTTGTGCTGGTAAGGATTAGGTCAATGTAAAAACACACGCCAAAAAGCAGGTATTCGTACCAACACATCAATGGGGGAGAGGGTGGTAAAAACGGAGGAAGTATTTGATAAATGTATGTGTGTGTGTGTGATGGAGAGTGTAGAGCGAGTGAGTGACAGCGTGGTGCTGTGATAATGAGGTGGCATTGTTATGTAAGAATGGTGTTGAGAATGCGATACGTATGGTTTGGAGAATGAAATAAGTCTGTATCGTGGGAGAATAATGATCGAACGTGTACATGCGGGGACAATATAGATAGTGTGAGTGGTGAATAATGTCGGGGTGTGTATGGGTTAATTAAATGTTGTGTTTGTGTTAGGATGTCAGTGTTGGCCTGTGTGTGTTCTAGTCTGTGTTGTTGTAAGAGTAGCTTTCTAAGTTCCATCAGTCGAGTGTTGTGTAGTGTTCTTTCCCATTGTAAGTGTATGGGAGCAGCGAGTGGCATTGGGGGAGTGAGTGTGGGGATAAGGTGTGTAGGGGGATTGTTGTCAATGATGCGTTGCTCTAAAAAGGTGATTTGGGTGCTGTGTGTGTTGCGGAGGTTAAGTAGGCGGGATATTTGTTCTGTGAATGGTTGGTTTTGGGTTGGTGTTGTGTTGTTGATTGTTTTTTTGATTTGATTGGTGGTGGTTGTGATTCTGGGTGCACTTAGGGGGGTGTGAGAGTCCGGGAGTAAGGACTTCCTCATGGTTCTTGTGGGTTCAGCACGGGTTGTTGTTGAGGTGGGTGTGATGGTGTTGTAAGTTATGGGGGTGTGTGTTGGTGGTTTTAAGAGAGGTGCCGAAGGAGTTCTGTCTTTGGACGATGCTGTCTAAAAGTACACACGAGTGACCACGAGTGACTACGAGTGACCACGAGTAACCACGAGTGAAAATATGAAAAAAAGAAAAAAATTGAAAAAAATTGAAAAAAGGAAAAACAACCAAATAACGTAACAGTATAAAAGAACAAATATGGAAGCAATAGAAAATAAAAATGAATTACATTTAAAACATGAAGAAGAATGAATAAGAAAATTAAACATGAAATGATATAACAACAAACAATTCAAATGATAATCAAAAGGACGCGAAAACAAATGGCTTGTAATAAACGTAAAAGTATCGGGCAACAATCTCATTAGTTTGACTATAATTATATAAAACTTAGCAGAGCATAAGAAATGATATATTTCTACAATGAAGAGTAAAAGAAATGAAAATTGGATGAAAATGAAAAATAATGAAAACGTGAAAGAAAAACATTTTTTTATAAGAAGTATTTTAAAAGCTTGATTCATTCATTTCAGTTGCATTGCTACCGATCGTAGCCTATTTAATCAATAAATAATTTACGTACTAAAATAGAAACAATAGAATAGACAACCGAAACTGACAAAGGATTTTGCTATTATTTAACAATTTTAGTTAAGTTGTTTCACGGTTGTAGTGTTAGTACTCTATTAAAACAGCAACAATGTCTAAATTATCTAATAGTAACAATAAAACCGTAACAGTCTTAGTTGAGCGTTTTTTTTCTTCCAAAAATGAATTATATAGCAAAATGATCATTTCATGTTTAATTTTCTGTTAATTTTTAAATATAATTCATTTTTCTTTTCTATTGCTCCCATCACAGGGACCCCTAATTAATCAATAATTATTAATAAAATAGACGAAAAACGCGCGCGCATGCAATTGTTCTTCGTTTGGGCTTCCTGTGTCGACTACTGCTCGTGATATCTGGTGGGCTTCCTGTGGCCGCCGTTGCTTGGTGACGAATGGCTGACGAATGGCAAAATTCAAAAACTTTTCTCGCGTAGCTTTTCTCCGCAAATCTCTCTAGTTTAGTAATATGTGACATATATATTATCACAAGGGGTGGACAAGTTACCAAGCAACGGCTGCCACAGGAAGCCCAACAGATATCACGAGCAGTAGTCGACACAGGAAGCCCAAGCGACGAACAATCGCATTCGCGCGCGTTTTTCATCTATTTTATTCATAATTATTGATTGATTAGGGGTCCCTGTGCTTGTGGTCACTCGTGGTCACTCGTGTGTACTTTTAGACATTATCGTCTTCGGACCCAGTTGTGACTGTGAATGTGAGGCCTGTCGGTGTATGTGTGGAGGTGTTGGTGTGTGAGATTGCATGTGGCGGTGTGTGGTCTAGGGTGATGCGTTGCTGTCGAAGAGTTTCTGCTTTTGTGTGCGGTAGTAAGCTTGGCTTTGGGGCCTGTGGATGGAATGGTAGATGGAATGGTGAAATGATGTCTGCGGGGCGCGAGGTGGTTCTTGTTGGTGCGTTTAGATGTGGTGGAGGTTATGGTGGGTGGAGGTGTGATGGTCTGTGTTGTTGTGGAGGTAAAAGTGTTAGTGGGAGTGCTGGAATTCGTTGTGGATGTCGTGTTATGAGTGGGTGTTGGAGGTGGTGTGGTGTAGACGGAACGTAGTTTCTCGTCGTCTATCTCTTGTAGAAACTCGGTTGATCCAGGTCCGTAGTCCATAATGTCGATGTCTCTGTGGGGGTTCATCAGGATAAACGGTTCGATGTCAAGTACGTTGTAAAGGATAAAGCTCTTATCAACGTCACTACCAGAAAGTCACGCCGAATACTAGCTAATTGACGTTATTTCCATCTAGGAAATAACGCGAATTCAATAACGAGCTCGAGGCAAGTAGAAAAGTCCAGTCACAAGTATTTACACGTGTACTGGTATAGTGTACTGATAAGTGATCAATTATCCCTGAAGTCTGCACAGGAAGCCCAATCTCATAATTATCTCTGAAGTCTGAAGTCTGAAGTCCTAAAATTATATTTCAGACTTCAGACCACAGGCAGCCCAACTATTCTATTTGAGGATTTTTTTGTAATGACAATAAAGTTATTTTTAACCGCGTGCCGAGCGCCATATTGGAATAAATATCTTTTGTTAGGATCATTGAGCGCGCGGTTGGAGTTCCTGTGGTGTATTTGTTTGAATGCGCGCGGATGGGATTCCTGTGGCTTTTTGCAAGCAATTTTTCGTCAAAGTCGCGCGGTGTTGAAGAGGGAGGTATTTTGACAAGGTATGAAACTCGGTCACGTGACAAATTTAGTTTCGCGCGTAGTAAATCAGCCATGGGAGAAAATTTTAATTTTTCTTCGAATATATAAACTTTACTTTGCTGTTCAACTACAGTAAAAAGTATGATCATCTCCGACCTCAGCAAAGGGGTTAAAATTAATTTATAAAAAGGGCAGCATGGAACCGAGGTGCGCCCCAGGTTGCTAGGGCAGGGACTTCCGGTTTCAGTCGGATTTTTACAATCGTGGAGCAATCGTGAAAATATCGATCGAGCGGCGGTGTTGTGAAATAGATACCACATTCACAGAAAAAGTTGGCGATTACTTTCTTGCATTTAACTTATGGATTAATTGTTAAAATGACTTTAAATTGAAAATTACAATACAGGAGAATGTATTTTATTTAGGAAATCATGGGCTGGCGAAGGGAGAGTCGAAAAGATCGTGATTTGCACTGCATTTGCTGCTAGCTAGCTAAAATGAGTTTAGCTTAACACTCAAAACAGCTGATTCAAGTGAGCACTTGTACATGCTTTTGAAGTCACAGATGCTCTTCACTATTACGAAAACCTGGAGAAAGTTTTTCTAGTAGTTCTGGTATGTGCAGGTAATGATTGGAGTTGAAGTTTTTATGTCAAAACGACTGATATTGTCTTGTACAAACCAACTTACAGCCGAGCTAAACAGAGTTTTCCACGCTTGAAAAAAGCTCAACTTTATTTTGTGAACACTTACTTAGTTATAGCGGTTCCAACACTAAGAATAGAAAATATGTTTTGAATGTGTGAAGCGTTTACAATTGTATTTTATAAGCTATATTGCCGAAAAACTTTAGCTAAAACACAACATTTACGGATTCTATAAATACACTTTGAATTATATTTCAAATAAACATGGAAATAAATTTCACATACTGATCTGTTTGTTCTTGTTGGTTTTAAAAGTGTACTCAGTGTAAATCCCTATGAGAAAAACAACATTTTTTGTTTTGAAAGAAAAGTTTTAACAACATTTTTTTTTCGGCGAGTCAGTCGATTGCTTCACGGCGAACTTTCGGCGCGCGTCGTTGAATTTCCGTGAGATTTCCGTGCCCTAACAAGCTGGTGCGCACATCTATCCATCCACGCCATCGAGTTTCAGACCTTGTATCAAGATACTACTTTCTATGATATTTTTGTCGTACGTGCGATTCCGCGCGACCGAAAAATTGCTTGCAAAAAGACACAGGATACAAATACACCACAGGAACTCCAACCGCGCGCTCAATGATCCTAACAAAAGATATTTATTCCAATATGGCGCTCGGCACGCGGTTAAAAATAACTTTATTGTCATTACAAAAAAATCCTCAAATAGAATAGTTGGGCTGCCTGTGTTCAGACTTCAGACATAATTATCTCTGAAGTCTGAAGTCTGAAGTCCCTCCTCGGCTTTCGGTTTAGACTATAAACTTTCTTTGAATATTTTCTTGATTTCCTTCCCTAGAGAACTTTAGCATAACTGTCCACATTTATTTGTTGCTGTAAATAACATATTTCGGATTATACTCTGATTTGATTCATTGTGTGCGTACTTAGCCGGCTTTGCCTTTGGCAATTATCACTGATTTTAAAACAATGGATTGTTATTGATGTGAAATCATGGGGAAATATGGTAATAAATTTGTATCAAATTCCGCAATCAATTCCATTGAGAGTCGTACTTATTTTTGATTTGAGAGATGAAATTGTTTTAGGCCCATCTAATGATGAATGCTTTCTCTTTGACAATACAATGTGAAGGGATTTAATTGGAAGTTTCAATGTAAACATTTAATATATAGACCTATATAGTCTAAGCTCTATTATGTAAATTAACTGAAGTCAGTTCGAAAACTTAAATATAAAGTCTACATTTACAACATAAAGTGATATATTTAGTCGAATCAAGCAATTCAATAACTCTTTTGGTGTAGTTGAAGTAGTTTTTCCAATAATAATGTGCTTATTGACGAAGTTTTCAATCTTACATTGAGAGTCGTACTTATTTTTGATTTGAGAGATGAAATTGTTTTAGGCCCATCTAATGATGAATGCTTTCTCTTTGACAATACAATGTGAAGGGGTTCGGAAGTTTCAATGTAAACATTTAATATATAGACCTATATAGTCTAAGCTCTATTATGTAAATTAACTGAAGTCAGTTCGAAAACTTAAATATAAAGTCTACATTTACAACATAAAGTGAGATATTTAGTCGAATCAAGCAATTCAATAACTCTTCTGGTGTAGTTGAAGTAGTTTTTCCAATAATAATGTGCTTATTGACGAAGTTTTTAATCTTACATAGGCTGGCTTGCCTGCTGTTCACCGATGCGTCTCAAACTCACTCACAAACAGCCAAAGTTTCAAACCTTTCCATCGACATTTCATCAGACTATTTGCTTAACTATCAATATTCATGACTTTTAACTATAACTGTAAAACACAACGGTCTTACTAACCTTGTTTTCAGAGAGAAACAAACTTTCAACATCTTGGCATTCTTGAAATAACTTTCAAGTAGCAAACTACTGTGAACTAGTCTCAGTCCCAATCGACTCGCTCTCGCACCTTTTCTCGTTATCACGTGATCATGTCGCGTAAATAACTTGAATTAAAATTACCGAATTGTTTTGCGGCATTATTTTGAAAAAAAAAAATAAGAAATTACAGTCAATGGAATCATTTGATAGAAAAATATCAGGTGAAATGTTTAATTTGAACCCTGTTTTATTAGTATAGGAAATTACACCGTTCGAGAAGAATGAAAAATACCGCGCGTATTTGATGAAAGTGAAAGTGGTATTAATTCACTTTCATCAAATACAAGCGGTATTTTTCATTAATTCTTCGAGAACATAGGTGTAATTTCCTGTTAATATCACATCTGTAAAAAATACGAGTTTCTGAGAATAAAAGTGCAGTTATTTGAAAGGTATCCAAAAGCAAAGTCCCCGGATGTGTGCAATTAATTAATTGCATGGTATTAAGAAAAAAATCACAGTTCGTCAGCCAATCAGAATCAAGTATTTTTTATAGATGTGATATTTAAACCGTAAAATCACAAAATTAAATATCCATGTTACCCGGGTTGAATTGATCACAGCCCTATGATTTATTTGGTTACGAACGTCTACTTGGCTTTGTCGTTTTTTCAATGAATTTATCTTTGTTTTTAAAGACAAAGGCGTTATTAGAGCCGGCATGATAATCACAGAAAACAAAAGACCAGTTTAATTGAATGGCGCACTGGGAATTCAGTATTAGATGTAGGTCATGATAATTACAAGCTTCAAACTTTAGGCTTATACACCCTTCCCATAATGCGGGGCGCCATTTTGAATTAATTACTTGTGACGTAAAACGCTGAAAGGTCTTACCATGGCATGTATATTTCACTGTACTTTTCACTCAATGCTTCAGGTTCTGCAGGTGTATATATACGATATTTAAAGAAGATTTTGAAGACATTCTTTAGATTAGACCTTTAACTTTTATTTGCCTATGTTCCAAATTTTAACACTTATAAAAATACGCATTAGATTTTAGAACTCAAACAATTTAAAGTAAAAGGACAAATCTAAAGAATGTCTTCAAATCTTCTTTAAATATCGTATATATACACCTGCAGAACCTGAAGCATTGAGTGAAAAGTATTCTATTTTCACCGGTCTTACCCGTACTCCTTTGAGTATTGGAGGACTGGCGGTCCACAATGGAGATGATGCCTTAGCATGGGAGGCAACTCAAAATACCGGCAGACCTAAGGACCCCAAACCTCAAAGCAATCCACACCTCAAAGCAGCCCACACCTCAAACTAAAACAAACCAAACCTAATAACAACCGTACCCCGTAAAATTTAGGGAAATCAGAGGGGCGTTTACTTAAGAGTTTGACGTGTTCATTGTGAGACTAGCCGAAAGCTGAGACGGAAACGCACAGCTAAAACATCTGAGGTTATTCAATTGCATATACACGTAAGCAGCCTCACATTTTGACTGGATTATTGGTACAATATGTCAGCTGGCGCACCATCTCGTATCACATTGGCAAGTTTTAAGTAATAGTCAGCGGTAGACGGCGAAGACCAACCCACGTGCGACATAACATTAGCTAACTGCTAACCGGACATTGACCGGGCATTAATTGTAGCGTGTTTTATGCTATAGGGTCATTCCACCGACACGGACATTACATACACAAATCTAAATAAGCCTGTGTCTCATACACAGCTTTATAATCTTACATTTTATTTTTTCATAACTTAACTGCCTTAGAACCTTGTCTACAATTTGCATCCGATTTAAATTGTTGGCAGTTACGTTTCATACATGCATGCACATGTCTTTTATCCAAAAGGACCGCGATGGACATTACAGCTAAAACTACCATTAAAAATACCAACTTGAGTTGGATAAATTAGAAGTGGAATTTTTTTTTTTCTTCTTCTTCTTCTTATATTTTTATAAAAGCAAAGACAAGATTTAGCGTGACGGACATTACCTAAAAACGTGACGGGCATTTTACTATGTAAGTTAACTGACCGGCATTTTCAGTAGCTAGATTTTCGTAATTGTGCCTTGAATTCTTAAAGTGACTCAATAATTACTATTAATTACTATTATTGGTAAAGCGATAGAAACCGCAAATAGAATTTTGTTTATGTGGTTATTTCGTTTTCATGCATATATATAATAACAATGTTTGCCGGTCTGCTGCATTATTCACGAGGTATGTCCAAAATATTGTTGTACTAAGCAAAATCCATTACCCGGCCGCCAGTTTCCTTCTATAGTATTTCTGAGTACTTGGTATAAGAGTATATATTTGCTTCTCAGACCAGCGATCATTTCTTAGTTATATAATTATATCAAATTGGTACTAAATATACAAAAATCATATACATGAAGCAGTAAAGCAGAAGAGAGCTACAAGATATCACCAAAAGAAAAGGAATTAATGAAAGGCAAATTGTAATTCTCAATAGGATCACTTATCTATTGTTAATTTGCCTATATTGTTTTTACAAATATAATTTATCAAGCATTATCCAGAGTTATACAGGAACAACTTAGAAAGTTTTGTTTGATGTTAAGCTGTCCACTTTTATTTTTCTTTAGACCAACAATTGTGATGTACGTACATTGCGTGACGGACAAAATAAACTGATCAGCACTGAAATATAGTACCTAACAAACTAAGAGAGCAGCAGAAGTAACATAACTTATTGAGTTGAATCTTACAGAGATTGAAATTCCAATAAAATGTATTCTTTTGTGACAGACATTACATCAAATATGGCAACATTTTTATTAGAATACTCATTAAAAGTTGAAACAATTCATTTGTAGTAAAAGCTAGTCTTGTTGCCGGTTATCAACATATGCAATGTAAATGAATTGATTCATGCACGGTCTCTTAAATTAATTGCCGGGAAGCTATCTATCCCTTGAGAAGTACTTTCCCCTATTTCTAAGCCACTGACATTGCAGACCCCCCAGGGAGTGGGTGTGGTCTAAAATACC
This sequence comes from Metridium senile, assembly GCA_949775045.1. NCBI lineage: Eukaryota > Metazoa > Cnidaria > Anthozoa > Actiniaria > Metridiidae > Metridium > Metridium senile. Next base: position 18,022,755 of record OX459099.1, read on the forward strand.
ATGTTGCATTCTTGTTATATATACTGTTCAGGTTTATCTTTAATGCAATATAGACATTTGTGAAATTAAATGGAGTTTTTTTAAAAAGTGAACATATGTGCCGAATGGCCGTATAACGCTATATGACATAATGGAGGTAACCACGCGTACCGTAATATTTAAGGGCTCAGCCTAAAATTACATAAGTCCCAGGGGAAAGGCCAAGTGTGGGAAAACCGAAGGGGAGGGTGGAAGTACAACGTCCTTACAGCATTCGATCGCCAACAGCGCTGAGCCATACCGCTGCAAGATAGACTCAGGGGATGACAGCTTGAGCCTCAGTAATCCGAGCAGGAATTGAGATTCCTGTTCAAGACTGCCACCCCAGAGTGCTGCTGGAGAGAAAATCGACACAGACGGAGGCTCGTCTTAACAAACATATGCGTGCAGAACGAATTGCAAGTGCAAAAGCTGAAACAATCCAAAAGGAAATCCAACAATTAATGCCAAACAACCATGTAATTATAATTAACAAGACACATGCACGGACAAACAAAATATTTTATTGCACAGGCTAAAATTATAATGCAAAGATAAAACAAACATTCCATGCGAATAAACACATGCATGGGGTACAAAATTGAACTTGCGAAGGCTAAAATAATGCAAAGATACAACAAACGTCCCGTTCGAATCAAACATGTAAATAAACAAATGCACGGGGAAACAAATTTTTACTTGCGAAGGCTTAAATAATTCAAAGATATAACAAACTTCCCGTACGTATCAACCATGTAAATAAACACATGCACGGGGAAACAAATTTTTACTTGCGAAGTCTGAAATAATGCAAAGATATATAACAAACTTCCCGTGCGTATCAACCATGTAAATAAACACATGCACGGGGAAATCAATTTTTACTTGGAAGGCTGAAATAATGCAAAGATATAAGAAACTTCCCGTACGCATCAACCATGTAAATAAACACATGCACGGGGAAACAAATTTTTACTTGCGAAGGCTGAAATAATGCAAATATGCAACAAACTTCCCGTACGCATTAACCATGTAAATAAATACATGCACGGGGAAACAAAGTTTTACTTGCGAAGGCTGAAATAATGCAAAGATATAACAAACTGGTGGTAGTGATATCAATGATGATGATGATTAAGATGATGGTGGTAGTGATATCAATGATGATGGTGGTGGTGGTAGTGATATCAATGATGGTGATGGTGATGAAGATGATTATGATGATGGTGGTAGTGATATCAATGATGATGATGATGATGGTGATGGTGGTAGTGATATCAATGATGATGATGGTGGTAGTGATATCAATGATGAATCAATGATGATGATGGTGGTAGTGATATCAATGATGATATGGTGATGATGATGGTGGTAGTGATATCAATGATGATGGTGATGATGATGGTGGTAGTGATATCAATGATGATATGGTGATGATGATGGTGGTAGTGATATCAATGATGATGGTGATGATGATGGTGGTAGTGATATCAATGATGATATGGTGATGATGGTGGTGGTAGTGATATCAATGATGATGGTGGTAGTGATATCAATGATGATGGTGATGATGATGGTGGTAGTGATATCAATGATGATGGTGGTGGTGGTAGTGATATCAATGATGGTGATGGTGATGAAGATGATTATGATGATGGTGGTAGTGATATCAATGATGATGATGATGATGGTGATGGTGGTAGTGATATCAATGATGATGATGGTGGTAGTGATATCAATGATGAATCAATGATGATGATGGTGGTAGTGATATCAATGATGATGATGGTGATGATGATGGTGGTAGTGATATCAATGATGATGGTGGTAGTGATATCAATGATGATGGTGATGATGGTGGTGGTAGTGATATCAATGATGATGGTGGTAGTGATATCAATGATGATGATGGTGGTAGTGATATCAATGATGGTGATGGTGATGATGATGGTGGTAGTGATATCAATGATGATGATGGTGGTAGTGATATCAATGATGATGATGGTGATGATGATGATGATGGTGGTAGTGATATCAATGATGGTGATGGTGGTAGTGATATCAATGATGATGATGGTGATGATGATGGTGGTAGTGATATCAATGATGATGATGGTGATGATGATGGTGGTAGTGGTATCAATGATGATGATGGTGATGATGATGGTGGTAGTGATATCAATGATGATATGGTGATGATGATGGTGGTAGTGATATCAATGATGATGGTGATGATGATGATGGTGGTAGTGATATCAATGATGATGATGGTGATGATGATGGTGGTAGTGATATCAATGATGATGATGGTGATGATGATGGTGGTAGTGGTATCAATGATGATGATGGTGATGATGATGGTGGTAGTGATATCAATGATGATATGGTGATGATGATGGTGGTAGTGATATCAATGATGATGGTGATGATGATGGTGGTAGTGATATCAATGATGATGGTGATGATGATGGTGGTAGTGATATCAATGATGATATGGTGATGATGATGGTGGTAGTGATATCAATGATGATGGTGATGATGATGGTGGTAGTGATATCAATGATGATATGGTGATGATGGTGGTGGTAGTGATATCAATGATGATGGTGGTAGTGATATCAATGATGATGGTGATGATGATGGTGGTAGTCAGCCTCGTTCCCAGGGCCCTCTCCCTTCGCTTTTGGGTGGGGCGGGAAATGGCCCTGGCATCGGCTGCCCACGTGACTCAGAACACCCTGAAATTCCGGGTGTAATAAATTAGCATAAATTACGATTCATATACTCCAAGATACGCCTAAGCCAGAGATTATATCACTATTTAGGCAAGTCAAATTTAATTGATATTAAACATTGTTGCCTTCTTTAGATTTAAACTCCTTCAAAGTTACTTTCTATTGTAAATTTCAAATCATTTATCAAATATCAACAACGGCTTCAACAGAGCGTTCTGGCCGATCTGAACCATGTCACTTATCACTTGTGGCTTCTCATGTTATTTTATGTGTCACGCAATAAATAAATTGTCATGTAGATTGCAAAATAGTCTTTACTTTTACGTGAAATTTCGTACAAACAGATATAGACTTTCATCATTATGAGAGATATCAAAATTAGAGACTGTCATCTCCCAATAACGAAAATCTCTACCAGCTAGCTGTCAAAACATATCACTCACACTTCTGGACAAAAGGTCAACGGTCTTTCAAAACCACATATACACATACGGCCTATTTCTACCTAAAACTATTTTGTGGACTATTTTTCTATCTCTTGTAACCAAAAAACCTTAGTAATATTGATTCAAGTTGTTTTCACTCTTATTTTCTCTGAAAATGTCATTGTACAGTTTTGATCAATTTAAGTCTGTTGCTCGTCAAAATTTCCCATGACAGTTGAAAAACATTATGGAAATGAATGGACCAATGAGCAAACAGAATCGACCAGCCGATGCCAGGGCCATTTCCCGCCCCACCCAAAAGCGAAGGGAGAGGGCCCTGGGAACGAGGTTGGGTGGTAGTGATATCAATGATGATGGTGATGATGATGGTGGTAGTGATATCAATGATGATGATGGTGGTAGTGATATCAATGATGATGATGGTGATGATGATGGTGGTAGTGATATCAATGATGATGGTGATGATGATGGTGGTAGTGATATCAATGATGATGATGGTGATGATGATGGTGGTAGTGATATCAATGATGATGGTGGTGATGATGATGGTGGTAGTGATATCAATGATGATGGTGGTAGTGATATCAATGATGATATGGTGATGATGATGGTGGTAGTGATATCAATGATGATGATGGTGATGATGATGGTGGTAGTGATATCAATGATGATGGTGATGATGATGGTGGTAGTGATATCAATGATGATGATGGTGGTAGTGATATCAATGATGATGATGGTGGTAGTGATATAATGATGATATGGTGATGATGATGGTGGTAGTGATATCAATGATGATGGTGATGATGATGGTGGTAGTGATATCAATGATGATATGGTGATGATGGTGGTGGTAGTGATATCAATGATGATGGTGGTAGTGATATCAATGATGATGGTGATGATGATGGTGGTAGTCAGCCTCGTTCCCAGGGCCCTCTCCCTTCGCTTTTGGGTGGGGCGGGAAATGGCCCTGGCATCGGCTGCCCACGTGACTCAGAACACCCTGAAATTCCGGGTGTAATAAATTAGCATAAATTACGATTCATATACTCCAAGATACGCCTAAGCCAGAGATTATATCACTATTTAGGCAAGTCAAATTTAATTGATATTAAACATTGTTGCCTTCTTTAGATTTAAACTCCTTCAAAGTTACTTTCTATTGTAAATTTCAAATCATTTATCAAATATCAACAACGGCTTCAACAGAGCGTTCTGGCCGATCTGAACCATGTCACTTATCACTTGTGGCTTCTCATGTTATTTTATGTGTCACGCAATAAATAAATTGTCATGTAGATTGCAAAATAGTCTTTACTTTTACGTGAAATTTCGTACAAACAGATATAGACTTTCATCATTATGAGAGATATCAAAATTAGAGACTGTCATCTCCCAATAACGAAAATCTCTACCAGCTAGCTGTCAAAACATATCACTCACACTTCTGGACAAAAGGTCAACGGTCTTTCAAAACCACATATACACATACGGCCTATTTCTACCTAAAACTATTTTGTGGACTATTTTTCTATCTCTTGTAACCAAAAAACCTTAGTAATATTGATTCAAGTTGTTTTCACTCTTATTTTCTCTGAAAATGTCATTGTACAGTTTTGATCAATTTAAGTCTGTTGCTCGTCAAAATTTCCCATGACAGTTGAAAAACATTATGGAAATGAATGGACCAATGAGCAAACAGAATCGACCAGCCGATGCCAGGGCCATTTCCCGCCCCACCCAAAAGCGAAGGGAGAGGGCCCTGGGAACGAGGTTGGGTGGTAGTGATATCAATGATGATGGTGATGATGATGGTGGTAGTGATATCAATGATGATGATGGTGGTAGTGATATCAATGATGATGATGGTGATGATGATGGTGGTAGTGATATCAATGATGATGGTGATGATGATGGTGGTAGTGATATCAATGATGATGATGGTGATGATGATGGTGGTAGTGATATCAATGATGATGGTGGTGATGATGATGGTGGTAGTGATATCAATGATGATGGTGGTAGTGATATCAATGATGATATGGTGATGATGATGGTGGTAGTGATATCAATGATGATGATGGTGATGATGATGGTGGTAGTGATATCAATGATGATGGTGATGATGATGGTGGTAGTGATATCAATGATGATGATGGTGGTAGTGATATCAATGATGATGATGGTGGTAGTGATATAATGATGATATGGTGATGATGATGGTGGTAGTGATATCAATGATGATGGTGATGATGATGGTGGTAGTGATATCAATGATGATATGGTGATGATGGTGGTGGTAGTGATATCAATGATGATGGTGGTAGTGATATCAATGATGATGGTGATGATGATGGTGGTAGTCAGCCTCGTTCCCAGGGCCCTCTCCCTTCGCTTTTGGGTGGGGCGGGAAATGGCCCTGGCATCGGCTGCCCACGTGACTCAGAACACCCTGAAATTCCGGGTGTAATAAATTAGCATAAATTACGATTCATATACTCCAAGATACGCCTAAGCCAGAGATTATATCACTATTTAGGCAAGTCAAATTTAATTGATATTAAACATTGTTGCCTTCTTTAGATTTAAACTCCTTCAAAGTTACTTTCTATTGTAAATTTCAAATCATTTATCAAATATCAACAACGGCTTCAACAGAGCGTTCTGGCCGATCTGAACCATGTCACTTATCACTTGTGGCTTCTCATGTTATTTTATGTGTCACGCAATAAATAAATTGTCATGTAGATTGCAAAATAGTCTTTACTTTTACGTGAAATTTCGTACAAACAGATATAGACTTTCATCATTATGAGAGATATCAAAATTAGAGACTGTCATCTCCCAATAACGAAAATCTCTACCAGCTAGCTGTCAAAACATATCACTCACACTTCTGGACAAAAGGTCAACGGTCTTTCAAAACCACATATACACATACGGCCTATTTCTACCTAAAACTATTTTGTGGACTATTTTTCTATCTCTTGTAACCAAAAAACCTTAGTAATATTGATTCAAGTTGTTTTCACTCTTATTTTCTCTGAAAATGTCATTGTACAGTTTTGATCAATTTAAGTCTGTTGCTCGTCAAAATTTCCCATGACAGTTGAAAAACATTATGGAAATGAATGGACCAATGAGCAAACAGAATCGACCAGCCGATGCCAGGGCCATTTCCCGCCCCACCCAAAAGCGAAGGGAGAGGGCCCTGGGAACGAGGTTGGGTGGTAGTGATATCAATGATGATGGTGATGATGATGGTGGTAGTGATATCAATGATGATGGTGGTAGTGATATCAATGATGATATGGTGATGATGATGGTGGTAGTGATATCAATGATGATGATGGTGATGATGATGGTGGTAGTGATATCAATGATGATGGTGATGATGATGGTGGTAGTGATATCAATGATGATGATGGTGGTAGTGATATCAATGATGATGATGGTGGTAGTGATATAATGATGATATGGTGATGATGATGGTGGTAGTGATATCAATGATGATGGTGATGATGATGGTGGTAGTGATATCAATGATGATATGGTGATGATGGTGGTGGTAGTGATATCAATGATGATGGTGGTAGTGATATCAATGATGATGGTGATGATGATGGTGGTAGTCAGCCTCGTTCCCAGGGCCCTCTCCCTTCGCTTTTGGGTGGGGCGGGAAATGGCCCTGGCATCGGCTGCCCACGTGACTCAGAACACCCTGAAATTCCGGGTGTAATAAATTAGCATAAATTACGATTCATATACTCCAAGATACGCCTAAGCCAGAGATTATATCACTATTTAGGCAAGTCAAATTTAATTGATATTAAACATTGTTGCCTTCTTTAGATTTAAACTCCTTCAAAGTTACTTTCTATTGTAAATTTCAAATCATTTATCAAATATCAACAACGGCTTCAACAGAGCGTTCTGGCCGATCTGAACCATGTCACTTATCACTTGTGGCTTCTCATGTTATTTTATGTGTCACGCAATAAATAAATTGTCATGTAGATTGCAAAATAGTCTTTACTTTTACGTGAAATTTCGTACAAACAGATATAGACTTTCATCATTATGAGAGATATCAAAATTAGAGACTGTCATCTCCCAATAACGAAAATCTCTACCAGCTAGCTGTCAAAACATATCACTCACACTTCTGGACAAAAGGTCAACGGTCTTTCAAAACCACATATACACATACGGCCTATTTCTACCTAAAACTATTTTGTGGACTATTTTTCTATCTCTTGTAACCAAAAAACCTTAGTAATATTGATTCAAGTTGTTTTCACTCTTATTTTCTCTGAAAATGTCATTGTACAGTTTTGATCAATTTAAGTCTGTTGCTCGTCAAAATTTCCCATGACAGTTGAAAAACATTATGGAAATGAATGGACCAATGAGCAAACAGAATCGACCAGCCGATGCCAGGGCCATTTCCCGCCCCACCCAAAAGCGAAGGGAGAGGGCCCTGGGAACGAGGTTGGGTGGTAGTGATATCAATGATGATGGTGATGATGATGGTGGTAGTGATATCAATGATGATGATGGTGGTAGTGATATCAATGATGATGATGGTGATGATGATGGTGGTAGTGATATCAATGATGATGGTGATGATGATGGTGGTAGTGATATCAATGATGATGATGGTGATGATGATGGTGGTAGTGATATCAATGATGATGGTGGTGATGATGATGGTGGTAGTGATATCAATGATGATGGTGGTAGTGATATCAATGATGATATGGTGATGATGATGGTGGTAGTGATATCAATGATGATGATGGTGATGATGATGGTGGTAGTGATATCAATGATGATGGTGATGATGATGGTGGTAGTGATATCAATGATGATGATGGTGGTAGTGATATCAATGATGATGATGGTGGTAGTGATATAATGATGATATGGTGATGATGATGGTGGTAGTGATATCAATGATGATGATGGTGATGATGATGGTGGTAGTGCTATCAATGATGAATCAATGATGATGATGGTGGTAGTGATATCAATGATGATGATGGTGATGATGATGGTGGTAGTGATATCAATGATGAATCAATGATGATGATGGTGGTAGTGATATCAATGATGATGATGGTGATGATGATGGTGGTAGTGATATCAATGATGAATCAATGATGATAATATAATAATAATAATAACAAACTTTATTTAAATACGGTTACTCAATTCAACTTTACAAAAATTTGAAAAGCTGGTCTCCCTAGAGGCCGTAATATATAAATATAACAATATGATTAAAAAACTTCGTAAAAACATTATTAACTATGCTAATGATTATTGAATAGATATGTGGTAAATTTGCTAGCGTTAGTGTTGTCGATCTACTATTGAAAATCATACTTTTCAAGTTCCTTGTTAAAGGATTTTAAAGTTTCTTGCTCTTTTATTCTGTTTGGAAGCGAATTCCATAACTTTGCTCCAGTGAAAGCAAAACTGGTTTTGTAATAATCAGTTCTGACTTTAGGTAATTGGAGGTCTTTAATAGATCCTCGCAATCCGTATGTCTTAGATGATTGTTTTTTCGAAAACATATCAATGAGATATGGGGGCGCTAGCCCATTGACAACCTTAAACATCATGATTGCCTTTTGTTTTAATCTCCTTTGATATAGTTTCTTCCAGTTTAGTTGCTTGAACATATCATTGGTCCTTACCGTGAGGTAAGGAGAACCAGTGATTATTCGTGCTGCCCGATTATGTAAAATCTGCAGCTTATTCGTTAACGTCGCATCGATGCCATCCCACACTAGACTACAATAATCAAAGTAAGGCTCAATAGTTGCCTTGTAGACTTTGATCATGTTATCACGGTTGATTAATGACTTGATGCTTTTTAACGTACATAAGCCAATAGTAACTTTTTTTTATAATGCTCTCTATTTGGCTTTTCCAATTTAGGTGTTCATCAATTATAACACCGAGGCATTTTGTTTCGTTGCACCGTTTTAACGGAACTCCATCAATGGCCAGATTCATGCTAACTGTGTCATTAGTAGATAGCCTTTGCCTTGACCCAATTAGCATGAATTCTGATTTGAGAACGTTAAGGGTAAGTTTATTGGCACGCAGCCATAGTGCTACCTGATCAAGGTCGCTTTTCATCTGATTTTTAAGAGCAGGGGTGTCGCAGTCAGAGAAGGTCAATGTCGTGTCATCGGCATATAGTCTGGGAGTACTGTAGTCAAGGCAATTGGGTAGATCGTTGATATAAATAAGAAATAATACGGATCCTAAAATTGCACCTTGGGGTACTCCATGTGTCAGAGAACGTGTCGTAGACAGAGTTCCATTAGCTGCGCACCGCTGTTGCCTATTTGTTAAAAAAAAGATGAGAACCATTTAGTTGAGTCGGGGTCGAACCCATAGCGTTTGAGCTTCATGAGCAGAACGTTATGATCAACGGTGTCGAAAGCTTTTTGAAGGTCAAGAAATACGGCGCCGTTGATCATTTTTCTGTCAATATTGAAACTCCAGTCATTAGTCAGATCTAAAAGTGCTGTTAAGGTTGAGTGAATGGATCTGAAGCCTGACTGGTGAGCGTCTATTAAGTTGTTATGATTTAGATATTCGGTAAGCTGTTCGAAAATTACTTTTTCAAAAATGCGAGCAATCGTAGGAGTGATGGAAATCGGTCTGTAGTTATTCGCATCATCACGGTCTCCAGATTTGAATATAGGACAGACCTTGGCAATTTTAAACTCACATGGAAAAGTGTTTGTTTTTAAAGATAGATTAAAAAGATTTGTCAGCGATCGGTATATGTATGGCGCGGCAATTTTTAACAAATTATTTGGAATACCATCAAGACCAATAGCTTTCGAGACATCAAGAGTCTGTAGAAGTTTGAAGACTCTTTCAGGGTTTATCATAACAAAAGTGAAAACTGAGTTAACGGGCCTAATAAAACAAAGAGGATCCGTATTAATAGACATGTTAACATTGTTGTCAATTTTGGAGGCAAGCTTTGAAGCTATTTCAGAAAAGTGTATATTTAAGACTTCGGCAATCTGATTTGAGTCAGTCGTCAATTTAGCGACGGACGGGGATTCTTTGATTTCCCGAATCTCAGTGCTTTTAGATTTTTTCCCTCTTATGTCATTCAAAGTTTTCCAAGTCTTTCTAGAATTATCAGAAAACTTTGCTATTTGGTCTCGATAATATTTCTTTTTAGTTTTAGCTACTTGCTTATTTGTACTGTTTTTACATTTCTTATACTTTGACCAATCCTGGGCGAGATTAGTCTGCGATGCTTTTTTTTTCAAAAAGTCTCTTTCATGCATTTTACTTTTAATCTCAGGGGTGATCCAAGGTGACGGCTTGTTTCTAATTTTGAGTCTTATTCGAGGAGCATGTTTATCAACAATATTGACAAAGGCGTTCTTCCAAGTTACCCAGAATTCATTAACGTCATTTAGCCCAGTTGTATCGGGCCACTGAGCGGCAGCAATTTCGTTAATGAATTTTTTTTGGTTAAATCTTTTGAAATTTCTCGTTTCAATTATTCTTGGATTACCCCTTGGGATTCCTTGTTTTCTTATTAAATACACAAGATTGTGATCACTTATTGACATCGGATAAACTCCGGTGATGATGGTGGTAGTGATATCAATGATGATGATGGTGGTAGTGATATCAATGATGATGATGGTGGTAGTGATATCAATGATGATGATGATGATGATGGTGGTAGTGATATCAATGATGGTGATGGTGGTAGTGATATCAATGATGGTGATGGTGGTAGTGATATCAATGATGGTGATGGTGGTAGTGATATCAATGATGATGATGGTGATGATGATGGTGGTAGTGATATCAATGATGATGATGGTGATGATGATGGTGGTAGTGCTATCAATGATGATGGTGATGATGATGGTGGTAGTGATATCAATGATGATGATGGTGATGATGATGGTGGTAGTGATATCAATGATGATATGGTGATGATGGTGGTGGTAGTGATATCAATGATGATGGTGGTAGTGATATCAATGATGATGGTGATGATGATGGTGGTAGTGATATCAATGATGATGGTGATGATGATGGTGGTAGTGATATCAATGATGATGATGGTGGTAGTGATATCAATGATGATGATGGTGATGATGATGGTGGTAGTGATATCAATGATGATGGTGGTAGTGATATCAATGATGATATGGTGATGATGATGGTGGTAGTGATATCAATGATGATGATGGTGATGATGATGGTGGTAGTGATATCAATGATGATGGTGGTAGTGATATCAATGATGATATGGTGATGATGATGGTGGTAGTGATATCAATGATGATGGTGGTTATGATGGTGATGGTAGTGATATCAATGATGATGATGGTGATGATGATGGTGGTAGTGATATCAAGGATGATGATGGTGATGATGATGGTGGTAGTGATATCAATGATGATGATGGTGATGATGATGGTGGTAGTGATATCAATGATGAATCAATGATGATGATGGTGGTAGTGATATCAATGATGATATGGTGATGATGATGGTGGTAGTGATATCAATGATGATGGTGATGATGATGGTGGTAGTGATATCAATGATGATATGGTGATGATGATGGTGGTAGTGATATCAATGATGATGGTGATGATGATGGTGGTAGTGATATCAATGATGATATGGTGATGATGGTGGTGGTAGTGATATCAATGATGATGGTGGTAGTGATATCAATGATGATGGTGATGATGATGGTGGTAGTGATATCAATGATGATGGTGATGATGATGGTGGTAGTGATATCAATGATGATGATGGTGGTAGTGATATCAATGATGATGATGGTGATGATGATGGTGGTAGTGATATCAATGATGATGGTGGTGATGATGATGGTGGTAGTGATATCAATGATGATGGTGGTAGTGATATCAATGATGATGGTGATGATGATGGTGGTAGTGATATCAATGATGATGGTGATGATGATGGTGGTAGTGATATCAATGATGATGATGGTGGTAGTGATATCAATGATGATGATGGTGATGATGATGGTGGTAGTGATATCAATGATGATGGTGGTAGTGATATCAATGATGATATGGTGATGATGATGGTGGTAGTGATATCAATGATGATGATGGTGATGATGATGGTGGTAGTGATATCAATGATGATGGTGGTAGTAGTGATATCAATGATGATATGGTGATGATGATGGTGGTAGTGATATCAATGATGATGGTGGTTATGATGGTGATGGTAGTGATATCAATGATGATGATGGTGATGATGATGGTGGTAGTGATATCAATGATGATGATGGTGATGATGATGGTGGTAGTGATATCAATGATGAATCAATGATGATGATGGTGGTAGTGATATCAATGATGAATCAATGATGATGATGGTGGTAGTGATATCAATGATGATATGGTGATGATGATGGTGGTAGTGATATCAATGATGATGATGGTGATGATGATGGTGGTAGTGATATCAATGATGATATGGTGATGATGGTGGTGGTAGTGATATCAATGATGATGGTGGTAGTGATATCAATGATGATGGTGATGATGATGGTGGTAGTGATATCAATGATGATGGTGATGATGATGGTGGTAGTGATATCAATGATGATGATGGTGGTAGTGATATCAATGATGATGATGGTGATGATGATGGTGGTAGTGATATCAATGATGATGGTGGTGATGATGATGGTGGTAGTGATATCAATGATGATGGTGGTAGTGATATCAATGATGATATGGTGATGATGATGGTGGTAGTGATATCAATGATGATGATGGTGATGATGATGGTGGTAGTGATATCAATGATGATGGTGGTAGTGATATCAATGATGATGATGATGGTAGTGATATCAATGATGATGATGGTGATGATGATGGTGGTAGTGATATCAATGATGATGATGGTGATGATGATGGTGGTAGTGATATCAATGATGGTGATGATTATGATGATGGTGGTAGTGATATCAATGATGATGATGATTATAATAATGGTGGTAGTGATATCAATGATGATGATGGTGATGATGATGGTGGTAGTGATATCAATGATGAATCAATGATGATGATGGTGGTAGTGATATCAATGATGATGGTGATGATGATGGTGGTAGTGATATCAATGATGATGATGGTGATGATGATGGTGGTAGTGATATCAATGATGATGGTGGTGATGATGATGGTGGTAGTGATATCAATGATGATGATGGTGGTAGTGATATCAATGATGATGATGGTGGTAGTGATATCAATGATGATATGGTGATGATGATGGTGGTAGTGATATCAATGATGATGATGGTGATGATGATGGTGGTAGTGCTATCAATGATGAATCAATGATGATGATGGTGGTAGTGATATCAATGATGATGATGGTGATGATGATGGTGGTAGTGATATCAATGATGAATCAATGATGATGATGGTGGTAGTGATATCAATGATGATGATGGTGATGATGATGGTGGTAGTGATATCAATGATGAATCAATGATGATGATGGTGGTAGTGATATCAATGATGATGATGGTGGTAGTGATATCAATGATGATGATGGTGGTAGTGATATCAATGATGATGATGATGATGATGGTGGTAGTGATATCAATGATGGTGATGGTGGTAGTGATATCAATGATGGTGATGGTGGTAGTGATATCAATGATGGTGATGGTGGTAGTGATATCAATGATGATGATGGTGATGATGATGGTGGTAGTGATATCAATGATGATGATGGTGATGATGATGGTGGTAGTGCTATCAATGATGATGGTGATGATGATGGTGGTAGTGATATCAATGATGATGATGGTGATGATGATGGTGGTAGTGATATCAATGATGATATGGTGATGATGGTGGTGGTAGTGATATCAATGATGATGGTGGTAGTGATATCAATGATGATGGTGATGATGATGGTGGTAGTGATATCAATGATGATGGTGATGATAATGGTGGTAGTGATATCAATGATGATGATGGTGGTAGTGATATCAATGATGATGATGGTGATGATGATGGTGGTAGTGATATCAATGATGATGGTGGTAGTGATATCAATGATGATATGGTGATGATGATGGTGGTAGTGATATCAATGATGATGATGGTGATGATGATGGTGGTAGTGATATCAATGATGATGGTGGTAGTGATATCAATGATGATATGGTGATGATGATGGTGGTAGTGATATCAATGATGATGGTGGTTATGATGGTGATGGTAGTGATATCAATGATGATGATGGTGATGATGATGGTGGTAGTGATATCAATGATGATGATGGTGATGATGATGGTGGTAGTGATATCAATGATGAATCAATGATGATGATGGTGGTAGTGATATCAATGATGATATGGTGATGATGATGGTGGTAGTGATATCAATGATGATGGTGATGATGATGGTGGTAGTGATATCAATGATGATATGGTGATGATGATGGTGGTAGTGATATCAATGATGATGGTGATGATGATGGTGGTAGTGATATCAATGATGATATGGTGATGATGGTGGTGGTAGTGATATCAATGATGATGGTGGTAGTGATATCAATGATGATGGTGATGATGATGGTGGTAGTGATATCAATGATGATGGTGATGATGATGGTGGTAGTGATATCAATGATGATGATGGTGGTAGTGATATCAATGATGATGATGGTGATGATGATGGTGGTAGTGATATCAATGATGATGGTGGTGATGATGATGGTGGTAGTGATATCAATGATGATGGTGGTAGTGATATCAATGATGATATGGTGATGATGATGGTGGTAGTGATATCAATGATGATGATGGTGATGATGATGGTGGTAGTGATATCAATGATGATGGTGGTAGTGATATCAATGATGATGATGATGGTAGTGATATCAATGATGATGATGGTGATGATGATGGTGGTAGTGATATCAATGATGATGGTGGTAGTGATATCAATGATGATGATGGTGGTAGTGATATCAATGATGATGATGGTGATGATGATGGTGGTAGTGATATCAATGATGATGGTGGTAGTGATATCAATGATGATGATGATGGTAGTGATATCAATGATGATGATGGTGGTAGTGATATCAATGATGATGATGGTGATGATGATGGTGGTAGTGATATCAATGATGATGATGGTGATGATGATGGTGGTAGTGATATCAATGATGAATCAATGATGATGATGGTGGTAGTGATATCAATGATGATATGGTGATGATGATGGTGGTAGTGATATCAATGATGATGGTGATGATGATGGTGGTAGTGATATCAATGATGATATGGTGATGATGATGGTGGTAGTGATATCAATGATGATGGTGATGATGATGGTGGTAGTGATATCAATGATGATATGGTGATGATGATGGTGGTAGTGATATCAATGATGATGATGGTGATGATGATGGTGGTAGTGATATCAATGATGATATGGTGATGATGGTGGTGGTAGTGATATCAATGATGATGGTGGTAGTGATATCAATGATGATGGTGATGATGATGGTGGTAGTGATATCAATGATGATGGTGATGATAATGGTGGTAGTGATATCAATGATGATGATGGTGGTAGTGATATCAATGATGATGATGGTGATGATGATGGTGGTAGTGATATCAATGATGATGGTGGTAGTGATATCAATGATGATATGGTGATGATGATGGTGGTAGTGATATCAATGATGATGATGGTGATGATGATGGTGGTAGTGATATCAATGATGATGGTGGTAGTGATATCAATGATGATATGGTGATGATGATGGTGGTAGTGATATCAATGATGATGGTGGTTATGATGGTGATGGTAGTGATATCAATGATGATGATGGTGATGATGATGGTGGTAGTGATATCAATGATGATGATGGTGATGATGATGGTGGTAGTGATATCAATGATGAATCAATGATGATGATGGTGGTAGTGATATCAATGATGATATGGTGATGATGATGGTGGTAGTGATATCAATGATGATGGTGATGATGATGGTGGTAGTGATATCAATGATGATATGGTGATGATGATGGTGGTAGTGATATCAATGATGATGGTGATGATGATGGTGGTAGTGATATCAATGATGATATGGTGATGATGGTGGTGGTAGTGATATCAATGATGATGGTGGTAGTGATATCAATGATGATGGTGATGATGATGGTGGTAGTGATATCAATGATGATGGTGATGATGATGGTGGTAGTGATATCAATGATGATGATGGTGGTAGTGATATCAATGATGATGATGGTGATGATGATGGTGGTAGTGATATCAATGATGATGGTGGTGATGATGATGGTGGTAGTGATATCAATGATGATGGTGGTAGTGATATCAATGATGATATGGTGATGATGATGGTGGTAGTGATATCAATGATGATGATGGTGATGATGATGGTGGTAGTGATATCAATGATGATGGTGGTAGTGATATCAATGATGATGATGATGGTAGTGATATCAATGATGATGATGGTGATGATGATGGTGGTAGTGATATCAATGATGATGGTGGTAGTGATATCAATGATGATGATGGTGGTAGTGATATCAATGATGATGATGGTGATGATGATGGTGGTAGTGATATCAATGATGATGGTGGTAGTGATATCAATGATGATGATGATGGTAGTGATATCAATGATGATGATGGTGGTAGTGATATCAATGATGATGATGGTGATGATGATGGTGGTAGTGATATCAATGATGATGATGGTGATGATGATGGTGGTAGTGATATCAATGATGAATCAATGATGATGATGGTGGTAGTGATATCAATGATGATATGGTGATGATGATGGTGGTAGTGATATCAATGATGATGGTGATGATGATGGTGGTAGTGATATCAATGATGATATGGTGATGATGATGGTGGTAGTGATATCAATGATGATGGTGATGATGATGGTGGTAGTGATATCAATGATGATATGGTGATGATGATGGTGGTAGTGATATCAATGATGATGATGGTGATGATGATGGTGGTAGTGATATCAATGATGATATGGTGATGATGGTGGTGGTAGTGATATCAATGATGATGGTGGTAGTGATATCAATGATGATGGTGATGATGATGGTGGTAGTGATATCAATGATGATGGTGATGATAATGGTGGTAGTGATATCAATGATGATGATGGTGGTAGTGATATCAATGATGATGATGGTGATGATGATGGTGGTAGTGATATCAATGATGATGGTGGTAGTGATATCAATGATGATATGGTGATGATGATGGTGGTAGTGATATCAATGATGATGATGGTGATGATGATGGTGGTAGTGATATCAATGATGATGGTGGTAGTGATATCAATGATGATATGGTGATGATGATGGTGGTAGTGATATCAATGATGATGGTGGTTATGATGGTGATGGTAGTGATATCAATGATGATGATGGTGATGATGATGGTGGTAGTGATATCAATGATGATGATGGTGATGATGATGGTGGTAGTGATATCAATGATGAATCAATGATGATGATGGTGGTAGTGATATCAATGATGATATGGTGATGATGATGGTGGTAGTGATATCAATGATGATGGTGATGATGATGGTGGTAGTGATATCAATGATGATATGGTGATGATGATGGTGGTAGTGATATCAATGATGATGGTGATGATGATGGTGGTAGTGATATCAATGATGATATGGTGATGATGGTGGTGGTAGTGATATCAATGATGATGGTGGTAGTGATATCAATGATGATGGTGATGATGATGGTGGTAGTGATATCAATGATGATGGTGATGATGATGGTGGTAGTGATATCAATGATGATGATGGTGGTAGTGATATCAATGATGATGATGGTGATGATGATGGTGGTAGTGATATCAATGATGATGGTGGTGATGATGATGGTGGTAGTGATATCAATGATGATGGTGGTAGTGATATCAATGATGATATGGTGATGATGATGGTGGTAGTGATATCAATGATGATGATGGTGATGATGATGGTGGTAGTGATATCAATGATGATGGTGGTAGTGATATCAATGATGATGATGATGGTAGTGATATCAATGATGATGATGGTGATGATGATGGTGGTAGTGATATCAATGATGATGGTGGTAGTGATATCAATGATGATGATGGTGGTAGTGATATCAATGATGATGATGGTGATGATGATGGTGGTAGTGATATCAATGATGATGGTGGTAGTGATATCAATGATGATGATGATGGTAGTGATATCAATGATGATGATGGTGGTAGTGATATCAATGATGATGATGGTGATGATGATGGTGGTAGTGATATCAATGATGATGATGGTGATGATGATGGTGGTAGTGATATCAATGATGAATCAATGATGATGATGGTGGTAGTGATATCAATGATGATATGGTGATGATGATGGTGGTAGTGATATCAATGATGATGGTGATGATGATGGTGGTAGTGATATCAATGATGATATGGTGATGATGATGGTGGTAGTGATATCAATGATGATGGTGATGATGATGGTGGTAGTGATATCAATGATGATATGGTGATGATGGTGGTGGTAGTGATATCAATGATGATGGTGGTAGTGATATCAATGATGATGGTGATGATGATGGTGGTAGTGATATCAATGATGATGATGGTGATGATGATGGTGGTAGTGATATCAATGATGGTGATGATTATGATGATGGTGGTAGTGATATCAATGATGATGATGATTATAATAATGGTGGTAGTGATATCAATGATGATGATGGTGATGATGATGGTGGTAGTGATATCAATGATGAATCAATGATGATGATGGTGGTAGTGATATCAATGATGATGGTGGTAGTGATATCAATGATGGTGATGATGATGATTATGATGGTGGTGGCAGTGATAACAATGATGGTGATGATGATGATTATGATGTTGGTGGTAGTGATGACAATGATGATGATGATTATGATGATGGTGGTAGTAATAACAATGATGATGATGGTGATGTTGAGAAGGTTGGTCAACTCACAAGTAATGAGAAAGCTTCTGAAGGTAAAAGTTCTGCCAACTTTGCAATAATCTCTAAGAGATGCCTTTGATATGTTTGCCATTCAGTCTCCAACTAAGTAAAGAGAAAAGATAGAAAATAGTATCAAAGCTACTAAAACAATAATAATACTAGTATTGCAAAACAATGCAAAACAAATAAATAGAGAAAGAAAAGAATAAGAAAAAGTAAACGGTACAAAAACAACAATCAACTCAGTAAATCGATTTCTTGGTGAATAAATATGTAGGTCAACTGTCTACTTGTGAAATTAATCGATTGGCATACTCTTAGCCAATCAGACTCTAGTAAGTAATTAAATAATGTTTAGTAAACTCAATGTTTATAATGTCAAAAATTGTAAGAATGTGTTGCCTACAATGTATTATAAAAGGTTTTTATGTTTCTATGCCTTCGCGATAATTGTTATTATTATAATTTTTATTCAGTACTGCATTGAGCGAGCTTATTTACTGGGCCGAGAAGAATGAAACACACAATCATGTGTTGGAGTGATAGTTAATACAATGTTTTTAATGTCAAAAACTCCATCTGTATATTGCTTGTTACAGTTTTCTTTCTTTTGTCTTCTTTTTTTAATTCTGACCCATATATGTGAACATTGCGGCAACCAACTCAAAAGCTATTTAAGCTCCTTTGGTTGCTGTGCACTTATATAAAATATGTATATATTGTAAACTACTTAATTTATAACCATTATAATGTTGTAAGTCATATAATATGTATTGAATGTAAACAGTGTAAGTAAACTGAAATTGAATTGAAATTGAGCAAAACCTGGAATGTGTTACCTATTATAAAAAGTTTTTTGTGATACTTACATCTGCATTCAATGCCTCATCATCCAACTCTTCAAGGAATGATTGGTTATGGGTGAACTGAATCTTTTGAAGAAGTTTGTTTAGAAGAAGCATAAGGACTTCTTTGTATCTAGAGAAACAACAAAAAGGTAAACAAACAAACAAGAAACTAATCAAATGAATAATAATTAAAATTCACATGTAATAGTACTAGTCAGAATGAAATTTGAAACATGTACACTGTAAGTATTATTAAGTTATTTAACAATAAAGTTTATGATGACTAGATTTGTTGTTGTATTTGACATTTTGACACAGCTTGGTGTCATTATCAAGAGAATAATTTTAAGAATCACGTGACCATATTAAAAGTCCTTAAATTGTCGCTTAAACTGTAAACAATCACTGAATTCATGAAGCACATACTTTATTTAGCAGTAATAGCAAATATGAGGTCAGAAGAATGAATATTGGCAGAGTTATAGCCAAGCTATTACTAAAGATTTTTAGTAAGAAATGTATGGCAAAAACGGTTGTATTGATTATATCATTAACCAGATCTTTTCTACGATGAAAAGGCTGCATTAGCTTAAAGCCAGATGACCAATTTATGATTTGCCAAAATTTGAGCGTAAATGAACTAATTGTGACCGAATACGGAGCCAGTGAATATGCGCCTTGATTACAGTGAAATGTATGGCGCCGCCATCTTTGTGCTCCTCTGAGGGGCACAGCAATGTCTGCCAAAAGCCGAACTTCGCAAAATCCTAAAATTTACGGCGAAAATGTCAGTAATTTAGCTTTCTAATGATAATTCTAAGGTTTTGAGTTCAATCAAACATCGATAAATACTAAACTGATATGAATCTAGCTTGATTTTTCGACTACTAAAGATGAGTGACTAGAGTTGCGTGACACAAATTGTCTCGTATATATTTCGAAACCAAAACACAGCAAAGACACACGATTTGGCACAAATGTTTGTTTAGGGGAGCTCTAACGTGTATAACTGCCAGAAGTAAATATAACTAGTATTTCCGAAATTAAAAAATTGATGATGTCACATGCAAGCCAAGAATAATTTTATTAGACAGACAGACAGACAAAATACTATACATAAATAGCACCTTTATTAGTAAAAGATTGATATATTAAAATAGATTAAACAGACAGACAGACAGACAGACAGACAGACCGACAGACAGACAGACAGACAATACATGATGATGAATACCAACATAAATTCACCTGCATACTGTTGCCTCAGCTTCTGCTAACTTATCACTTCTTGCATTGGATACTTTAGCAATTAAATAATCCAAGAAAATAGCCCAGATGTCCAGACAAGAAAATAATCCTTCGTTATTGGGCTGCAGAAACCAAAAAGAATTACTATTAGATTAGTACAAACCTACACCTCATTGCAATAACATTGTCATATAAAAAATAAAATTAGAAAATAGGAATTAATTAAAAGACAAAAGAAGAAGTTCAGCCTGAGTAATTTGCTTTTGTCTTTTAATTAATTCCTATTTTGTACTTTTCTTTTTTATATGACAATGTTATTGCAATTAGGTGTATTTCAAAAAAGCAATAAGCAGTATGTCATTCATTCAACCAATCACAACACGTGGACTACAAACAACACAGAATATCTCACCACTAGCCTCTGTGTTACTGGCGAAAATATGAAGCAAAAGCAAAATAATGTGATTCCAGCTATCCTTGGATCTTGGAATGACCTATTTCCTACTGCCTTTCGCCTATGACAACATTTTTAATTGATTTTACAGAACATTGCAGAGGATATGTTTGAGACATTTTTATTAATACACACACATTTCTGTTTCATAATTTCTGTTTCTGAAATTGGTGCCATCTCTAACATGAGAAAGCCTCAACTGACTGTCTAATGAGAACAGAAACCTGTCATGACACACACACAAAGAATTTTGCCAAATTGTAAGAACATTGCTAGAGTCTAAGCACCTATTCATATCAGACTACACCCAAAACATCAATAGCTGAAGCAATATTACTAATTAAAAGTATAAATTTTGACAATTAATTCATAGGCACACTTATTTAATAAAATAAATCACAATTTAGAAATAATCGTCAAAGGACTCCAACAAGCTATGGGTGACAAATGGTAAAACGAGACACTAACCTGCTTAAAGGTGTATTTGAACAACAGTGTCAGTAATTCAATAACTGGGAAGTGAGAACTATTCTCAAACCTTCTAAGATGAACACTGACAAACATGGAAAGAAACTCTGTAAACTTGTCAAGGTAGCTGAAAATGATCAAAATATTATAGAGTCAAAACATGGTATCTTAGTTTCTCTGTTCCTCTCCATAATACTTGACATTTTTTATTGTGACCAAGATACAGATGTTTGTATATTTGTTTACTCTCATGTGCCTGTAGTAATGGTAGGTATATTTGATGTTAACATGCAGTTATGGTAAAATATTCTATAGTTAGTAACTACAGGTAAAGAAAACTTTGTCTCCCCCTCCGTAACATTCCAAATACCGTGTTTTGACCCTATAACAACATAGTGCACACATGTATAACAAAACAACTAAAACAATAATAGTATCTACGGTACTAAATTTGAGAACATAATAAAAAACACAGTGTTTAAATAATATCCTTTTGCTTCTCTTAAATAAATGTAAAATGAATAGTTAATTATTAGGCATTTTAGGCAGTATGTCTAAATATAAATGTTATTGTAGTTGTGATGACGACTGCCTTCTGGTAAATTCATGAACTGGTATTCAACAAGTAAATGAAGAAGTGAATGAATAAATGGATGAATGAACAAACAAATGAAAAATAATGAAGGAGGGAAGGAGGGAGGAAGGAAGGAAGGAAGAAAGAAAGAAAGAAAGAAAGAAGGAAGGAAACGAAGAAGGAAAGAAAGAAAGGAAAGAAGGAAAGAAGGAAGGAAGCAGGGAATTAATCGAGGGATGGATGGATAGATGAATGCATGGATGAATGACATAACCAATGATTGAATGAATGAAAGTATGAAGGTATGGATGAATGAATGGATGGATGGATAGATAGATGAATGCATGGATGAATGACAAAACCAATGATTAATTGATGAAAGTATGAAGGTATATATGGATGAATGGATGGAATTTGTGTACCTTTCATCCAGCTCTGACAAGTCACTAGACTGTACACCAGTGTCTTTAGTTATTCTTTGTAATAACTGAAAGGTTTGCTGAAATAGCTTGAGAAGGAACTCTTCAAACTCTGCAGGAACACAGTTCTTGGACAGTAATTCATTGATGCAACTCATGGCTAGAACACCTAAATAACAAACATCAAATTAGTATATATTTATAAGTATGTAATTTATGAAATAATACACCTATTTCAATAATCGTTGTCATAATCAAAACTACAGTCCACACTCTGAAGCCTGCTAAGGATGTCGGTAATATCAACATAATTTGAGATTTATTAGACGTATTTTCAAGAAATATTTCATTCATGATCTACCCCTGCAACAACTTGTTATGGTTATATAACTCAAAAACGTACAACCAAAATATGCTATGAATAAATTGACAACAAGAGAAGAAATACTGAAATCCTTTGCAAGCTTCAGAGTGTGGACTGTAGCTTTGATTGCCACAACGATTATTAAAATAGGTACACACATATACAATATGAGTGGCCCATTTGTAGGAGATATACAATGGCAAGTGGTAGATGGGAAACCATAGCTGTGAAGAAGGTTATATATTAGATACAAAATCATCCTGATTTACATATGTTTTAACTTGAATTTTCTTGGTTAGATTTACTTTTATATTGACAATTTTAATAAAATATGAAAGAACTAATGTTGGTGTATTCACTTCCAAACTGTATGAAATTTCATCCTGATTTGCATAAGGTTCAACATGCATTTACATGTATCCTGACAATTGTAGTAAAATATGAAAGAACTAAATTTTGGAGTTTCATATTATTAAGTACTATACAATGTTTGTGTCTGAGCTGTATGAGACCACAGCTTATCTTTAATTTGCCATTGTACATGTATATCCCATACAGATGTTTTCTATATACTGGTGTCTGTATAATAATGTATGTTTTGTCTTGAGAAAAAATTGATCATGATGTATTAAAATGTGTAAATGTGTGTGTGTATTTTGTTTTTCTCGTTGTTAGTTATCAATAAATTAATATGTCACATTTATTGTGAGTGGCAATCTTTAATTGTAAATTTTGTGTATGTATGTATTAGTAATTAATAAAAAATAAATAAACAAATAAATTAATTAATTAAAAAAAATGATGTATTAAAATGATGTGTGTGATTGATCTATTGAATGATGTATGCAATACTAACCTAGTTGTGGGTTACCAACAATGCTTCCACTAGACCCAGACATAGCGCAGCAACCAAACTCAGCAAAGTAGAAGACAGTTCCTAGTAGTTGTGGTGTTATAGTGCTTGATAAGGGAATCCAACTAAACAAGTGGTTGAGGCATTTTAATGCCATTGTGCTTATTTCTTCTGAATCAGGATCTAGTGCAGGCAGTGGATGTCCAAGGCTTTGCTGTATCTTGGGTGATTGGTTCAGTAATCTTCCCACTGAAAATATTGACTCTATAAGTTATGTACTGGTAATAGCACAGCGCATGAATAATGTCACAAAAATGGAGACAAAGGCCTAACTCGGACAAACAAACTTTTATTTAACTTTCAGCAGACTATTTTAAATGCCGATCAAACAAATCTTTGTTGAATCATGTTGTTATTCTAATTCCAGCAGGAAATGATAAGATCGGTTCATATAATTGTTATTGTTCAACACAGAAACTGAAAGAAATGTTTGTCCGAGTCTTGGGGCTATTTATAGCATTCCTGCGCTGTGCTATAATTACATTTGTCAAATTCATGAATTAATGAGCAGAAACAATGTGGTGGTGTTGGTGTCGGTTCGTTGGTGTCTAATATAAATGTACCATACCTGGAAGGTTAGGACTGTGTACTGGTGATACTCCATGTGTAGTGGATGTTGTTGTTGTTGTTGTTGTTGTTGTGATAGTTAATCACACTGTCTAATATAACTATACCATACCTGTAAGGTTAGGACTGTGTACTGGTGATACTCCATGTGTAGGGGATGGAGGAGGAGTAACTGCAGACACCACACGTTTGTGTTTATCTAATATATCATGCAATAACTGTCCTATCAAGACTAATACTCCAGGTACTTGATGAAGTAAAAGTCTGTGAAGCTCATTGCGCCGTGCAATACTTAAATCTTCTCTTGGAGATGCCATTTCCTCTGATGTTGTGTGCAGCATGGCCAGTCCAAGTATAGTGGTCGACGGCTCTTGGATCAACTAAAGAAATTAAACGTCTTAATAAACCTAAAAAACTTCATGAATAGTACAAATACAAATTATAGTCAAACAAGCTCACGCGTTGACCCCTAGAGTCGATTAATGATTTGAATGTTTAATTGTCGATTTCATTTTTCAGTTGAATTTTGCATCGTCGAAAACTAAGAGTGCAAAATTCAAATCAAATTTAAATTCAATTTTGATCGGTTAATGATTAACACAGGAAGACCAAGAAAGCTTGTCGGCTAAGGAATCTTTTCCGTGTTTACGTGCCAGGAAGGCATTTATCGAATACTATTCGACAAGATATCGTTTAACTAAGCAATAGTTGTTTATCTAACAAAGATATTTGATTCCTTCAATCGACAATGTCTAACTGGGAGTCTAGAAGACACTTGAAGAAGAAAATACAAGGAGTTTACTAACGATAACATTCGTCAAGTGATTGAAATTGAAGCTCAAAAACTCCAGCGTTCATGGTCATGAAATTTGAGATATACTTCTTCTCCAAGGTTTTTACCCACCTTTGTTTTATCTGATTTATTTTATCAAATCACAAGTCGCATTTCGAACTGATTCTTTGTTTGAATATTGCAATATTCAGGTTAATCCCATTCGCACAAATAAAACGAATAATCGACTAATGATTTGATTAATCGACTCTAGGGGTCAAAGCGTGAGCTTGTTTGACTGTAAGAATTAACTTTTTTTAGACAGATATGAAGTAGCAGCCAAAATATAAATGCTTCGATCGTTCAAAGCTGGCCATTCTTTTGAATTCTCGAATTTACAGTCGTTCACATGATGGGGGTTGTACATGTTTTATTCCAGCCAACTCAAAAAGGCGTACAGACCACTTGCCAAAAAAAATGAAAGGGTTATATGAAAAAATACTTATTGACTGAGTTAGGTTGTGCCAGACGGAAAAATATTTGGCTCTCAGCATAACCTTGAGCCAAATATTTTCCTGTGTGGCCCTCCAACTCAGTCATGAAGTACATATTATTTAATACCTGTAATATGTTTGAGAAGAAGTTATGGTAGAAATGTGGCCAATCGATCCTACCAATATCAACTATAGCCTTGACTATTTTGTTCCTTACAAACACAGGCAGACCCTTATGATGAGACAATAAATACTGGTTTAAGAAGCTACGAATCTCTGTCTTGTCTGTTGGCTGAGCCCCAATCCATTGCTTGGTAATTAGATTCTACAACACATTAGAAAACAACTGTTAGAAATCACTCATTCTGATTGGCTATGAGCTACATGTATGAGAGCACACAGCATGAGCATTTGCATATTGATCAAATATGTCAATTTGTATTTTATATTATAAAATTCATGAATAATTAATGAGAATTTTACAAATTTAAAGAAATCACATCCCTGACGAGTTCTGTAAATCTCATACAGATTTTGTATCTGATATAGATCAGATACTTTCTTTCTGTGCTGTGTTCAGTTATAAAGCATTTAGGATTGTCATAACACAAATGTAGTTGAGAAACACTCCTCTTTGTGTCATGTTTCTCTCAACACTTCTCTCATGTTCCCTTGCATTAATCCTTGTTTTATAACTGCACACAGTGCACAGCACATGCAAATGTATTCTATTTCTTCATTGGAACATTGTAGATGCAGGCACAAGAATTGTTAGAGCAAATCTCCATATGTACATGTATGTACACGTCTCTCCACATTCCACTGTCAGCCAAAGGGTTTTCTTGATCTAGCGTTCATATACAGCATTTATTATTGCTGTCAATTAAAAATCAAGAGAAACCCTCTGGCCAAATGTGACTTCCTTTTTAATTTGCTGATTCAATCAGAAGTCTAGATTTGATTAAGTTTTACAAAACATGTCATATATTTGTAACAATGATGACAATTATAATGTTATTCATGATGACAATATTGAATGATAATAATTATTATAATAATATTAAATATGTTATATTTATGAAGAAGATGATAATGATGATGTTGACAATGATAATGATGATGATGATGATAATGATGATCTGATAACAATGATTATAGTGATAATGATGATACTGATGATGATGTTGACAATGATGATGATGATGATGATAATGATGATCTGATAACAATGATTATAATGATAATGATGATACTGATGATGTTGACAATGATGATGATGATGATAATGATGATCTGATAACAATGATTATAATGATAATGATGATACTGATGATGATGTTGACAATGATTATAATAATAATGATGATGATGATAACAATGATTATAATGATAATGATGATGATGTTGATGTTGACAATGGTGATGATGACAAACGGCAATAAAGATGATGACAATGATGATGATTATGCCAATGATGAAGTAGATGATGTTCATTACAGCAGTTCTCAGTCACACGTGCACCGCACGCTAAGAAGCACCGCTTTAAAACGTGAAGTTGGTGGAAGTGAATCAAACTGTGTTTACAAGACACTTGGTGTTTTTACTTCAGTCGGGTTGCGAAACATGTCCGAATCCAACGAAGAGGTTGTTGTAGGAATTCAGACATCTTTTGCAACCCGACTGAAGTAAAAACACCATGCGTCTTGTTAACACAGTTTGATTGACGTCCACCAAGTTCACGTTTTATAGCGGTGCTTTTTATGCGAGTGGTGCATGTGTGACTGAGAACTGCTGTAATCAGGGATTCTGGCATTATGCGGAGGAAAAATCAAAATTATGCGGAATTTTTTCGGAAGATTATGCAGAAGAAACGATAAATTATGCGGAAAATTATGCGGGATGACGTAATCGCTTAAAACTTAAAATAAAACTAATTCAATTACTTTAGCTCTCCTATTTCGGTTCTTTTTTACACATAAATGTCATATCATTCGTTTTTTATCAATAATTCAAACTAATAACAACACTATAACCAAAAGAACTAACGATTTCCATTAATTAAACGTTCCGCCATCTTGGAAAACCGCCATCTTGGAAAACCGCCAAACAGCGGCCGAGATACAGGAAGCCCAATACTATAGAAATAAAAACAAAATGGCATCGCTTCGACGACGGCTGGTTTGTAAGCCGTGAAAATGAACAATTTGTACTTCGTACGACTGTAACAAAACGGCAAAAAACTATTCAAGCAAGCAAGGGAGATAACTAATATATATATATCTATTGTTTTATCTATTTAATTTGTTTCATTGGTGCATTTTTGGTGCTTTTATCTATTTTTTTTTTGGCAAATTATGCGGGATTATGCGGAAAGTAGTCAATTATGCGGGTCCGCACCTCCGCATAATGCCAGAATCCCTGTGTAATAATTATCCTGTGTTTTATCAAGGAAAGGATATTTTACCTCAAACACTGAGACAGCATACATTAATACATAATGATTCTGACTGTGTCCCATGAAATAAACACAGTGATGCCATGCTCCTGACTGCTGACCAAAGTTATGAAGCACTTGTTCTGTAAAAAAAATGTTTGTCATCATAAATAATAATTGGTTTAAGGTTTATGAGAGCACACAGTACATTTGTTTGCATGTTGATCAAATATGTCAATTTGGTATTTTATAAAAGAAATAGAAAACTTACTTTCTTTGCTGTTTACAGCTGGGATTATTGTTAGAACACTTGAAGAATAAGTACTTATTGACTGAGTGGGAGGGCCGTACGGGAAAATATTTCGCTGCACTCGGTCCGTACAAATGACCAAGAGCCAAATATTTTCCCGAATGGCCCAACCTAACCCAGTCAATAAGTTTTTTTTTATCATATGACCCACTCTTTTTAATTTAAAGGTAATTTTTGTTGTGATGTTTCGAGTAGCTGGTCTGTACGTGTTTGTACGGACCAGGTGAAAAAAGCCATACCGACCCCATCACGTTTATGACTTTTTACCCAAGGTTTTCTTAAGAGCATGCACCGGGTAAAATACAGGTCATATGTGTTGATATCACTTTGTTTTGTTTCATGCTTTTGTTAACAGGTCTCCCATGTTTTGCTAGTCCCAGCTAATAAAAAACTACACACATGTAGCACAAGCTATTTATCTACATACAGCGTAGGTGTATGATGCTAAATGCATTTACAAGCTGGTGTATAAATGTATGCATACCTATTTCTCTCTTTCTGTTATTGTCAGTTGTACCACTGAAGAACTCATTCATCAGGGTTTCAAGAGAATGTAAAGAAGCAGCATCTGAAGCCTGTAGAAAGTGAAATCATAAAATAACTATTTGAAATCAAGCACTTTGATTGGTTGAGGTGCATGCTTTATAAGAGCACAAAGCATGTGCATTTCCATGTTGATCAATTAGTATTTTATATATAAAATAGAAAACTTGCTTTCTATGCTGTATGCAGTTAGAAAGCACTTGGGGATTGTCAGAACACTTTTGTTGATAAGACTTGAGACACTTTTTTCGTGTTCTGACAACTATTTGCATGCTATATAACAGCACACAGCATGCACATTTGTTTTTTCTTAAATGCATTAGTGTCATTTATTTACACAGTGGAATTACTGCAGACTTTTATTGTGGATCTGTATTTAACATCTATACAGACAATGTACAAAGAACATGTGTTCTTTAGCGGTTTTCATCACTGTTGTGCTGGTTGAAGCCTTAATTTATTGAGTCTTTATCCTATGGATGTTGACATATTAAATTGATTGAATAACAGTTGGGAATTTCAGTGTTGTAAGCATCACCAAACACCAAACACTACAGCTTTAAAATTCACAGCACATCGCAACTTTGTAAAAGCAAACACCGCACACAGAAGGCATTTACATCACATGTACAACACTGCACTTTGATAACTATTTCACCACAACACCACAAGAAATATTCATCAACACCCCAATCACAATGTCCCCTTTGATAAGGTGCAAGTATACCACAGGCATGAATATAAATGCAAAGGAGACGCTGGTGCCTGTGAGTATATTATACATATGTGGGCTTAAACTTATTTAGGCAGGGAGGGGGGGGGGGGGATTTAGCTTTTAGAATGGTTTCAAGATTGGCCTGATTATTAAAGGGGTGAAGGCAATTTAGTCTTCATATCATTGTATTGGGCTTTCAAAGAGATAAAAAAAAATTAGATTTGAAAGTAGTTAATACTATTAATTAATTATATTAATTTGTATTTGAAAATGGACCTTCTGTGATGAAATTATTTAACGCCCCCTCCTCCCAAGGAATTTATACATATCAAACACTTTAACATATTGTGACTGTTTCAATGCCTTGGCTTAAACAATAACTGAAACTTCTCAAAACACAAGTGAAAGAGTAAATAAGTCAAACTTGAGCTGATTAAAATGAACGCAGTGGCTATTCGTACGTCACCCGTACCCGGACTTGTGTTTGCTATTGATACGTGAGTCAAAATTATTTAGATTTTCACAGTGATTCTGTATTATTTCAGTAAAGAAGATACGATATATTCGTTTAGATGGAGTAAGCGATTATCGTTAGCTATATTAAACTGATTAAGAGTAATTTTACGAGTCTGTACATAGTAGGCAAACGACTCATTTCGCGACACTTGAATTTTCTTCAACTCGATCGTACACGCCTGTAAATGTCACGCACTTAATAGATTATTAAATAATTAGGTTCGATGACATTAATTACAACTTTAATAGTATACAATAAGAAAGCGTGAAAAAGAGATATTTGTAGAATCACTGTGAAAATCTAAATAATTTTGACTCACGTATTAATAGCAAACCAAAGTCCGAGTACGGGAGTCTTTGAATCGCTTTGCTGTACTTAATTCGTCGAATTGATAAATAAATAATAGTTCTTCAAACTCGGTCCGAAACAAATATCTTGTTCACGCTTTCTTATTGTATACAATATTAATACTATTAAAGTTGTAATTAATGTCATCGAAGCCCTAATATAAGTGCGTGACATTACGATCGAGTTGAAGAAAATTTTAAGTGTCGCGAAATGAGTCGTTTGCCTACTATGTACAGGCTCGTAAAATTACTCTTAATCAGTTTAATATAGCTAACGATAATCGCTTACTCCATCTAAACGAATATATCGTATCTTCTTTGCTGAAATAATACAGAATCACTGTGAAAATCTAAATAATTTTGACTCACGTACCAATAGCAAACACAAGTCCGGGTACGGGTGACGTACGAATAGCCACTGCGTAAAATGAATCACCAACAACATTCTGACAACTACGAGAGAAACTTTTAAAATCGTCTTGCTGACGTGTTTATATCGTAAGGTTTAAGTTAAAGCAATAAAGTTGAAGGCAAACAAAGGCCCAGTACTGTGTTAGTACTTACCATGATGTAGTCCTGCTAGAGATACCGGCCACTTAACATAAAATACATGGTTTCTCGAAGTGACGTACACTGGCAGCTATCGAAGTCATTTCCTCATGGGCTACCTACCAATCCAAAACGAAAAGACGATTTTCTACTTTATGAAACTCTTGCGAATAATTAAATAATGTACGATGAGTCAAAGCTTATAAATGCCTTCCTCTCGAAGAAGATAGGTAGAAGAAGTTGATAAAATTTGGTGAATTTTCCTGCATTTTTTCATAGTTAACCTTTTACGCTGCCATTGACCTGCCCAACGTCAAGACGAGGCTATGAGATGGTACACCGCTGACATGCTATAATTGCTAGGGCTCAATTATTTTTGCCATCATATTCATCACCATCACCATCATCATTTTGACTTTTATATAGAAGATAAGAACAAACAAACCATTTTTTATTATGATTATAATTGATTATAAATTGGTGTGCAGTGATCTCGATTGATTAAAACCTCAACTATCCCGAGGGAGGGGAGGTGGAGGGTGTTGGGGGGATTGGGGAGATTGGGGGGACTGGGGGAGGGGGCTGTATAGGATATACTCGCCGTATCTTATATAAGTAAAAAACAGCGATTTGGTTACTTTTTGTGTATATTAAAATTGAAATTTAGAATAACGATATTTCTTTGTATTTTTTTTTTTTTTTTTTTTTACACCCGGGGGGGTGGGGGTACAATTTTATTTGTACCTTTTAGGAGTAATTTCAAAATCCGGGGACTTTTACTGTACCGAAATTGGAAGAGCCCATAGCATCTTTTTGGTGAGAACACGACCACAATTATTTGTTTAATGGAAACTGTATTCCTCAATAAGACGTTGACATGTGAGGCTAATATGCCCATGAAAACCATGTGTTCTAATTTTCACTTAAACGTAGACTGATAGGTTACCCATTGTCATCTGCGCATGGACAGCAGAAGCCAGAGCATCGTTCGCGTTTAGATATATATCCTCGGGAGCTGTGAAAGAAGTTACCGATTAGTAACCGAGTGACATACGATCGCTTTTAATACTAGATAGACCAAAATCACGAGATTGAAATAGGAGCTAGACATATGACGAAAGGTCAATGGAATAACAAAGCAAGCAAATAAGCGACGGATCACCCCCCCCCCCCCCCCCCCCCCCAACCCCCAGCCCCACCCCACCCCGGGTTTCTGGGCCAGGAGTTGGATGACATGATCATTTTCTGGGAACTTTGTGGGATATACTTTAATCAAATCATTTTGAGAGGAAAAGTTTCTGCACCACTAGCTTATAAACAGTAAACGTAGTCGTTTCAAGTACCTATAGTTGAGAACGTTGCGTGACGAGGCTAAACACCCCTGCGGGGGAGACTATAGGTTCTACACGGATGACAAAGTTTCTGGGAACTGTTTGTATATTCAGTATTGAACTGCAAAGCATTTAGTGAGGAAAATGTGACTAGTTTGTTTCTAAAAGTCTTGATATTAAGCCCGTAATGTATATCAGTGTACTTTAGAAGATAGACTACACGGAAAGAAAGAAAACAGACTGTTTAGTAGTAACGATGGGTGTAAGAGGCCTTACGACTTACGTGAATCATATACCAAGTGTGTGGACAAGTATAGATCTAAAAGACACAAAAGTGATCATTGACGGCAAGGCTCTTCTTTATTACTTGCAAAGAGATATTGACAGTCGTTATGGAGGCCAGTACGACACAATAGCCAATGCTATTGAACATTTCTTTACTTGCTTCAAGAAAAACAAAGTCACAACATATGTAATCTTTGATGGGCCTACTGTAGCCGTCGAAAAGAAACTATCAACGCTAAAAGATCGGGCACGGGAAAAAATTAATCGATGTTTTGATGTGTCCAAGTCGGGGACATCAGACGAAACAGTTGATCCTCCTTTAGCCAGGATGCTTCTTTTACAAAAAATAAAAAACCTGAAACACCTCGGAATACAATTTGCTGTTTGTGATCGGTAAGAAATGACCTATTACATCTAGGGGATTATATATAGTATACTAATTTTAGAGAGAAAGAGCTTGAAAAGCTTTCAAAGGAGGGGGACTGGACGACCGGAAAAAGTTATTTCTTACCTAATGTACACGCTTGGGGACAAATAAATTGTGATTCCGCTGTGCACCTAATTTGCTGACTCAATATATTATTAATAAACGTATATCTCCATTTTCATTTTAACGAGTTTATTTCCTTTTTCTAATGTTTAAGTCCATTGCCAGTGCATTGAATCCCAATTTTCCAGTCCCCCCTCCCCCACACACCCACACAACGTTTAAGACGTTCAAGACTTTTGTGACTATAAATCATCATTATCTGATCATTTTGTATCGTTACTATTATCGCCATTACCTAATACCAATATTGTTAGGGGTGTTGTTGTCAACGTTGTTGCTATTTTCACCACTGAGCATATATAAATAAATAAATCACTTTTTTAACGTCTCAATGTATTTAGCCAGTGGCTAATTGTGGAGACTCAGGGAGGGAGGAAAACCGGATAGCGAGGAAAAAAACCCTCGATCGTGGCATAGGAGAGAAGAACATATCAAACAAACTCAATTCACATATAATTCATGCCCGAGCCGGGACTCGAACCTGGACCACAGCGGTGAGAGGCGCGCGGTAAACCACTACGCCAACCACGCCACCCAAAATTGCTTTCACAACCATTGACACCAATATTATCATTATTATTATCACTATGATCATCTATTATTATACTATCATATCATACCATAGGCCCGTAGCAGGATAAATATATCTAGGGGATCGAACCAGACTTTATCGTATCATCCTTGCTGGATGTTGTAATACTTGATTCTAAGCTAATTAAGGGAGGGAGAGAGAAGAGGGGAGGAGAAGAAAGAAAAGGCGAGCCTGACTTCATTCCTATTTGAAACTCATTCCGCTCACGTGATCTATATTAACGTCTCTTGACTGGCTTTGATGTTTGGAATGGGCAACAATACGGGCCTGTCATTATTGTCGTTAGATTATCAATCATTCAACCAGAAACATCAAATACAAAATAAAACAATACCTACCTCATTACAACTTTACTCGTCTTTGATCACAGTGAGTGATAGTAACCAAATAAGCACTACTACACAGCAGCAATGTGATTTTTTATTTCATGGATATATAATGTGTGCACAAGTTAAACTTTGACATAACATTTATTTTGGAAGCTCACAAGAAATCTGAGGTCCAGGTGGGGTTTGAAACCAAGACCTTCCAATCTCTCTTTTATTTTATTCATGTTAAACTGAATTCGACAAATGCATTAATTAATTTTTTTTTTACTATTTTCAGAGAGGCAGACCAGGAAATAGCATCTCTTGCTAACCAATGGAATTGTCCAGTGATAAGTCATGATAGTGACTTCTTCATCTATGATCTTCCTGCAGGGTATATACCTCTTACTCACCTTCGCTGGACTGAATATTTGCTTCGTGCACGCATATATCATCGTGAGAAACTTTCACAGCATCTAAATGTACAGCCACATTTGCTTCCATTTTTAGCCTCACTATTAGGGAATGATTACGTAGGCAGTGGTGTTTTGGCACCCTTTCAGAGGGCACTTCGAAGTTATCAACCTGCAGCATCAAGGCAATCTACTGATTCAAACATAGCTGTGAAGATGAAGAAATGTTGCAGTTTTCTTGCCAATTCCA
The DNA here is from genome assembly GCA_949775045.1 of Metridium senile. Taxonomy (NCBI): domain Eukaryota; kingdom Metazoa; phylum Cnidaria; class Anthozoa; order Actiniaria; family Metridiidae; genus Metridium; species Metridium senile. Next base: position 18,058,343 of record OX459099.1, read on the forward strand.
ATACCCCAGATGACTCCTTGCAGTCTGTTCTCGCCATCATCACTAAAGGCAGTGAAAGAGCATCTTTAAAGAAAGCCTTGCTTGAGTCAATGGACGAGTACAAGATATTAGATGAAGCTAGTACTTTAGCATCGTATTTCGAGAGTGGTGATATCCAGGGTCACCTTGGCAAGGTTCCTGCATATGTGATTAAAAGATATCGCCATGGCAACTTCCCTGTTAGGTATTTTGGTGTTATTTCCTGCGGAAGGAACATTTTAAAATCCCAGGTTGAAGATATGAGAAAAGTCTCATCCAATAACTGTTCACTAAGACTGAGGCAAATCATATATGGCATCCTACTAACACCGTCACAGTCTGTAATGGAATGGGATCGGGATGTTTTGGATCTAAAGGAATGTCCAGTTCAACCCTTTATTGGGCCAGTTAAGGGTTACGGTGTTCTGCCCAACTTACAAAGCCTTCACGAACAAGATAAGTATCAACGTAGGAAGTTGTTGCTATCCATACTTGCATCAAATACAGCAATCCAGTCATTGCCCGACACCGAGCAGCTCTTTGCAGCATCTATTCGTTACTGGATCCTACACGCCACACCAAAGGTAACCCAAAGATGTGTCAAGACGTTGATTTTACAATACCTTCAACAATTAAGAACCTCAACTAGGGAGCAGACAATGGAACCAAATGTTGATATTGCTTTACGTCATAGTTTAGCACAATGGCAGTCAGTCATGGCTGAAACTCTTCATCTGAATAAAATACTTTTAGATGCATTTCCTCAACCCGATCTGTCAAAACTCTTCAATGGTGTCATCGCTCAGATAATCATTCGCAAACTGTCACAAGGTAAAACCACAAAAATGCAATGAACATAAAACTACAATAAACTCAAAACAACGGAACACTTACAGAAATGCAGATAGCAGTATCGTGGTTCTGTAGTATTAGTTCTAACAATAATTGTTGATCAGTAGAGATATAAGCTGTGATAATTAATTTGACAACAACCTACAATCTGGGATAAATTAAAATTGTGGAGAAATTTGTTGACTTGGGCATTGTCGATTCGAATTCTATCAACATTGGGATGATATGGGTGATGGGGGTACCTCTTTGGAGTTTAATACAAATATTGATCAAGGTTTTAGCTAGTAAAATATATAGTTTTCACAATAAAACGTTTTCTATGTGTTTCAGGAAAACCACTAATGTACTCCACTAGCCAACAGGATGCCTTTAAACAGATATACGATGCTGCTACACAGGGACTAGATGATAGTCATTGGTTGACCAGCAGCACACCACGTGACGTCCATTCAGACAAATCTAAAAGTAAAGCGAAGAAGAATACCCAGAAGCAGTGCTATTCAGCTGTTAATGGTTATTGTTTGATTGTTTGTTTGTCAATTGCTTGTTTGCTAGTTTGTTTGTTTATTTGTATGAAGTAAATTTATAGTCTTGAGGATAGCATCATATATGCAGCTTATGGTGGCTAAAAGCTTAACATCAAATGACTAACAAAGAATAGGTTGTATCTCATATAGAGCATAGTGATATCATTTCTCATTTACAGTCGTGTACTGGCAACCTGTTGTGCTCTTTATCTAAGTAAATCTAAGGGAACTAGCCAATCAATGAGAAGTGAACATACACAACTTATTGGCGTGACCCCGAGGGGAAAATATTAAGTGGGTTAATTAATGCTAAGCTGACCGGGATAGGGAACTTTCTATCATTTTGTAAAAATTTATTTCGCTAAAATGTATATGTGTAATTGCTGCTAGCGAAGCGAGTAGCGATACTAATGTCGACGGGCTTCCTGTGTTGCTTATGGCTGAGTAGATCCAGGGCATTTTATCAGTCCGTGAAACAACTCGATTTTGTGCATAAATCATCGTGGGTGATAATAGCTTTCCTACGTAACAACTTGTAGTCGGAAAGCGTGTTCATTACGGTTCGTAGTATACTTTACATTGGAATGTTTATGCAATATATCTATTGTTATTATCCCTATGGGAGAATAGTTTGTCTTACGAAAATTCTAGAATATGTAAATTACGGTTATAGTATATAAGCGAATGAGAGTTAGTTCATAATTCTCTCGCTAGTTGGACAGTTACGGTTTAAGTGTGTAACTAAACTTAACTGATTTAATTTAATTCGTTACAATCATATATATCACTTGTGAAGTATTATAAATTCAGCTCGGCTAACGGCCTCGGAGCTGTACGTTGCATCGGTCGAGGACTACGTTTCCCAGTAGGTTTTTTCCCCCAAAGTGGTTTTATCCTACTGGCGTTTTCGTAGCGGGCGGCGAACTATATGATATTGTAATTTCATAGTTTCTGTAAATATTTAGTGTGATATATTATCTGACAAAATATAGATTATGTCATAGTGACGTAAGTTTAATTACTATATATATATATTTGTCCAGTATATAAAAAGGCGTCGTGAATTGTAAAACAAGAATCATTGTTAATAAAATACTGGTCTATAGCTTTCCACAAGCAACCAGCACAGTCACACTCCAATTATTGTCGTGTTCTTGATTATATAACGCTTCGCACAGTGCGAAGGGTAGGAATGAAGAAATGATTTCTGCGCCGTGGGTCGAGATCAGACAATATCGACTCACGGTCAATGGTCAGCGGTACCAACTAATATGCAATACGTATGGTAAGCGACTGCTGTTCTGAAATTATGGGATGTCACACAATGCTTCGCTCATTCAAACTGGGCTAAGTTTATTCACGGTCAACGTCTCTTTATTATGTCAAAATCAAACTTTGTTCATTGCTGCAAGTATCCATCAAGGCCACGTACGCTTTAGTGACACTCAGTTCTATAAGAAGGAATTGTTCTTTTATGAGTTTTTCAACAATGTTGTGTCGCCAGCTGTCGGGTAATGTTAGACTGACAAGATTTACTTGAAATCACTCGAAAACCGACTCATTCCAGATGCAGAGACGTTAATTACATGCCGTTTTTGGTTTTTTTCAGTAGCATCAATGCATATCACATACATGCACCTGTTCATAATATCTCTGCATACATGTTAAAAATACATTATCCTATTGTTTCTCTTACTGATCTGAACATTGAATTGTGGATCATTTTTCACGTTCATACACCGAATCGAAATATGGCGTCCAATTTTAATAACTATTGTTTTTGACTGACTAGCCTCGTGTTTATGTTGAAACACAATGGCGTTTTCACATGTATGAGAGGCTAGTCAGTCAAGAACAATAGTTATTAAAATCGGTCGCCATATTTCGATTCGGTGTATGTTTAAAAATATTCATTAATTTTTTGTAATAAATGTTACTGCTCTAGAATTCTGCATTCTGTTGTCTTTAGCTCCCCTCAATATCATATTGGGCTGGGATTTGTCGCAACACTTTACTTGCAATGTGCAACCCCTAGTAATCAATTATAAGTTGGTGTTCATTCATGATCTCGATCCATGACCAACTATCCCGAGTGGGGTGGACTCAGGGGTAAACGTATCAGGTATACTCGTTGTATCTTTTAGTGTAAAAATCAACGATTTGGTTACTTTTAGAGTATTAAAATTAAAATCTAGAATTGCCATATTTCTGTCTATCTTTTAGACCCAGGGGGGCTCCCTCTGTCCAAAAATTGCACAACATGACTTCGTAGAGGTAGGGGTAATTTTCACTTGGCTTTGGAACAAATAATAAATTGGCAAAGCTGCCAAGAACATCGCGCAGTCGAACCATTTAGTGGTCGGAAACAAACAACGCTAACAGTTCATTTAATTCATTAGTACCTTTTAGGGGTAATTTAAGAATCTGGGGACTTTTAGGTACCGAAAAAGAAAGAGCCCATAGCATTTTTTTGGTTGGAACACGACCACAATTATTTGTTCTAATTTTCACTTAAAAGTAGACTGATAGGTTATCCATAGTCATCTGCGCATGGGCAGCAGAAGCCAGAGTATCGTTCGCGTTTAGATATATACCGGCCCTCGGGAGCCGTTAAAGAAGTTATCGATTAGTAACCGAGTGACATACAATCGCATCTAATAAACAATTAGACCCGAGAGGTCTAATTGTTTTAGTATAAACCAACTAGTAGGTCAAACTTTGCCATATTTTAAAAGAAAAATAACATTTCAATCGTTTAATTTTGAAAAAATGACAGATAATCGAAAGTGAAAATACCGAGCGCGCGCTCAATGACGCGTGACGGCAAGTGAAAATGTATTCAAAACACATCGAAATTCTCCACAGTTTTAGTCATTTTCTTCATCAAGACTTTTGTTTTAACGGCTGAAAATAGCATATTTTTACTGCTAAAACTACTATACATATTTGAACAACGGAGGAATAAAGAAAAGTCCAAAAAAAGTTTTTTAATCTGGCTTTCTCAATCAAACTGAAGAATCGTGTGATGGCGTCAGTAGCGCGCGCTCTTCAAGTCAAAATTCATTCACAAAACATCAAAATTATGTGCTTTTTTGTCATTTTCTTGCTCGTATTTGCAATTTACGATTTAAGGAAAAGCATTACATTTAGTACTAAGCTATTACAAGAAATAGAAGAAACGAGAAACGTTTTCAAACTTCCTACACCATGGCTCACTTCACTGGTGAAAAGGTTTCTGGGAACTGTGTGTATATACTTAAAATTTAATCAAATCATTTTGAGAGGAAAAGTTTCTAGAATATTCTTACACCATGGCTCACTTCACGGGTGAAAAGGTTTCCTGTGTGTATACTTAAAATTTAATCAAATCATTTTGAGAGAAAATATTTCTAGAATATTCCTACACCATGGCTCACTTCACTGGTGAAAAGGTTTCTGGGAACTGTGTGTATACTTAAAATTTAATCAAATCATTTTGAGAGGAAAAGTTTCTAGAATATTCTTACACCATGGCTCACTTCACGGGTGAAAAGGTTTCCTGTGTGTATACTTAAAATTTAATCAAATCATTTTGAGAGGAAATGTTTCTAGAATATTCTTACACTATGGCTCACTTCACGGGTGAAAAGGTTTCTGGGAACTGTGTGTATACTTAAAATTTAATCAAATCATTTTGAGAGGAAACGTTTCTATAATATTCCTACACCATGGCTCACTTCACGGGTGAAAAGGTTTCCTGTGTGTATACTTAAAATTTAATCAAATCATTTTGAGAGGAAAAGTTTCTAGAATATTCAGTTCTGCACCACTAGTTTGTAGACGTTTCACTTCACGGGTGAAAAGGTTTCTGGGAACTGTGTGTATACTTGAATCAACGCATTTTAAGAGGAAAGGTTTCTAGAATATTGCTACACCACTAGCTTGTATACGTAGACGTTTTAAGTACTTCGCGGATGACAAAGTTTCTGGGAACTGTTTGTATATTCAGTATTGAACAAAGCATTTTTTGTGAGGAAAATGTGACTAGTTTGTTTCTAAAAGTCTTGAATCCAGATATCTGGAGTCGTGATACTAAGCCCGTAATGTCTATCAGTTAAAAGATAGACTACACTATAGACTGTTTAGTAGTAACGATGGGTGTAAGAGGCCTTACGACTTACGTGGATGACATATCAAGTGTATGGACAACTGTAGATCTAAAAGACACAAAAGTGATCATTGACGGCAAGGCTCTTCTCTATCACTTGCAAGAAAACATTGACAGTCATTATGGAGGCCAGTACGACACGATAGGCAATGCTATTGAACATTTCTTTACTTGCTTCGACAAAAACAAAGTCACAACATATGTTATCTTGGATGGGCCTACTGTAGCCGTCGATAAGAAACTATCAACGCTAAAAGATCGGGCACGGGACAAAATTAATCGATGTTATAATGTATCCCTTCGGGGGACATCAGACGAACCAGTTGATCCTCCTTTAGCCAGGATGCTTCTTTTACAAAAAATGAAAAACCTGAAACACCTCGGAATACAATTTGCTGTTTGTGATCGGTAAGAAATGACCTATTACATCTAGGGGATTATATATGGTATACTAATTTTAGCTTAGAGATAAAGAGCTTTAAAAGCTTTAAAAGGAGGGAGACTGAACGACCGGAAAACGACTTACCTAATGTACACACTTGGAGACAAATAAATTGTGATTCCGCTGTGCACCTAATTTGCTGACTCAAAATATTATTAATAAGCTTATTATATAAACTTATATCTCCATTTTCATTTTAACGAGTTTATTTCCTTTTTTTAATGTTTAAGTCCATAACCAGTGCATTGAATCCCAATTTCCCAGTCCGTCTGAATATCCCTCCTGGATCACACACAGGGAGCCCAAGCTCATCACTTGTGATCTTTTACAGTAAATGTATGGAGTCGAGATATAACCTTTCGCTGTGCCTCAAATATACAATAATAAAAACTTTTTTACGTAGTTAGTTGTGTATAACTGTTTTCTAGTACAAGTCTGTGGCTGAGTTTTAGCTCAATTAGAGCGATTTTGACGAAATCGCTCTAATTGAGCTAAAACTCGGTCACAGACTAGGAAACAGTTATACACAACTAACTACGTAAAAAAAAGTTTTTATTATTGTATATTTGAGGCACAGCGAAAGGTTATATCTCGACTCCATACATTCAGCTGTAAAAGATCTCAAGTGATGAGCTTGGGCTCCCTGTGGATCACAGCGGTGAGAGGGATAAATATATCTAGGGGAACCAGACTTTATCGTATCACCAAAAATTTTAATTGATTCCTTGCTGGATGTTGTAATACTTGATTCTAAACTAATTAAGGGAGGGAGAGAGAAGAGGGGAGGAGAAGAAAGAAAAGGCGAGCCTGACTTCATTCCTATTTGAAACTCATTCCGCTCACGTGATCTATATTAACGTCTCTTGACTGGCTTTGATGTTTGGAATGGGCAACAATACGGGCCTGTCATTATTGTCGTTAGATTATCAATCACTCAACCAGTAACATCAAATACAAAATAAGACAATACCTCATTACAACTTTACTCGTCTTTGATCACAGTGACTGATAGTAACCAAATAGGCACTACTACACAGCAGCAATGTGATTTTTTATTTCATGGATATATAATGTGTGCACAAAATAAACTTTGACATAACATTTATTTTGGAAGCTCAAAAGAAATCTGAGGTCCAGGTGGCGTTTGAAACCACGAACTTCCAATCTCTCTTATATTTTATTCATTCGGTTAAACTGAATTCAACCAATGTATTAATTAATGTTTTCCCCCTATTTTCAGTGAAGCAGACAAGGAAATAGCATCTCTTGCTAACCAATGGAATTGTCCAGTAATAAGTCATGATAGTGACTTCTTCATCTATGATCTTCCTGCAGGGTATATACCTCTTACTCACCTTCACTGGAATGAATATTTGCTTCATGCACGCATATATAATCGTGAGAAACTGTCACTACATCTACAGATTGATCAAACACTGCTACCACTTTTAGCCTCACTATTAGGGAATGACTACGTACACAGTGATGTTTTGAAACCATTTCAGAGGGCACTCCAAAGTAATCAACCTGCAGCATCAAGGCCATCTACTGATTCAAAATTAGCTGTGAGGATGAAGAAATGTTGCAGTTTTCTTGACAATTTCCATACCTTAGATGACTCCTTGCAGTCTGTTCTCGCCATCATCACTAAAGACAATCAAAGAGTATATTTAGAGAAGGCCTTGCGTGAGTCAATGGACGAGTACAAGATATTAGATGAAGCTAGTACTTCAGCATCGTATTTCGAGAATGGTGATATCCAGAGTCGCCTTGAAAACGTTCCAGCATATGTAATTAATAGATACCGCCATGGTAACTTCCCTTTTAGGTATCTTGGTGTCATTTGCTGTGCAAGGAACAATTTAAAATCCCAGGTTGAAGATATGAGCGAAATCTCATCCAATAACTGTTCACTAAGACTGAGGCAAATCATATATGGCATCCTATTAACACCGTCACAGTCTGTAATGGAATGGGATCGGGTTGGTTCGTGTCTCAAGGAATATAGTGTTCCACCATTTGTTGGACCAGTTAAGGGCTACGGTGATCTACCTAACTTACAAAGTCTTCAAGAACAAGATGGGAATCAACGTAGGAAGTTGTTGCTATCCATACTTGAATCAAATACAGCAATTCAGTCATTGCCTGACACCGACCAGCTCTTTGCAGCATCTATTCGTTACTGGATCAAACACGCCACACCAAAGGTAACCCAAAGATGTGTCAAGACGTTGATTTTACAATACCTTCAACAAAGAACCTCAACTAAGCAGGAGACAACGAAACCAAATGTTGATATTGCTTTACGTCATAGTTTAGCACAATGGCAGTCAGTCATGGCTGAAACTCTTCATCTGAATAAAATACTTTTAGATGCACTTCCTGAACCTGATCTGTCAAAACTCTACAATGGTGTCATCGCTCACACGATCAAGTATGAACTCGACAAAGGTAAGAATCATATTACGATGACTGAGTACTTACTCAAAAAGTAACCAGAAATGTTTTTTTTAAAAAGGTATATCATACAACATTGTATGCTGATTCAGATGCAGCAAAGAAAAAGGTATCCTGTGCTCGTTTCTGAGATATTGGTTTTGAATGAGAAATGGCAAAAGCTGGGCCTTGCACCAGATAATTCACAACTATAAATTCTAAAAAAGCTATGAATATATATTTCACTAAATCGTTCCATTCAGAATTTGCCTAAACACGTCACGTTCTTCCTAAAAAAAATGTATTCTGATTGGCTAACAGTTTTCATTTTATTTTCAAAATCAGACAACCTACAAGATAGGAAGAAAATAATTGGCTAGCCTATTGGCCCCCTTATTATTTTTCACTTATCTGTAGGTTACGCCCGCGCTGCATTGTTGGCCAAAGTGACACCTTTGCATACATCCGAAAAAAATGGCTGTTCGCTTTGCGTCTTGAAGTGAGAAAGAAATAAAGATGATAGCTAGTCATACTAACAATTTTGCTATATGTTTCAGGAAAGCCACTGGAGGACTTCAATAGCCCACTGGATGACTATAAACAGATTTACGATGCAGCAACACAGCGACTCCATGATAGAGACAAAGCTAAACGAAAACCGAAGAAGAAAGCAACCAAGAAACAAATCAGTTCAGCCACGAATCGCTTTGCTGCTTTAGAGCAACTATCTGGCGATGGTGATGATGATGGTGGTGGTGATGATGATGGTGGTGATGGTGGTGGTGATGATGGTGCATGGTGATTTTGGAGATTATGGTGGTGTTGATGATAGCGATGGTGGTAATGATGATGCTGATTGCTTATATGGCGGTGATGATGAATGATATGATAATTATGTAATGTTTACAACATGAGCGGCCGTATTTATCGGCAGATACAATCGCAAGGCGAAGTCGCGCGATTGTATCGCCGATACAACACGGACACTCATGTTGTAAACTACTTAAAAAATGTCTAGGTTAGCTCTTTCATATTTTACCAAAATTTTCAAGATTAAAATAAATTTTGCCGCAAAATTACCAGTTAAAACTTATGCAAATCAGGATATACAACACTAGTGTTGTATCAGATTTACAACACTCGTCATGGTCATGATTTCTTTTGAAAATGTCTCATTAATTATTCATGAATTTTTTAAGGTGATGATAATGGTGATGATGACGATGGGAATGATGATAGTGATGATGATGGTGATAGTAAGGGTGATAGTGTTGGCGATCAGATGCCAAATATCTTAAGAAAAAGAGTTGCATGGTTTACTATCTATGATTGACAGCACGACAAAGCAAATACCGGGTCGGTGATATTATATAAAACAACACATCACCCTGCCCTCCAAGCATTTAATAACCACAAAGACGTAAAACATCACAAAAAATGGCATTTTAACTTTAATTTCCGCTTAATTTTTCTATTATTATAAAAATCTTTTAAAATCATATGAAAAATATCTTCCTTCTTATTATGGAAGTTTTATATTCTATTTTATCAAAACATCTGACGCACTCCATTAAAGCTATAGAATGATATATAGACATTTCAAAATTGAATTGTCAACAATTTTAACTTATTAATTTTTATTAATATTATTAAAGTACTGATCGAAGTGCGCATTTTCAGCCCCAAATTCACTGTTGGTCTTGTAAATTTAAAATGAAAAAGTAGATCTTTTTAGCGATTTACTGTTTTGTTTAGTATGTTCTAAAATAAATTGAATTACATTTCTAAACTTGTGCTTTTAACAATTACATAAGATGTATCATACATTTGGGTCTTGGAATGCACTATCCAGTATTCATTTTTTATAATTCAACCTTTTTTAGAAACAGTCATAGAAGATTGGTTTATACATTTATATTCTCAGCACTTATTGATACACCTATTTCAATTAACGTTGTCCATCTCGAATGGTTGATGAGACCGATAGGAGTTGTGGGAGCTCATTAAATTCCAAATACATTGTTTAAATCACACTTGAATGGTGCTGAATTACAGATAACAGTATTTCAGAAGTAAACATTAATATACAAGCGCGATTTAAATAGTGCATTTATAATTTAACGAGCTCCCACAATTCCTATCGGTCTCAGATCAACCATTCCAGTTGGAAAACGTTAATTGAAATAGCTAGGTGATATAGAGGTAGTATGTCTGGTCATGTTATACCTCACTTAGTAGCGAAAACTAACTAAGCAGCTGTCTAGTAGTTGTATACCTCATTAATACATTCATTCAATACCCTGTGTATGGGGTTATATATGATATATACTTCTGCATGTTTATAATTATCCTATGGTACTTGTCCGAGGGTCCCCTATACCACCTCGCAAAATGCTTTCACGTAAAATAAAGTGGTCATTTCACGAATCACGCAAAATACCGAAATTTTTCATCACATTCAAGCAAAAATCGACGTAATCACGTTTCACGGATCACGTTGAAATTGTTATTGTTTCCGTTCACGAATCACGCATAAAGGAAAAGATGGATTCACGTGGACGCATAAAGTTTGAATCACGAATCACGGATGAAAAAAAAATTCTCCAATCACGTTTCACGCAAAAATAAATAGGCCGATCACGATTCAAGCAAAAGGTATAGGGGACCCTCGGTATTGTGACATTCTAAAATATTTGATTTATATATTTACAAGAACACGTTAACTATCAAATTAAATTTGTCACATAATAATAATATCATAGTAAAATTGCAAAGTTTCGTAAAAGTTACTCTTAAACCAACAAAAATTTGATTTTTTGAAACTAAGCATTTTTGCAAAGAAATGTATATTACCGGGCATGCGATACCCTGCAAGCCTCGTTATCAGTATAGACACATATCGTACATTTTTTAGCAAAACTTCCACAAAATTCTTAGTTTAAACAATCTATAACTACGTCAATTCAAGGGCAATCTTTACGAAACTCTGTAATTTTACTAATATCGATGTGATAAGTTTAATAGCTAATAGGCAATGTCACGAACGCGATTGTAATTTCTAGAACAAAGCATGGTGGGAAACTTTGTCCTTGTAATAATGTCAGCTAATACAAATCGGTTTTGCATCAGTATTCCTTTTACGAAAAATGTTTACACCTATTTCAATAAACGTTGTCCATCTGGAATGGTTGATCTGAGACCGATAGGAATTGTGGGAGCTCATTAAATTCCAAATTCATTGTTTTAATCACACTTGAATGGTGCTGAATTATGGATAACAGTATTTCAGAAGTATAAACATAAAAAATTGGAGCGTGATTATAATAGTGTATTTGCAGTTTAACGAGCTCCCACAATTCCTATCGGTCTCAGATCAACCATTCCAGATGGACAACGCTAATTGAAATAGATGTATAAGCATTATAGCAGCAGAAATATAAAACATTACAAAATTCCCATAATTCCTTGAAATCGTTGTTAGCTTTTTACTTGACTACAACTCCCAGAGTGCTTTGCAATCTCACATTGTCGCTATTACACAAAGGTTGTTGATCATAGAGGCTAAGACTGAGATGGATTATGGGAAATTATAATTATATGTACGGGTCTTGAGAGATGCAGTCACTGAATAATAATGTAAAGATAGTAGGGCCTTAGTTTGAGTGCTTGTTGTCTTATTCATAAAGTATTACATTATTAACAATTAAAAATCACATCCACAATTCCAGTCTCAGCTTTAATGATCTATAATATATCGTTTGAACATGATAACCTCTAAAACAATAAAAGCATTTAACTATTTATTCCCAACCATTGTACATGGCTATAGTTTTTGAACTCTACTGAAATAAGATCTAGATTAGATCTGAAATTAGTATTATAATATCACATCTATAAAAAAAATACTCGATTCCGATTGGCTGACGAACTGTGAATTTTTTCTTAATACCGTGCAATTAATTAATTACACACATCCGGGAAGTTTTTTTGCTCTAAAATTGATTCATTGCAATGCACTTTTATTCTCAGAAACTCGTATTTTTTATATATGTGATATTAAAAGGAAATTACACCTATGTTCTCGAAGAATTAATGAAAAATACCGCGCGTATTTGATGAAAATGAATTAATACCACGAGTGCGTTTTTTATAGATGTGATATTATAATACAAATTTCAGACTGATCTAATCTAGATCTTATTTCATTAGAGTTCAAAAACTATAGCCATGCATGTACAATGGTTGGGAATAAATAGTTAAATGCTTTTATTTTGTATTGTCTAAGCATTAGCTAGAGTGGAAACACTAAACCTGTGAAACAAACTCTAACATTCAAAATGTAATAGTCGTAGAATATCGTAGAATAATTGGAAGTTATATATATAAAAAAATCATTTATTTAACGTCTGTAATTAGACAGTGGCTAATTGGGGAGACCCAGACTCACTACCCAGTCTACATTGAATATTTTAGCACACAACTCAACAACTTAGCACATAGCTTATATGTTCATTTTTACAGAGAGAGGAAAATCGGATAACCCGGAGAAAAACCCTCGTAGCATAGGAGAGAAGAACACATCAAACAAACTCAACTCACTTATAATTCATGCCCGAGCCGGTACTCGAACCTGGATCACAGCGGTGAGAGGTGCGCGGTAAACCACTAAGCCAACCATGCCACCCTTGTTGTTATTGAAACAATCTGCAGTTGGTGCAATTTTTTATAATAATAAATGAATATAATATATTTTAATAAAAATAATATATATTTAGTTGTCAAATAAGTGCTAAAATTAAAAAGATATATAATCAAAATGCAGAAGGAGGGTTTTGAGGATCTCAGCACAATGTATAAGTTAATTGACAAAATTGTTATTAAATCTCAATGAATAATCTATAGAAAACTATTTTTTAGAAGCAGGTACTGTATTTCTTGAATCATAATTATTATTTAGAAATTCTGATAAGGATGGAAATCTACGAAATTTCCCTGTCCTAATAATAGGAGAAACAGTACGTAGACATTAACTGACACATAGAAAAGGACTAATCTTTCCTGAAAGAACGACTGTTTTAGATTCTTGTTATAAGAAGTTTTCAAATCATCAATTAATCATAACCGTAACCGCAAAATTATAATAATAGTTTCTCAGATACCGATGGAAGCCTGTCAACAAAGATTTCTCTGAATAGAAATGAAACTGCAATTGTTAAGATTTCCCTGAATTCACTGACAATGAACAGATCGTTGATGCCCTTTAATTTTTGATTGCCGCTTCTGTGTGAACACCTCTTCTTATTCGCAATAACCTCGGCTTTTAACGGTTCATAGCCAGAAAAACCGAACCGTCATGCGCATTAGTAACGCGACACTTATGCTCTCAAGTTAACAGAGAATGTAGGGAACCAGAATTTCCTATCCTTGATAACTCGGCAACCGCGTCATTAAAAGAAACTTTTCCTCCTCTAGGTTGATTAACCTAATTACATGCTACAATAAAAACACAGAAACAACGCCAAAACGTTAAAATGTGTGTCGGTTTTACAACTTATAACTTTATATGGTTTCCAGCCCTCATTCCTTTGTCAAATGACCGATTTGCTCAAAATTACTCTATTATTACGGTCTCAAGCTAAGGGCCAATATGTTTATTGTCTGTGTTCCCCCTCTGGTTTGATTCATTGGTCATATGTTTTTATGGTCTCCCTATTTTCAAATGAATCGGCCTCAAACTCATTTCGGTTTTAGACAATTTGTTTCGGTATTATTCAGGTTTCAAGACATTGGCAATGTTTTGTTGACGTACGTTCTTTGTTTCAGACATCACAATAGAGCTTAATTATAAGCTAATTAATTAATTGTATTTGAATCGCGATAATCACATAGGTGACAAATTCTTTGTAATTTTGTAACAAATATGGATGGTTATACTATATATGGCGCACTAATAACAATTGTTTTATTGAACTGACATGAACTCATAAATAATTAGCTCCACCCACAATGGTTCGGAATTTCTGGAGATGTGCCACAATTCTGAGATTATTTTTCAACGCTGCTTGACTGACATGAACGTGCAACACTGATTTGCCATCGATGGAATAATTGATGACAAGCATATATCACTTGTTTACCGGAAATTCTATTTTAATCAAAGCATTTTACGAGGTAAAGGTGCTATACTAAACTTATTAACTTTATTGAATCGAGACATCTCGAGTATTGATACTAAGCCGTAATGTCTATCAGTGTTTTTTAAAGGTAGACTACAGTATACTTATATCAAGAAGGAAAACACGATTCCAGACTGTTAAGTAACGATGGGTATAAGAGGCCTTACGACTTACATGGATTACATATCAAGTGTATGGACAACTGTAGATCTAAAAGACACAAAAGTGATTATTGACGGCAAGGCTCTTCTCTATTACTTGCGAGAAAACATTGAAAGTCATTATGGAGGCCAGTGTGACACGATAGGCAATGCTATTGAGCATTTCTTTACTTGCTTCAAGAAAAAAAAAGTCACAACGTATGTAATCTTTGATGGGCCTACTGTAGCCATCGATAAGAAACTATCAACGTTAAAATATCGGGCACAGAACAAAATTAATCGATGTTTTGATATGTCCAAGCCGGGGACACCAGAAGAACCAGTTGATCCTCCTTTAGCCAGGATGCTTCTTTTACAAAAAATAAAAAACCTGAAACACCTCGGAATACAATTTGCTGTTTGTGATCGGTAAGAAATGACCTATTACATCTAGGGGATTATATATAGTATACTAATTTTAGAGAGAAAGAGCTTGAAAAGCTTTAAAAGGAGAGGGACTGGACGACCGGAAAAAGTTATTTCTTACCTAATGTACACGCTTGGGGGCAAATAAATTGTGATTCCGCTGTGCACCTATAATTTGCTGACTCAAAATATTATTAATAAACTTATTATATAAACTTATATCTACATTGTCATTTTAACGAGTTTATTTCCTTTTACTGATGTTTAAGTCCATGGCCAGTGCAATGAATTCCAATTTCCCAGTCCCTCTATCAGTTGACTGGCTTTGATATTTGGAATGGGTAACACTGATACGGGCCTGTCATTATTGTCTTTACATTATCACCCTTGCAACCAGAAACATTAAATACAAAATCAAAATGCAATACCTCATTACAACTTTATTCGTCTTTGATCACAGTGACTGATAGTCACCAATTTTTGCAAACAAGCACTACTACACAGCAGCAATGTGATTTGTTTTTTATTTCATGGATATATAATGTGTGCACAAAATAAACTTTGACATGACATTTATTTTGGAAGCTCACAAGAAATCTGAGGTCCAGGTGGGGTTTGAACCCAAGACCTCTCTCTTTTGTTCTTTTGTTCATGTTAAACTGAATTCCTCAAATGTATTTTTTTTTTACTATTTTCAGTGAGGCAGACCAGGAAATAGCATCTCTTGCTAACCAATGGAATTGTCCAGTCATAAGTTATGATAGTGACTTCTTCATCTATGATCTTCCTGCAGGGTATATACCTCTTGATGATCACCTGGATGTAAATATACTTCGTAGAACACGTATATATCATCGTGAGAAACTGTCACAGCATCTAAATGTTCAGCCACATTTGCTTCCACTTTTAGCCTCACTATTAGGGAATGACTACGTAGGCAGAGATGTTTTGGCTCCCTTTCAGAGGGCACTCCAAAGTAATCAACATTCATCCTCAGGGCAATCTACTGATTCACATATAGCTGTGAGGATGAGGAAAATTTGCAGTTTTCTTGCAAATTCCACTACCCCAGATGACTCATTGCAGTCTGTTCTCGCCATCATCACTAAAGACAATGAAAGAGCATCTTTAGAGAAAACCTTGCTTGAGTCAATGGACGAGTACAAGATATTAGATGAAGCTAGTACTTTAGCAATGTATTTCGAGAGTGGTAATATCCAGAGTCGCCTTGAAAACGTTCCTGCATATGTGATTGATAGATATCGCCATGGCAACTTCCCTGTTAGGTATTTTGGTGTTATTTCCTGCGGAAGGATCAAACTAAAATCCAAGGTTGAAGATATGAGCAAAATCTCATCCAATAACTGTTCGCTAAAACTGAGGCAAGTCATATATGGCATTCTACCAACACCAACACAGTCTGTAATGGAATGGGATCGGGATGGTTTGGATCTAAAGGAATATAGTGTTCAACCACTTGTTGGGCCAGTTAAGGGCTACGGTGATCTACCCAACTTAGAAAGTCTTCAAGAGCAAGATGGGAACCAATGTAGGAAGTTGTTGCTATCCATACTTGAATCAAATACAGCAATTCAGTCATTGCCTGACACCGAGCAGCTTTTTGCAGCATCTATTCGTTACTGGATCCTACACGCCACACCAAAGGTAACCCAAAGATGTGTCCAGACGTTGATTCTACAAAACCTTCTACAAAGAACCTCAACTAAGCAGGAGACAACGAAACCAAATGTTGATATTGCTTTACGTCATAGTTTAGCACAATGGCAGGCAGTGATGACTGAAACTCTTCATCTGAATAAAATACTTCTAGATGCATTTCCTGAACCTGATCTGTCAAAACTCTTCAATAGTGCTAGTGTCACCACTCACACGATCAAGTATGAACTCAACCAAGGTAAGAACCATATTAAGATGACTGACTACCTTATGAAAATGTAATTAGAAATGTTTCTTAGAATTTAATCGTTTCTGCATGCATGAGATATTGGACTTTGATCATGAATAGTACCCACCCTGCAAGTTTCGAATGTAAAATGGCAAAAATGTAGCCCCCCCCCCCCCCCCCCCTTCCAAAAAATAAATGTTTTGGCTTATTGGTTGCTTTGGTAATACAGAAACAAACGTGCGCGGGGTCCGTGCACGTTACTAAAATTCGAGCTCTCCAAAGTAGTCAGCCACTTTATAAAAGAAAAACTAATATTTAAAAACAATGAACATTTACAGAAATCCAGATAACAGTCGACACCAAGTATCGGTTCTATAATATCAGTTCTAACAATTATTATCACACCAGCTGTAAGGTTAATTTCACAGAAAACTACTATCTTGGACAAACGTAGGTTGCAAGGAAATGTTTTTTGTAATAAAAATCCTCAATAAAAACGCAATAGAATTTGACTGGAAGATTGCGAACCCATGCAGTCATAATAACATTGGCCCCGAGAGTGGGGCGGGGATGAACTCATCATTGAGGTTTGATTCAAATAATGATCACATTTGAAGAACATTTGCAACTAGTTTTTTTTTTTTTTTTTTATGCTTACAACTTTGCTTTGTCTTTTAGGAAAGTTACTGAAGCACTTCATTTTCCCATTGGATCACTTTAATAAGATTTACGATGCTGCAACCCATGGACTAGATGATAGTCATTGGTTTACTAGCAGTACATCACGTGTAGATACAGACAAAGCTTAACGTAAAGTGAAAAAGAAAACTACCAAGAAACAAGTCAATTCAGCTACGAATCGCTTTGCTGTTCTAGCTGAGCTATCCTCTGACACCGATGAATGACCTTCTGAACTAAATGTCGCTGTGCTTGATCCTGTTTATCTTTCCAATGACCATCAATGAAGAAAAAACAAAGGTGATGCATGGATTACTATGTATGCTTAACACCATGACAAAGCAAGCACCAGTATTAGATAAAACAACATTTAATAACCACAATGACGACATGTACATTCCTCACTCCTTTCCATTTTTATAAAAAATCGTTTAAAATCATATAAAAAATATCTTCCTTCTTATTATGGAAGTTTTATTTTATTTTATCAAAACATCTGACTCACTCCCATTATAGCTATAGAATGATATAAAGACATTCAAAACAAACTGAATTGTGAATAATTTTAACTGATTAATTTTTATTGTCTAAATACGGATTGAAGTGCGCAAATTCACTGTTGGTCTTGTAAGATTAAAATAGAAAAGTAGATCTTGTTTAGTATGAATTACAATTCTCAAATTGTGGTTTTAACAATTACATAAGATGTGCCATACATTTTGGTCTTGGAATGCACTTATATCCAGTATTCATTTTTCATAGTTGAACCTTTTTTAAAAACAGTTATTGCAAGTTAGTTTATACATTTATATTCTCAGCACTTATTGATAGAAAGAGGTAGTATTTCTGGTCATGTTACCTCACTTAACACATTATAGCAGCAAAAATATAAAACATTGCAAAATTCCCATAATTCCTTGAAATCGTTGTTAGCTTTTTACTGGAGTACAACTCCCAGAGTGCGTTGCAATCTCACATTGTCGCTATTGCACAAAAATTGTTGTGTTCAAATCACCTGAGAAGCTAAGACTGAGATGGATTATGGGAAATAGCATTATAATCATATGCACGGGTCTTGAGAGATGCAGCTACTGCATAATAATGTTAAGATAGTAGGGCCTTAGTTTGAGTGCTTGTTGTCTTATTCATAAAATATTACATTATTAACTATTAAAAATCACATCCACAATTCCAGTCTCAGTTTTAATGATATATAATGTATCGTTTGAACATGATAACCTCAGTGTTTTAGTTGAGGTGTAGCTGGTACATGTTGCCTAGCATGTGATATTATAATACTAATTTCAGATCTAATCTAGACCTTATTTGAGTAAAGTTCAAAAACTATAGCCTTTTATTTTGTATTGTCTAAGCATTAGCTAGAAGTCAAACACTAAACCCGTGAAACAAAATCTAGCATTCAAAATGTTATAGGCAAATAGTCACAAAAGAAAACAATTGATCTCAGTAGAGACTTCTAATTAATTAATAGTTCGCCAAAGGCGAGGTGAATATCGTAAAATACTGATTCGAAGTTATCGAAACAATCTGCAGTTGGTGCAATATTTTTTATAATGACATATGAATATAATATATTTTAATACTAGTCGTTTCTATCAAAAGTAAATTGCTGCGAGCTGTTTACATAATATTCCAAAGGCAGCCCAATCTTGGCTATTCAGTAAGCGAATATGTAAGCATTTAGCCTGCGTTGCCGGCGGTCTCTTTTCTCCCGAATCGCAGACCGCCGGCAACGCAGGCTAGTAAGCATTATATTCAATTACTTGACGAAATTGTACGTTTTTAGTAATATTACATGCATGTTATTAGCGCTCGTGGAGTAGCGTGATCGAATCTCGAATACGGTTACGTGATAAGTTTAGAATCGCACTGGAATTCCATATTGCAAGCATTGCTGTGTGTAACTGGCCGTTCGAAAAGTCGACTTATTATCTTCTTTAGCTTAGGAATTTGCTCAAAATAGTCTCTAATTGGTAACAAATAGTGAAAAATTGAATGACTTTCAACGAAGGAACTTTATTTACGTTCACTCATAGTCAATATCACTGTTTACATTACAGTTTTTGCAAAATTTAATAAACAAATGTAAGAATTATAACTTTATAAGTTTACTATTCACTATCTCAGAAAATCAGACTGCGACAGATAGTATAAGGACAATGTCTCTGTATCAGGGATGATTCTACTTCCAAGAGCATCCAGATAAAGTCAATCTCCTCGGGAAAGATTTGATCTACGGTAGCCAGTGTTCAATTAAAAACCTCTGAGCACATAACAGCGCTGAAAAACTTGTAAAAGATCATTCTCGTCCGCGAGAAATGTCACCAAAATTTTTTCGTGACCTTGATCAATGCAGGAACCCCAAATAATAGTGTTGCTGCTCGCCTGGTGGCTCGCAGCAATAATATTATGCTTTTAGTTGTCAAATATGTGCTAAAATTATAAGGTATAATCAAAATGCAGAAGGAGGGTTTTGAGGATCTCAGCACAATGTATCAGTTAATTGACAAAATTGTTATTGAATCTCAATGAATAATCTAGAAAACTATCATTTAGAAGCAGGCGTATTTCTTGAATCATAATTATTATTTAGAAATTCTGATAGGATGGAAATCAACAAAATTTCCTGTCCTAGTAATAGGAGAAACAGTACGTAGACATTAACTGACACATAGAAAAGGACTAATCTTTCCTGAAAGAACGACTGTTTTAGATTCTTGTTATAAGAAGTTTTCAAATCATCAATTAATTAATAACCGAAAAATTATAATAATAGTTTCTCAGATCCCTATGGAAGCCTGTCAACAAAAATTTTTCTGAATAGAATTGAAAAGCAGTTGTTAAGATTTCCCTGAATTCACTGACAATGAACAGATCGTTGATACCCTTTAATTTTGGATTGCCGCTTCTAGTGTGAACACCGCAGGCTCTTCTCATTCGTAATAACTTAGGCTTTAGCCTCTGTGTTTAACTCTTATTTAACAGTTGCCACAATTCTGAGATTATTTTTCAACGCTGCTTGACTTACATGAACGTGCAACACTGATTTGCCATCGATGGAATAATTGATGACAAGCATATATCACTTGTTTACCGGAAATTCTATTTTAATCAAAGCATTTTACGAGGTAAAGGTGCTATACTAAACTTATTAACTTTATTAAATCGAGAAATCTCGAGTAATATATTGATACTAAGCCGTGATGTATATCAGTGCACTTTAAAAGGTAGACTACAGTATACTTATATCAAGAAGGAAAACACGATTCCAGACTGTTTAGGAACGATGGGTATAAGAGGCCTTACGACTTACGTGGATGACATATCAAGTGTATGGACAACTGTAGATCTAAAAGACACTAAAGTGATTATTGACGGTAATGCTCTTCTTTATTACTTGCAACGAAATATTGACAGTCGTTATGGAGGCCAGTACGACAAGATAGCCAATGCTATTGAACATTTCTTTACTTGCTTCAAGAAAAACAAAGTTACAACGTATGTAATCTTTGATGGGCCTACTGTAGCCATCGATAAGAAACTATCAACGCTAAGAGGTCGGGCACAGGACAAAATTAATAGTTGTTCTGATGTATCCGGCAAGGGAAAACAAGACAAGATAGTTGTTCCTCCTTTAGCCAGGATGCTTCTTGTACAGAAACTGAAACACCTCGAAATACATTTTGCTGTTTGTGATCGGTAAGAATCGACCTAATATATATATAGGATTTTTTTTTTTTTTTTGGAGGGTTCTGAATGGGGAAACGAGAAAGAGAGAGACGTTAGTCCTAATCCTAAGCTTCCAGCTTGTCGGTTAGCGGGCTGAATGGAACCGTTAAGAAAGATGCTGCATATGCTTTGGGACAAATATGTTTTGATTCTGGAGTGATGTAACTAATTTTCTGTCACAAAATATTATTAATAAACTTATTATATAAACTAATAGCCACATTTCCATATTAACGAGTTTATTTCACATTTGTAATGTTGAAGACCCAGTCCCAGTGCATTCAGCATCCTCCTTGAACACAGTGCAGTACGTAGTTGGATGGTTTACAACGTTCGATATTTTTTTGACTCTATATATCATCATTATCTGAGCATTTTTATCGATACTATTATGATCATTGCCTTATACCAATATGCATCTCAAAATCATTCCATAAATTGACATGACATTTAATATTGGTGACAATAACACCAGTTCAGTGCAGGGCGGATCATGTAAAAAAGTGTTTTTAGTCCACCAAGACGTTTCATTTTGGAATGTACAGGTTTAGGGCTAAAAAAGAACCACAATTTAAGCGAATGCAATAAAAAAGACAAAAACTTAATGATGTTGAGCTTTGGCAATGGGTGCGCGTACAGTCCAGGTGACGAATTTTGTTATGGTTTTGCCAAACCACCATTGTTATTATAGAACAAAAAAAATACAAATTAAAATCTGTTGTTAAAATTAGCATCACGATACCAATACTTGTAAACACTACGCTCACCTATTGACGATCAAAAGCAGAAAGACCAGATGCCGTAGTTTAGCAGCTATTTGACTTACCAAAACCTCGTACCCAAATGTCAACTTGTAATATATCAATACGAAGATAATTTATTCAAGATTTCTGTTTTGACGGTAAATCTGGGACTGAAGCTAGGCCCCATTATTATTCGCTGCTAGGTAGTCGAGAATTTAGTAACGGCTTGTAAAATCGGTTCTCAGCTGTACTCGGAAGACATAGATTTGACGTGTCGAAAAACGCCTCAAACCCCTTTCATATTACTACTAGCTATAGCTTACATAATACTTTGCTTATATCCATTGGTAAAGTAAAGGCAATTAAAGTTTCTTTTATTATGACTGGCATTTTTTACGAATTTTCTGGAATTACCGGGAATTCGAACTGCCTAAAATGGATTCGATACTCATAAGAGAATGGATGTCATCAAGTATGCTGAAATTGAATGATGACAAAACTGAGGTCATTGCACTAGATGGCCCTTGGCGGAAACCCACTCAGCTGTCATCTCTGAGGATAGGAAACCAGATCGTACCCATCACTGATACTGTGCGTATCCTAGGAGTCGATCTGGACAGCAATATGACCTCGGCGAGCCATCATATTCGCAATGTTACGAAGGGTGGTTTCTTTAAACTAAAAAACATATCATGTTTAAGATTAGACGACATATTGACGAAGTCCCTGCAAAGGCCATGGTCCACACCATGATAACATCTAAATTGAACCATTGAAACGCTATACTATACGGTCTGCCTGAATCTTCCCTACAATGACTATCGAGTGTTCAAATGATGGCAGCTCGACTCATCAATCAATGATATGTGGGAAATATGACCATATAACACCTGTCATGAATCACCTTCATTGGCTCCCCATTCGTAAACGGGTTGAATATAAAGTCTTAGTTACCATCCACAAGACATTGCATGGCTCGTCACCAGTATTTCTAGCTGAGCTCGTACAGAAGAGGCCTATAACAGAGGAACAAGAGCTGACAACAACAATGATCATCCCATGTCCCGACTACCTACTAGGTTCTATTTCATCTCCTTTACATCAGCGAAATTGGACATATTAACAAATATTCGATCGTGAGCTCTTTTCTCAACTTTGGCTGGAAATTTTAAACATCTACAATACGTACTCCAGCATGTGGGAGTTCACTACTCAAATTTACCTATGCGTATATGGAACAAACACAGATTTACATCTCTGGGCCTTGACCCACAGTTTAATATCACAATTTATGTTGATATTGCTGTCAACCCTAGATCATACAGGAACCACTATATACTTGAACCAGCAAACTACAGTCTATACTATTAATTCAACCTCTCGCCTACAATATACAACTAACCAACTAAGATATCTTCGTAAAAACGCCTCTCTACCTCCAGTGTCAACTTTTTTTTTATCCTTAAACTATTTCGATTTAGAGGAAAAAAGACAGGTAGACAAAGAATTAGATATATATCTACTACAAAATCAAAACACAAGACCTATCCTTATTTCCACTCATCGAACCTTCTCTATTATCCTAAACTATTGTCTACAATCAATGCTTACTGTCGTCATCCCTTCACTACAAACTACTCATGCAAATCGTGAACAAAGGCATCTAAACGGGTTAATAGAGTAGTTTCACACAAGCCAGTTCTTGTTTGCTAATAAGTGTTTAGGACGTTGACAAGAAATATCACGAATTCACGTCCATTCCTTGTTCTGGACAATCATCTTTTGCCTACTCCGGGTCCTAAAATCGCCGTAATTTTAGGCGCTTTTAACTAATTTTAGGTGATTTTCGCAAAAAGCTCCTAAATTCTAAGGCGATTTTTAGCAAAAAAACTCCTTTTTTGGAAGTTCAGAAAGATCTGAGGTCCAGATGTTTGAACCCAAGACCTTCCAATCTCTTTTTCATTTTATTCATGTTAAACTGAATTCAACAAATGTATTTTATATTAATGTTTTTTTCCTATTTTCAGAGAAGCAGACCAGGAAATAGCATTACTTGCTAACCAATGGAATTGTCCAGTAATAAGTCATGATAGTGACTTCTTCATCTATGATCTTCCTGCAGGGTATATACCTTTCACTCAACTGAATGTAAATATGCTTCGTAGAACACGCATATATCATCGTGAGAAACTTTCAAAGTATCTAAATGTTCAGCCAGATTTGCTACCACTTTTAGCCTCACTATTAGGGAATGACTACGTAGGCAGAGATGTTTTGGCACCCTTTCAGAGGGCAATCCAAAGTAATCAACCTGCAGCATCAGGGCCATCTACTGATTCAACAATAGCTGTGAGTATGAAGAAATATTGCAGTTTTCTTGCCAATTCCAATACCCCAGATGACGCCTTGCAGTCTGTTCTCCCCACCATCACTAACAACCGTCAAAAACAACCTTTAAAAAAGGTCTTGCGTGAGTCAATGGACGAGTACAAGATACTAGATGAAGCTAGTACTTTAGCATCGTATTTCGAGAGACGTGATATCCAGGGTCACCTTGGCAACGTTCCAGCATGTGTGATTCTATTTCGTCATCATTCAGCGAAGGAATCACATGAGATAGCACATACCAATCCCAGAAGTCAATGCGTTTACCTATCCCGTCCATGGCGGACGCGTTTTTTTGACACACGAATTATCTACTACTATTTACCAAAATAAGTTATATAAACACTGCAGAAACAAAGAAAACAAGTTATATCAAAACAATGAACAGTCCACAGGACGAAAGCGATATAACAGGTCATACAAAAAGGTCTAAATCGACCGTGACCATCACAAAACCGAACGAAGATAATAGCAGTGAACCCACAGGGAATTCAACTGCCAAAATGAAAGAAAACGTGATGCTGGAGACAATCTCTGAAGGCCCACGGGGCGGAAAGAGAGCAAAAAAGACTGTCACAGTCACTAAGGATCGTAATGATGCGAGCGGCGAAAGCCTCATAGTCAAAGGACTCGAGGAGCTTAAAGAAATGCAACAACAGTCAATCGCATCAATGAAATCTATGGCAGAAGCTATAGTTGAACGATTGGAAAAAACTCCTCCAGCTAGTTGCTCTTCTAAAAGGAAGAGAGACGAGATGAGCGACTCCGAACCAGATCTCGACAGCGAAGACGAAGGAGCAGTCGTTCAAAATGGCGGCGGCTCAGAAATGGCGGGAAATGCCATTGATGTCAACAAGGAGGTCGACGACCTCTTAAACACTGACCCAAAACTACAAAAAGGAAAAGAAGACGACCTTCTACAGGAGTTAGCAAAACTTTATGAGTCAGAAGGGTCAGTATCTGACCCACTTAGCAATGCCAAACTGGCAAATTTGGTCGATAAAATGGTCAAGACCAGCTTGTCAGAGGAGCAACTTAAAGAGAAGCATGCTAAATATAATCGACCACAGAATTGTGAAAACCTTATTGGTACAAGGGTTAATCCAGAAATATGGAGCAAAATCAGGTCTAATACAAAGACCAAAGATCTAAAGATGCAAAAGTTGGAAACTAGCTTGATAAAAAGCATGCTGCCTACATTACAACTAGCTGACAAGCTACTAGATTTAAAGATAAACGACAAGCCAGCTTCTAAAACAGAAGTATGCGAATTCTTGGCTTTAGCACTAGACTCACTGACCCTCATGGGACACTCAGTGAATGAAATAAATCTCCAAAGGAGAGATTTAATTCAGCCAGATTTAAATGATCAGTTCAGGCAGCTATGTGGCACACAAACCCCTATTTCAAAGTTGTTATTCGGGGATGACTTACCAAAGTCAGTGAAAGAGATAAATGAGACTAACAGAGTGGGACAGCGAGTGTCTTACAAAAAGAACTACTCAACCTACTCTAAGTATGGCCAATACAAAAGAGACAGGCCCTCAACTTCACAAGGAAAGTCTTTTTTATACAAAAGTCAAGGGCGGGGAAAGAGACCAGCCCATCAGTACCCCAAAAAGGGGGAAAAGCAAAACCGATAGATCCAGTTGATAATGATCAGCAACTCCAGGTTAGTAAAATAAACAGTGTTAATAATGAAAAACCCTTACCCATTAAACATGAGGCAGGGAAACTGAAACACTGTGTACAATCCTGGCAAAAACTGACTTCAGATTTTTATATTCTGAACATTGTAAGAGGGCTAAAAATTGATTTTGAAGCCCAGCCTAGGCAGTTTTTTGTACCTCGGTCATACAATTTTAATGAGGCTGAAATAGCTGTCATCAATGCTAAAATTCAGGAATTTTTAGAAGCAGGAATAATTGAACCTGCGACACATACACATGATGAATATATTTCAAACATCTTTATCCGACAAAAGAAAAGTGGCAACTATAGACTAATTTTGAACCTTAAAGGTTTAAATGAATCTATTGAGTATCACCATTTTAAGATGGAGAACCTCAAAAGTGCTATCACTTTAATGAAACCAAATTGTTATATGGCCACACTTGATTTGAAAGATGCCTACTACTCTGTATCGATTAACAACAGTGAGAGAAAATATTTAAGATTTATTTGGAACAAACAATTGTTTCAGTTTACCTGTCTCCCAAATGGCCTGAGTTGTGCGCCAAGATTATTTACAAAATTGATGAAACCTGCGTACTCATATTTGAGATGCAAGGGTTGGGAGAATGTCGGATACATTGATGATACGTACCTGCAAGGGAGTGATTCTCAGGAATGTGAGAACAATATTTCAGAAACAGTAACACTATTTAAAGAATTGGGTTTTAGTTTAAATGAAACTAAGTCAGATCTCACTCCCAGACAGACAGTGAAATTCTTGGGGTTTTATCTAAATTCAGTCAAAATGACAGTATCCATTACACCTGAAAAGGCAAATAAAATACTGATAAAATCACAAAAAATTTTAGAAAAAGCTTCTCCTTCAATAAGAGATGTATCAGAGTTAATAGGACTTATGGTTGCAAGTTTCCCAGGTGTCATGTATGGTCCCCTTTACTACCGGCAACTTGAAATTGAAAAGACCACTGCATTAAAACAGAATAAAGGGGATTATAATGCAAATATGAAATTGACAGAAAATGGGAAGCTTGACATTAAATGGTGGATAGAAAATATCACCAATACTTACAATGTAGTCACACATGGGAATTGTGAAACTACCATTTATTCAGATGCATCCCTTACTGGTTGGGGAGGGGTGTTGGACAATACCTCTTCAGGAGGAAAATGGTCAGAAATAGAAGCTGACAACCACATAAATTACCTGGAAATACTAGCATGTTTTTTAACTTTAAAAACATTTTGCCCTCATATGAGCCACTGTCATATCAAAGCAATGATAGATAACACAACAGCCATATCTTATGTAAACAATATGGGGGGTAAGACACCTAAGTGTAACAAAATTTCCAAGGAGTTGTGGGAATGGTGTGCAGAGCGGAGCATATGGGTTACTGCTGTTCATATTCCAGGAAAGGAAAACTATTTAGCCGATAAAGAGTCTAGGGCTAAAAATAGGGATGTAGAATGGAAGTTGGATTGTGAGATATTTCAACTGATAGTTTTCTACTGGTATAAACCTTCAGTAGATCTTTTTGCATCTCGTTTAAACTACCAAATGAAACCATTTGTGTCCTGGAAACCAGACCCAGAGGCAATAGCATTTGATGCCTTTGTGCTAGACTGGTCAATGTACAATCAATTTTATGCATTTCCTCCATTTTCTCTCATTAACAGAGTGTTACAGAAAATAGAACAAGATCAAACTCAAGGGATAGTTGTGGTTCCTCTGTGGAAAACCCAGGTATGGTTTCCAAGGCTGCTACATCTATTAATAGACATACCGCTGATCCTACCAAAAACCAAGACAATGTTAATTCTACCATCAAACCCAAAGGAGGTACATCCATTGAACAAAAAATTAACTCTTCTGGCATGCAAACTATCAGGAATTCCCTTGCAAGCCGAGGAATTTCGAAGAAAGCTTCAAAAATCATCATGCAATCATGGAGGACAGGCACAAAACAGCAATACTCAGTCTATCTCAGGAAATGGTGTTCATTTTGTAGTTCAAGGAGCATTGATCCATACAAAGCAGATATAGCTGAATCCTTAGATTTCATGGCAGAGTTATTTGAACATGGTTTAGGATACAGTGCCATGAACACTGTTCGATCAGCATTATCCCAAATATTACAAACACCAAATGGAGTTGCATTTGGAGAACTACCGTTAGTTAAACAGTTTATGAAAGGAGTTTTTCAAGAAAAACCATCCCTACCTAGATACAATGTAACATGGGATGCTTCTATATTGTTAAATTATCTGAAAACTTTGTCTCCTGTTACCTGTTTATCACTTAAAATGTTGACTTTCAAGTTAGCCACCCTGATGGGCATCTTGTCTGCCCAGAGAATTCAGACCTTGCGGTACTTGGACTTAAGAAACATGTATCTTACACTCAACATGGTAAAATTCTCAGTTGGAGATGTGTTAAAACAAACTAGACCAGGAAAACATCTCAACGAGCTGGAGTTTCCGGCATATCCAACAGATCCTAGATTGTGCACAGTCCAAGTAATCAATGAATATATTACACGAACTAAACCACTGCGGGGTACGGTTACAGTTCTATTTATTACCACTGTTAAACCTTATAAAGTAGCTTCAAAAAACACAATATCGCGTTGGATTAAGACCACCTTAAAGCTAGCAGGGATTGACTTGTCAAGGTTCAAGCCTCACAGTATAAGATCTGCAGCAGTAAGCACTGCCACTCAAATCCAGGTTCCTACAGAAACTATTCTGAAAACTGCAGGCTGGTCAAGTCACTGCACATTTGCAAAGTACTATAAGAAGCCAGTTAGGCAACAAGGGGAACTAGCTAAAGCTCTTCTAGATTCAGCATCTTGATGTTTATGTTATTGATCATGTTTAATTACAAATAAAGTTTGAATAACCCTACTGGGACTATTCTCACAAATGCTGACTCTGAACTTCTCATGTGATTCCTTCGCTGAATGATGACGAAATAGAATTGAGAATTAAACGAGACTTACCTGTAAGTTGAAGTTTGATGGTAATTCTATTGAGTCATCAGGAAGCGAAAAGGGATCACATGCCCTCCCTTGTCAGAATCCCTACCCAATACATGCATGTGATCCACAGCATTTGTTCGCCTCTGAATATTGACTTCTGGGATTGGTATGTGCTATCTCATGTGATCCCTTTTCGCTTCCTGATGACTCAATAGAATTACCATCAAACTTCAACTTACAGGTAAGTCTCGTTTAATTCTCAATTAAAAGATATCGCGATGGCAACTTCCCTGTTGGGTATCTTGGTGTTATTTCCTGCGCAAGGAACAATTTAAAACCCCAGGTTGAAGATTTGAGCAAAACCTCATCCAATAACTGTTCACTAAGACTGAGACAGGTCATATATGGCATTATCTTACCAACAGCATCACAGTCTGTAATGGAATGGGATCGGGTTGATTCGTGTTTCAAGGAATATAGTGTTCAACCATTTGTTGGGCAAGTTAAGGACTATGGTGATCTACCCAGCTTAGAAATCCTTCACAAACAGGATGGGAATCAGCGCAGGAAGTTGTTGCTATCCATACTTGAATCAAATACAGCAATTCAGTCATTGCCTGACACCGAGCAGCTCTTTGCAGCATCTATTCGTTACTGGATCCTACACGCCACACCAAAGGTAACCAAACATGCACAATGTGTCCAGACGTTGATTCTACAATACATTCAAGAAAAAACAGATAAGAAGCAGACAAGGAAACCGAATGTCGATATTGTTTTACGACATAATTTAGCACAATGGCAGTCAGTCATGGTTGAAACTCTTCATCTGAATAAAATACTTTTAGATGCATTTCCTGAACCTGATCTGTCAAAACTCTTCAATGGTCTCATCGCTCACACGATCAAGTATGATCTCGACCAAGGTAAGAACCATATTAAGATGACTGATTACTTATTCAAAAAGTAACCAGAAATGTTTAAAAAGGTATATCATACAACATTGTATGCTGATTCAGATGGAGCAATGAAATATGGGGTATCCTGTGCTCGTTTCTGAGATATTGGTTTAATTTTGAACGAGAAATGGCAAAAGCTGGGCCTTGCACCAGATAATTCACAACTATAAATTCTAAAAAAGCTATGAATATATATTTCACTAAATCGTCCATTCAGAATTTGCCTAAACGAATTCTTCTTAAAAAATGTTTTCTGATTGGCTAACATGCAGTTTTCATTTTATTTTCAAAATCAGACAACCTACGGATAATAACTCCGACAATATTAAAAGGTCTACAAAAGTTGTAAGAGAAATATACTAGGAATACCGTTTAAAGAGAAAAATCTTGAAGAACCAAGCAAAAAAAAGATTTAGCGAATGTTTTGAAGTCTGTTTATTTCGAGGCAAGAAACAGAGACGGCCTGTCTTACTAGACGGGAATCCTAAGAACATCGACTTTCAGCCTAACGAGGAATTTTAAACGATGAGGTCGAGATTGCTTTTGAAATCGCGATAGTTTAAACATTATTTGAATGATATTGTACGCTTAACTGAGGCTATGTTTACACGGTACCGGACAAATTTTTGACCGGTCAAAAAAACATCCGCTTAGGGGTTCCGTTCACACGGGACCGCGCTAAACGTGCAATAATTTGGACGCCTAACCGGTCAAAACGAAAATATTGTTTTGATCGGTTTTGTGTGAGCAGCATGCCCAGCTCGATCTTTTGACCGGTTAAAAATTCGTACGGTCCCGTGTAAACCTAGCCTAAGTTTTCGTTTAATTTATTCAATTAACTACCGTGTATCAGTACTTTTGTGGCTTCAATTTTTTTCTTCAAAAATGTTAAATATAACAATTATTGAATTCGGTTTTTGTGATATCCGAATAATCAAGGTCTCGGGAAGATTTGCCCCGAGAGTGGGGGATGATTGACATCCACTTGAAGTCTGATACAAGTAATCGTTAGATTTGAAAAACAATCAGTTAACCCTTTTTGTTCAAGATAGTAGCTAGTCATACTAACAATTTTGCTATATGTTTCAGGAAAGCCACTGGAGGACTTCATTAGCCCACTGGATGACTTTAAACAGATTTACGATGCAGCAACACAGGGACTCCATGATAGGGACAAAGCTAAACGAAAACCGAAGAAGAAAGCAACTAAGAAACAAGTCAGTTCAGCCACGAATCGCTTTGCTGCTTTAGAGCAACTATCTGGTGATGGTGATGGTGATGATGATGGTGATGGTGGTGTTGATGATAATGGTGGTGGTGGTGGTGATGATGGTGCATGGTGATGTTGAAGATGATGGTGGTGTTGATGATAGCGATGGTTGTAATGATGATGCTGGTTGCTTATATGGCGGTGATGATAAATGAGGTGATAATGGTGATGATAATGGTGATGATAATGACGATGGTAATAGAGTACTAAAGTGTGACGTCACGAAAAAATAAATTTTTGCTTTAACAATTTTTGGTTGCCATTTGCGATGAACAATCAAAATAGACATTCACACGACAAATTTGGCGTGAATCGATCAAATAACAGCTGAGATCAATATGGCCATTTGAATATATAATTTCCCCATATACAAATCACTGTAAATTAGGCTCTGTTCCAAAAGTTTGGAACAGACCCGAAAATACAGTGATTTGTATGGGTAAATTATATATTCAAATGGCCATATCTCAGCTGTTATTTGACGAATTCTCCTTAAATTTTCTGTGTGAACGTCGTTTTTGATTGTCTATTAAAATTGAGAACCAAAAATATGATATAGTGAAATAAGATTTTTATGACGTCATCACTTTAGTACTCTATGATGATAGTGATGATGATGGTGATAGTAAGGGTGATAGTGTTGGCGATCAGATGCCAAATATCTTATGAAAAAGAGTTGCATGGTTTACTATCTATGATTGACAGCACGACAAAGCAAATACCGGGTCGGTGATATTATATAAAACAACACATCACCCTGCCCTCCCAGCATTTAATAACACGTCACAAAAAATGGCATTTTTACTTTAATTTCGGCTTAATTTTTCTATTATTATAAAAATATTTTAAAATCATATGAAAAATATCTTCCTTCTTATTATGGAAGTTTTATTCTATTTTATCAAAACATCTGACGCACTCCATTAAAGCTATAGAATGATATATAGACATTTCAAAATTGAATTGTGAACAATTTTAACTTATTAATTTTTATTATTAAAATACAATTAACGTTGTCCATCTCGAATGGTTGATGAGACCGATAGGAGTTGTTGGATCTCATTAAATTCCAAATACATTGTTTAAATCACACTTGAATGGTGCTGAATTACAGATAACAGTATTTCAGAAGTCAACATTAATATTCAAGCGCGATTTAAATAGTGCATTTATAATTTAACGAGCTCCCACAATTCCTATCGGTCTCAGATCAACCATTCCAGTTGGACAACGTTAATTGAAATAGGTGTATATAGAGGTAGTATGTCTGGTCATGTTATACCTCACTTAGTAGCGAAAACTAACTAAGCAGCTGTCTAGTAGTTGTATACCTCATTAATACTTTCATTCAATACCCTGTGTATGGGGTTATATATGATATGTACTTCTGCATGTTTATAATTATCCTATGGTACTTGCCTGAGGGTCCCCTATACCACCTCGCAAAATGCTTTCACGTAAAATAAAGTGGTCATTTCACGAATCACGCAAAATACCGAAATTTTTCATCACATTCAAGCAAAATTCGACGTAATCACGTTTCACGGATCACGTTGAAATTGTTATTGTTTCCGTCCATGAATCACGCATAAAGTAAAGATGGATTCATGTGGACGCATAAAGTTTGAATCACGAATCACGGATGAAAAAAAAATACTCCAATCACGTTTCACGCAAAAATAAATAGGCCGATCACGATTCAAGCAAAAGGTATAGGGGACCCTCGCTATTGTGACATTCTAAAATATTTGATTTATATATTTACAAGAACACGTTAACTATCAAATTAAATTTGTCACATAATAATAATATCATAGTAAAACTGCAAAGTTTCGTAAAAATTACTCTTAAACCAACAAAAATTTGATTTTTTGAAAGTAAGCATTTTTGCAAAGAAATGTATATTACCGGGCATGCGATACCCTGCAAGCCTCGTTATCAGTATAGACACATATCGTACATTTTTTAGCAAAAGTTCCACAAAATTCTTAGTTTAAACAATCTATAACTACGTCAATTCAAGGGCAATCTTTACGAAACTCTGTAATTTTACTAATATCGATGTGATAAGTTTAATAGCTAATAGGCAATGTCACGAACGCGATTGTAATTTCTAGAACAAAGCATGGTGGGAAACTTTGTCCTTGTAATAATGTCAGCTAATACAAATCGGTTTTGCATCAGTATTCCTTTTACTAAAAATGTATACACATATTTCAATAAACGTTGTCCATCTGGAACGGTTGATCTGAGACCGATAGGAATTGTGGGAGCTCATGAAATTCCAAATACATTGTTTTAATCACACTTGAATGGTGCTGAATTATGGATAACAGTATTTCAGAAGTATAAACATTAATATTCGAGCGTGATTATAATAGTGTATTTGCAGTTTAACGAGCTTCCACAATTCCTATCGGTCTCAGATCAACCATTCCAGATGGACAACGTTAATTGAAATAAATGTATAAGCATTATAGCAGCAGAAATATAAAACATTACAAAATTCCCATAATTCCTTGAAATCGTTGTTAGCTTTTTACTTGACTACAACTCCCAGAGTGCTTTGTAATCTCACATTGTCGCTATTACACAAAGGTTGTTGATCATAGAAGCTAAGACTGAGATGGATTATGGGAAATTATAATTATATGTACGGGTCTTGAGAGATGCAGTCACTGAATAATAATGTAAACTTAAGATAGTAGGGCCTTAGTTTGAGTGCTTGTTGTCTTATTCATAAAGTATTACATTATTAACTATTAAAAATCACATCCACAATTCCAGTCTCAGCTTTAATGATCTATAATATATCGTTTGAACACGAAAACCTATAAAACAATAAAAGCATTTAACTATTTATTCCCAACCATTGTACATGGCTTTAGTTTTTGAACTCTACTGAAATAAGATCTAGATTAGATCTGAAATTAGTATTATAATATCACATCTATAAAAAAAATACTCGATTCCGATTGGCTGACGAACTGTGAATTTTTTCTTAATACCGTGCAATTAATTAATTGCACACATCCGGGAAGTTTTTTTGCTCTAAAATTGATTCATTGCAATGCACTTTTATTCTCAGAAACTCGTATTTTTTATATATGTGATATTAAAAGGAAATTACACCTATGTTCTCGAAGAATTAATGAAAAATACCGCGCGTATTTGATGAAAATGAATTAATACCACGAATGCGTTTTTTATAGATGTGATATTATAATACAAATTTCAGACTGATCTAATCTAGATCTTATTTCATTAGAGTTCAAAAACTATAGCCATGCATGTACAATGGTTGGGAATAAATAGTTAAATGCTTTTATTTTGTATTGTCTAAGCATTAGCTAGAGTGCAAACACTAAACCCGTGAAACAAAATCTAACATTCAAAATGTAATAGTCGTAGAATGTCGTAGAATAATTGGAAGTTATATATATAAAAAAATCACTTATTTAACGTCTGTATTTAGACAGTGGCTAATTGGGGAGACCCAGACTCAGACTCACTACCAAGTCTACATTGAATATTTAAGCACACAACTCAACAACTTAGCACATAGCTCATATGTTCATTTTTACAGAGAGAGGAAAATCGGATAACTCGGAGAAAAACCCTCGTAGCATAGGAGAGAAGAACACATCAAACAAACTCAACTCACTTACAATTCATGCCCGAGCCGGTACTCGAACCTGGATCACAGCGGTGAGAGGTGCGCGGTAAACCACTAAGCCAACCATGCCACCCTTGTTGTTATTGAAACAATCTGCAGTTGGTGCAATTTTTTATAATAATAAATGAATATAATATATTTTAATAAAATAATATATATTTAGTTGTCAAAAAAATTAAAAAGATATATAATCAAAATGCAGAAGGAGGGTTTTGAGGATCTCAGCACAATGTATAAGTTAATTGACAAAATTGTTATTAAATCTCAATGAATAATCTATAGAAAACTATTTTTTAGAAGCAGGTACTGTATTTCTTGAATCATAATAATTATTATTTAGAAATTCTGATAAGGATGGAAATCAACAAAATTTCCTGTCCTAGTAATAGGAGAAACAGTACGTAGACATTAACTGACAAATAGAAAAGGACTAATCTTTCCTGAAAGAACGACTGTTTTAGATTCTTGTTATAAGAAGTTTTCAAATCATCAATTAATCATAACCGAAAAATTATAATAATAGTTTCTCAGATCACGATGGAAGCCTGTCAACAAAGATTTCTCTGAATAGAAATGAAACTGCAATTGTTAAGATTTCCCTGAATTCACTAACAATGAACAGATCGTTGATGCCCTTTAATTTTGGATTGCCGCTTCTGTGTGAGCACCTCTTCTTATTCGCAATAACCTCGGCTTTTAACAGTTCATAGCCAGAAAAACCGAACCGTCATGCGCATTAGTAACGCGACACTTATGCTCTCAAGTTAACAGAGAATGTAGGGAACCAGAATTTCCTATCCTTGATAACTCGGCAACCGCGTCATTAAAAAAAACTTTTCCTCCTCTAGGTTGATTAACCTAATTACATGCTACAATAAAAACACAGAAACAACGCCAAAACGTTAAAATGTGTGTCGGTTTTACAACTTATAACTTTGTATGGTTTCCAGCCCTCATTCCTTTGTCAAATGACCGATTTGCTCAAAATTACTCTATTATTACGGTCTCAAGCTAAGGGCCAATATGTTTATTGTCTGTGTTCCCCCTCTGGTTTGATTCATTGGTCATATGTTTTTATGGTCTACCTATTTTCAAATGAATCGGCCACAAACTCATGTCGGTTTTAGACAATTTGTTTCGGTATTATTCAGGTTTCAAGACATTGGCAATGTTTTGTTGACGTACGTTCTTTGTTTCAGACATCACAATAGAGCTTAATTATAAGCTAATTAATTAATTGTATTTGAATCGCGATAATCACATAGGTGACAAATTCTTTGTAATTTTGTAACAAATATGGATGGTTATACTATATATGGCGCACTAATAACAATTGTTTTATTGAACTGACATGAACTCATAAATAATTAGCTCCACCCACAATGGTTCGGAATTTCTGGAGATGTGCCACAATTCTGAGATTATTTTTCAACGCTGCTTGACTGACATGAACGTGCAACACTGATTTGCCATCGATGGAATAATTGATGACAAGCATATATCACTTGTTTACCGGAAATTCTATTTTAATCAAAGCATTTTACGAGGTAAAGGTGCTATACTAAACTTATTAACTTTATTGAATCGAGAAATCTCGAGTATTGATACTAAGCCGTAATGTCTATCAGTGTTTTTTAAAGGTAGACTACAGTATACTTATATCAAGAAGGAAAACACGATTCCAAACTGTTAAGTAACGATGGGTATAAGAGGCCTTACGACTTACGTGGATGACATATCAAGTGTATGGACAACTGTAGATCTAAAAGACACAAAAGTGATTATTGACGGCAAGGCTCTTCTCTATTACTTGCAAGAAAACATTGAAAGTCATTATGGAGGCCAGTGTGACACGATAGGCAATGCTATTGAGCATTTCTTTACTTGCTTCAAGAAAAACAAAGTCACAACGTATGTAATCTTTGATGGGCCTACTGTAGCCATCGATAAGAAACTATCAACGTTAAAATATCGGGCACAGAACAAAATTAGTCGATGTTTTGATGTGTCCAAGCCGGGGACATCAGACGAAACAGTTGATCCTCCTTTAGCCAGGATGCTTCTTTTACAAAAAATAAAAAACCTGAAACACCTCGGAATACAATTTGCTGTTTGTGATCGGTAAGAAATGACCTATTACATCTAGGGGATTATATATAGTATACTAATTTTAGAGAGAAAGAGCTTGAAAAGCTTTAAAAGGAGGGGGACTGGACGACCGGAAAAAGTTATTTCTTACCTAATGTACACGCTTGGGGGCAAATAAATTGTGATTCCGCTGTGCACCTAATTTGCTGACTCAAAATATTATTAATAAACTTATTATATAAACTTATATCTCCATTGTCATTTTAACGAGTTTATTTCCTTTTACTGATGTTTAAGTCCATGGCCAGTGCAATGAATCCCAATTTCCCAGTCCCTCTATCAGTTGACTGGCTTTGATATTTGGAATGGGTAACACTGATACGGGCCTGTCATTATTGTCTTTACATTATCACCCTTGCAACCAGAAACATTAAATACAAAATCAAAATGCAATACCTCATTACAACTTTATTCGTCTTTGATCACAGTGACTGATAGTCACCAATTTTTGCAAACAAGCACTACTACACAGCAGCAATGTGATTTTTTTTTATTTCATGGATATATAATGTGTGCACAAAATAAACTTTGACATGACATTTATTTTGGAAGCTCACAAGAAATCTGAGGTCCAGGTGGGGTTTGAACCCAAGACCTCTCTCTTTTGTTCATGTTAAACTGAATTCCTCAAATGTATTTTTTTTTTACTATTTTCAGAGAGGCAGACCAGGAAATAGCATCTCTTGCTAACCAATGGAATTGTCCAGTAATAAGTAATGATAGTGACTTCTTCATCTATGATCTTCCTGCAGGGTACATACCTCTTACTCACCTGAATGTAAATATGCTTCGTAGAACACGTATATATCATCGTGAGAAACTGTCACAGCATCTAAATGTTCAGCCACATTTGCTTCCACTTTTAGCCTCACTATTAGGGAATGACTACGTAGGCAGAGATGTTTTGGCTCCCTTTCAGAGGGCACTCCAAAGTATTCAACATTCATCCTCAAGGCAATCTACTGATTCACATATAGCTGTGAGGATGAGGAAAATTTGCAGTTTTCTTGCAAATTCCACTACCCCAGATGACTCATTGCAGTCTGTTCTCGCCATCATCACTAAAGACAATGAAAGAGCATCTTTAGAGAAAAGCTTGCTTGAGTCAATGGACGAGTACAAGATATTAGATGAAGCTAGTACTTTAGCAATGTATTTCGAGAGTGGTAATATCCAGAGTCGCCTTGAAAACGTTCCTGCATATGTGATTAAAAGATATCGCCATGGCAACTTCCCTGTTAGGTATTTTGGTGTTATTTCCTGCGGAAGGATCAAACTAAAATCCAAGGTTGAAGATATGAGCAAAATCTCATCCAATAACTGTTCGCTAAAACTGAGGCAAGTCATATATGGCATTCTACCAACACCAACACAGTCTGTAATGGAATGGGATCGGGATGGTTTGGATCTAAAGGAATATAGTGTTCAACCACTTGTTGGACCAGTTAAGGGCTACGGTGATCTACCCAACTTAGAAAGTCTTCAAGAGCAAGATGGGAACCAACGTAGGAAGTTGTTGCTATCCATACTTGAATCAAATACAGCAATTCAGTCATTGCCTGACACCGAGCAGCTTTTTGCAGCATCTATTCGTTACTGGATCCTACACGCCACACCAAAGGTAACCCAAAGATGTGTCCAGACGTTGATTCTACAAAACCTTCTACAAAGAACCTCAACTAAGCAGGAGACAACGAAACCAAATGTTGATATTGCTTTACGTCATAGTTTAGCACAATGGCAGGCAGTGATGGCTGAAACTCTTCATCTGAATAAAATACTTCTAGATGCATTTCCTGAACCTGATCTGTCAAAACTCTTCAATAGTGCTAGTGTCATCACTCACACGATCAAGTATGAACTCAACCAAGGTAAGAACCATATTAAGATGACTGACTACTTTATGAAAATGTAATTAGAAATGTTTCTTAGAATTTAATCGTTTCTGCATGCGTGAGATATTGGACTTTGATCATGAATAGTACCCACTCTGCAAGTTTCGAATGTAAATTGGCAAAAATGTAACCACCCCCCTTCCAAAAAATAAATGTTTTGGCTTATTGGTTGCTTTGGTAATACAGAAACAAACGTGCGCGGGGTCCGTGCACGTTACTAAAATTCGAGCTCTCCAAAGTAGTCAGCCACTTAAGAAAAACTAATATTTAAAACCAATGAACATTTACAGAAATGCAGATAACAGTCGACACCAAGTATCGGTTCTATAATATTAGTTCTAACAATTATTATCACACCAGCTTTAAGGTTAATTTCACAGAAAACTACTATCTTGGACAAACGTAGGTTGCAAGGAAATGTTTTTTGTAATAAAAATCCTCAATAAAAACGCAATAGAATTTGACTGGAAGATTGCGAACCCATGCAGTCATAATAACATTGGCCCCGAGAGTGGGGCGGGGATGAACTCATCATTGAGGTTTGATTCAAATAATGATCACATTTGAAGAACATTTGCAACTTTTGTTTTTGTTCATGCTTACAACTTTGCTTTGTCTTTTAGGAAAGTCACTGAAGCACTTCATTTTCCCATTGGATCACTTTAATAAGATTTACGATGCTGTAACCCATGGACTAGATGATTGTCATTGGTTTACTAGCAGTACATCACGTGTAGATACAGACAAAGCTAAACGTAAAGTGAAAAAGAAAACTACCAAGAAACAAGTCAATTCAGCTACGAATCGCTTTGCTGCTCTAGCTGAGCTGTCCTCTGACACCGATGAATGACCTTCTGAACTAAATGTCGCTGTGCTTGATCCTGTTTATCTTTCCAATGACCATCAATGAAGAAAAACAATGGTGATG
Organism: Metridium senile; assembly: GCA_949775045.1. NCBI lineage: Eukaryota > Metazoa > Cnidaria > Anthozoa > Actiniaria > Metridiidae > Metridium > Metridium senile. Next base: position 18,098,518 of record OX459099.1, read on the forward strand.
GATGGATTACTATGTATGCTTAACACCATGACAAAGCAAGCACCAGTATTAGATAAAACAACATTTAATAACCACAATGACATGTACATTCCTCACTCCTTTCCATTTTTATAAAAAAATCTTTTAAAATCATAAAAAAAATATCTTCCTTCTTATTATGGAAGTTTTATTCTATTTTATCAAAACATCTGACTCACTCCCATTTTAGCTATAGAATGATATAAAGACATTCAAAACAAACTGAATTGTGAATAATTTTAACTGATTAATTTTTATTGTCAAAATACTGATTGAAGTGCGCAAATTCACTGTTGGTCTTATAAGATTAAAATAGAAACGTAGATCTTGTTTAGTATGAATTACAATTCTCAAATTGTGGTTTTAACAATTACATAAGATGTGCCATACATTTTGGTCTTGGAATGCACTTATATCCAGTATTCATTTTTCATAGTTGAACCTTTTTTAAAAACAGTTATTGCAAGTTAGTTTATACATTTATATTCTCAGCACTTATTGATAGAAAGAGGTAGTATTTCTGGTCATGTTACCTCACTTAACACATTATAGCAGCAGAAATATAAAACATTGCAAAATTCCCATAATTCCTTGAAGTCGTTGTTAGCTTTTTACTGGAGTACAACTCCCAGAGTGCGTTGCAATCTCACATTGTCGCTATTGCACAAAAATTGTTGTGTTCAAATCACCTGAGAAGCTAAGACTGAGATGGATTATGGGAAATAGCATTATAATCATATGCACGGGTCTTGAGAGATGCAGCTACTGCATAATAATGTTAAGATAGTAGGGCCTTAGTTTGAGTGCTTGTTGTCTTATTCATAAAATATTACATTATTAACTATTAAAAATCACATCCAATTCCAGTCTCAGTTTTAATGATCTATAATGTATCGTTTGAAAATGATAACCTCAGTGTTTTCGTTGAGGTGTATCTGGTACATGTTGCCTAGCATGTGATATTATAATACTAATTTCAGATCTAATCTAGACCTTATTTGAGTAGAGTTCAAAAACTATAGCCTTTTATTTTGTATTGTCTAAGCATTAGCTAGAGATCAAACACTAAACCCGTGAAAGAAAATCTAACATTCAAAATGTTATAGGCAAATTATCACAAAAGAAAACAATTGATCTCAGTAGAGACGTACTTCTAATTAATTAATAGTTCGCCAAAGGCGAGGTGAATATCGTAGAATACTGATGCGAAGTTATCGAAACAATCTGCAGTTGGTGCGATTTTTTATAATAATATATGAATATAACTCTATATTTCAATATAATTCCCTATGTTCTATTGTCTTGTCAAATATGTGCAAAACTGATAAGTTGCTGATACCTATGAAACTTCAGTCAATCCTCTTCTTATACTTCAAAGCTGTGACACTTTTAACGTTTTAACGTAAACTTTAGAGATCATTCCAACCCCATTTTCTTTAGCCTCAACACCCTAAAGTTCAATGACCTTATTGGATTTCAAACTGCCATTTTCATGCACGATTCTCACCACAACAATCTACCAAACGTTTTTGATTCTTTCTTTTCGCGCGTCAACATCAGACACAATTATTATACTAGATCTGCAGCTAGTTCTAATTACTCTTAACCTTAAAGTTATGCAAGAACTAATTATGTTTTATTCAATGTTAATTAATGATTGATATATGAACATGTGAACAGAATTACAACATGTGAAATCACCACTTTGAGTATTGCTAATGAGCCTATTTTCCATTGCATTCAAATTGTCTCGACATTCCCTGCGGGTTGTAAACTGTTTCCCTTTCACAATGACTACTAGTAATTTCTCTGAGACAGTTTTTTTTTTCAACTTTTAAATTGCATACTGAAATCTGAGCCTCCGTTGGGGAGCCTTGAAAAGAGGGGAAAGAAAGAAATGTCAACCATTGGTAATAAAGGGATCCCGGTACAAAGAAACAAATGTCGCGCAGGTTTCAAACAAATTTTCCATTGCATTCAATTTGTCTCGACATTTCCTTTGGGTTGTAAGCTCTTTCCCTTTCAAAATGATTACCATCATCCAAGGCTTGAAATGTTTCTATGAAAACCACTCATTTGTATAGTTTTTCTAGTATTAGAGTCTCGTATTTCAAACAGTTGGGTATATCGCAAAGCTGGTCTGCACCTGTAGATGTGAAATAATAAAAGCTGAACTGTCAGTGCAATTTCAAAACCAATACAATACAATACAATACAATACTTTTTTATTCACATTTCTGTTAGCAAGTTTATATATATATTTATATATTTACATGTTTGCATATTTTGCTTATAGAGTGCTTACACTATGTCCATGAAATATAATCTAAATAGTTCCTACATATTAGTTTTTATTTAGTCACTATTAGTCACTATCACTCAACTGGAACAGCTTTAGTAACAATAGACTACAAGACACAAGGGAAATCAAATACTCAAAACCATAGAAAGTTAATACTTTATTCATTGTGTATTGTTACTAAAGCTGTTCCAGTTGAGTGATAGTGACTAATAGTCACTAAATAAAAACTATTAGTTAGTAACTATTTAGATTTTATTTCACGGACATAGTGTAAGCACTCTCTCTATATATATTTTACTAATTTTTTGTTTTTGTTTTTTAAGCAGAAATATAATTGTTTTCGAAATGTTCAGTATCTAAATTAACCGTTAGGTTTTCTAGTTAGATACTAACATTATAAGTTATATTTAGATGAGCTAGTATACACACAACAATAAATATATACACACAACAATAAATACATGAATTTATAAAGAACGAAGGAAGTATAGACCTTGAAATATTAAATAAGATTAGGAGAGTTGAGAAATATTTGATTAAGATATTTTACCAAAGGATTTAAATTTTCATCAATTCCTTTCATTGAAATGATCAATTTGTAAAACTTATGCACTATACAGTATTAATTTTTCATAATTTCAACCTTGTTTGAAACAGTTATTATAGCAAGTTAATACATTTATATTCTCAGCACTATGTACTTCATGTCAATAATTATACCCTATGGTATATGTCTCAATGCCATGAATAGGCTATAAACGACAATACTTAGGTGTATTAATTATTACACTAATTTCACGCTATTGTGACATTCTAAAATATTTGATTTATATTAACTATCACATTTGTCACATCCATAATAGTAAAATTGCAAAGTTTCGTAAAAATTACTCTTAAACTAAGAAAAAATATGTTTTTTTGAAACTAAGACTTTAAAATCGTTTTTTGTGTTTTCTTTATTAAAACGTTTAGCAACAGCAATAAACATTACATAATGATCATACTGGTCCTTTTAAATGGTTGTGTTAAATCGACTTTCGCAGCTAGCACTTCAACTACCAGAGTGATTCTCAAGCGTTTGGGCATATATTGTCTATCGATCGAAGGTTGCTGTCTTCAAATCGTAGATCATAGTAGCCGAGACAGCGAGGTATTATGGGAAGTGACATTATATAATTACGTGTGTGACTTGCATGAGAGATGCAGTCATTTAATAATAATGCAAATTTGTAACTATCAAACATCCCATTCACAATTCTGTTCTCAGCTCCAGTGATCATGATATATGGTCTGCCTTTTATAACATGACAACCCTTGTTGAATAGCCCCATTCACAGTTCCCTGCACCATCTTGAACGGTATCAGGGCCTTTTTATCGATGCAAGACGATACCCAGCGTTGAGTTAGCAATGATAGAGACGCGTGAATAATTGTCCCGGGAGGTGTTAAAAAGTCTCTTTCATTGCAAGCTCGACGTTCATCTCGCTTTAATTAAGGCCCGGCTATACCTTTCAAGGCGGCGCACGGAACTGTCTCCAAAACGGCCTTTGAGGTCATAATTCTTGGTAATGATATAATTGATAAAAAAGGTAGATTATTCATTATTCTATTTGGAACTAGTTACATAATTATTTAGTATATACATGATTCACAACTTCATAAGAACGTGCGCTCTCATTGGCTAGCTATCTCGGAATCTGAGACCATATTCACTGCTCAAGCTCGGAATATTGCTTCTCGGCAAAATGGCGTCTCGGTTTGCAACAATTACCGATGAAGAAATTGAAAAAATTCAACAAAACGCAATTGCACAAAACACAAAGAAAGCTACAAAGTTTTGTTTAAGTGTTGTTAGCCTGCGTAGCTGGCCCTGGGGGTGGGGAGAGGGATACAAGGGGACGGAGGGGAGGGGGATGGCCCTGGGGGTGGGGAGAGGGATACAAGGGGACGGACGGGAGGGGGATGGGGAGAGGAAGGGAAGAAGGGAGGGCCTGCAGCGAAGACCCTTGATTTTCCATTACGCCCTCTTCCTAGCACTGTGTGTTGTCTGGTTTAGCTGTCATAATTGTAACCTCCATTACTAGTGTTTCCTAACATAAAAACTTCGTATTTCAAAATATATTACTATTATATGCGAGTACCAAATTTTCACAATCAAAATTATCATTATAAACTTGTCTAATCAAGTTCCAAAGCTCAAAACTCAAAAGAAATAAGCGTGTTTACTTCACAAACGGAAATCAAGTCTATTTTACATGACCTTCAAAGGTCAAGTAAACAATGCAGCATATCTTGCTTTATTCAGTCAGAAAGCGTATTCACCTTAACCAATGTGAAATAAACCAAAAATATTTATCAGTTTTGAACTTCTGATGCCAAGGTCTCGCTTTTAGATATTAGATATGTTATAGATCGACATTTCTTGATCTCACTTGCCTGAAATAGCCGTTTGTAATTAGAGCTACTTGTTACAGCTCAAGCTACCGTTGGTCTGTTCAATATTGACATGTCACAATATAGCTAACAACAGCAAATGAGATTTCACCTGGTCGCTCTCGACCAATGGGAATTTCGCGCACGGAATCCGTGCGCGAAATTATGGAAAATCAAGGGTCTTCGCTGCAGGCCCTCCCTTCTTCTCCCCAATCCCCCTCCCCTCCCATCCGCTCCTTTCTCCCTAGGGCCGAGCTACGCAGGCTAGGATTAGGTATACGTCTTTATCCGAGAACACGAGGCACATAAAGTGTCTTACCCAAGGACACAACGCAATCGCCCTGGCCGGGAATCAAATCCAGACCAGTAGGCCCAGAATCCGATCCACTGACCACTAGACCATCACGACTCTCTATGTTTACCATGGATTGTAGCCATTATTACGTTAACTTGTTTTTTAGGTTTATCAAAAATAGCCACATCTGCAGATTACAATAGCCCATTTTCTATCTCTTCTTATATGTAAGGCTGGGACTAGAAAGTAACTAAACCTGGTTGAAATCGGCTGAAATAAAGTCAGAGGATTATAGAGATCAACAAGAAGAAACTGTAAGATAATGTCTAGTTACAATCTTTATTAATGACTTAAATCACATCAGATTGATTATTTTACAATTTTGAAAAGTAATAAGATATAGCGGCAGTGATTTTACATCGAAAACACATTTTTTTCAGCTTAATTTTTATATTACATGTTACTTTTACTTATTTTTGGTTTTAAACACGAACTGCATTGGAAACATTATTAGACAATCAAGAATCATCTGCTGGGAAATCGGTATCGGAATCATAGATTCCAGTCCATTCAGTGGGCATGGCTTCTATGAAGGCAACCTATGAAACTGATATTTTAATTTCAGGCTTACTCCTTTCCATTTCCTGTTTAAAATCTTGCAGTATATCCGACTTCATCTTAACCTTATCGATATCACTAACATTTCCATGTAAACACAGTGTTTTGACTTTACAGTTTGGATCTAATAATGCTTTACGTAAACTCATCAAGTTGACTTTGTAGTCATATACAATAAAAAACTGTAAAAAGGTGATGTTTGTTGACGGCAATGCGTCCCCAAAACAATTAAGATAGTCTTGGTCTATAGAAATAACGGACACGTTAGTTATTGGACAAAACGGGTTACTAAGTGCTTTACATACTCGTTTCATTCCTGCTAAAGTCATAAGAGGTGAAAAATCTATTTTGTATACCATAATTTCATTGGAAAGCGGAAGTGCATTCCTAACTAATTCATTATTGGTTTTGCAAAATAGATTCAACAGATTAATATAAAAACTTTCTATTTTGCAGCCTCCGGAGAAAGGGTGCCTGAGAGTATGGTTAGACACTGATCCATGAAGATTAAAAAATAATAAACGAGAATAGTGTTTTTTCAGCATCTTCAATTGAAAATGTTCGTCATCGTACTCGTAAAGAAGTATTAATAGCAACCTTCGTTGTAGCGCTAGTATTCCGTCGGAAGCTTCTGATATGGCCGGCCGTTGAGCGCCAATGACGTACATCAAAAACTTTTCCACCAGATCCTCAGACTTTGCTTTACCGAAAAGACCAGCAACAAATTGTAAAACCATTTCGCTGTCAATTTCTTCCAGCGATGGTATTTTTCCATTCTCTACGTACCATCGAGCAGTAAGATACTCGTGCAATGTTAAGTGTGAGAAACAGTAATAGCGCGTTATCTTGGTTGCAGATATTCTTAATCCAGGACCAGATGTAAGCAAACCACTCACTTTAAGATCCTCGATTTCTTCAGAGACCAGACCAAAGTGCGTTAATTCTTCTTCTTCAAAATTGAACTTCTTTGTCTTCATCGTCTCTGCTGCTAACTTTGATAGCTTTTCAAGAGTTGTTTTTATAACAGCAGGACATTTGAACTGCTCGGGAATTTGTTCAGATCTATATTGTGATTTGGAGTGGTGTTTCAGTTCAAATATTTCTACAACTTCAGAATACAGTTCTGTCATATTGACAGGAAAATCCTGATCTGTTTTAAACTTCATATGCCATTCCATGCACCAACATATCAGAAAACAAAACATAGGAACGTGTGCTAAGCTTACCAGATCTTCATTTTCCTTGACATGCCCAAGAACGTCGTTCATCATTTGGCTATTGGACTGAAAATAATTGGCGATAAATTCTTCAACTTGTTGTGGTGAAAATCCAGCAATTTCGACGAGAGCATCGAAGTTCATTCCGCCAAGCTCGTTAGATTCGGTTGACCTAGAGGTTACCATGACTACAGCTTCGCCAAACAACTTTCCTTTTAATAGTTTGGACAGCAGAGCAGCAACAGGCATAGCAATGCGTGGATTACTTCCGTGATTTTGGTCAACTCTATTACCAGTGATGTTTTCACGATGTACATACTCATCGTATCCATCAAGAATAAATAAAACTTTTGCTTGATGCTCAATCATGTATTCGAACAGTGTTTCATCGATGTCTGAACGCTCATCCAGAAGAGAACATCGATTTAAAACTTCACGCAAAGTTAACTTTTCCTCCTCGATGAGGTTTAGTTGACGGAAAGGCAGCAAGTACACAAAGTCAAAACCATGTGCTTTGGTTTGAGGCTCTTCCTCAAACAAGACATCATCAGCCCAATCTCGAACTAATTTTTGGCAGAAAAGAGATTTTCCAATGCCAGGCTTTCCAGTCACAAGAATAGATTTAGGATAAGGCTGTCCATTCTGTTGTGGGATAAAAATATCCTGGCTTTTTTCAATGGGTGTTCCACTCAGTGTCCTGTATTCTGATAATTGTTCCATTCTGCTGGCGCCTTTTGGTAAAGACTTTCGTCCATGTTGCATCATAAGATTAGTGAAGATCTCATCTGTTCTTGCACTTGCAATAGAATGACTTGCCATTAACTTAGGTTGGAATTCTGTCTGTCGCTTTGTTGAGGTCTTTAGGTATTGTGAACGCAATTGGACATCTAAAATCATTAATAATACGATAATTTTCAATGACTTTAATAATTTACTTGTAAACAAAATACTTTTTTTAAATTGTATATTATAATGTCTTTCTCTGGGCTTGAACATTATTATAATTTTACTAACATTGCATGGAATTGAATTAAAATTTAATGAATTGAATTGCATTGATGAAGGGCGCCATAGTGTCCTTCTTGTTTTTACTTGCTTGTAAATGCTTTGGTATACGATTGGCCTTTAGTAATATATCAAGCTCCTATTTTAATCTCGTGGAGTGTTACTAAAATGCAAAATAGCGAAATAACGAAATAGCGAAATAGGCATAATAGATAATATACAATGTTATGGAATAAATATCGAAAAAGGATGCTTGATATTTTCTATATTCTGAATGTTATTTGTGGAATCAAACCATAAAAAAAAAACATGAATAGAGCCCTTGTAGCCTGCAAAAACAGACCCTTATTAGCGCTCGAAACGTCTCCCGCCAACAAGGGTCTGCGCGCCGAGAGCAAAAATTCCATGCTGATGACGTTCTTTGCCCTTTGGACAATTTTATTAAATTGACACCTCATTTGCTTATCAAGAGTGGTTTCGCTACTTTGACTGAAATCTAAACTCAAGCAACACTTCTATAGTTACATTTATTCAAAGATGACGGTTTCATAGAGCATAGTAAAGACAAGAATGAGACATTGAAGCGAATTATCACAATCTCCTGTCGAGATTTGAGAAGGATTCAACGTTGTGAACTTTTGCCGACTTAACTACACAAGAGTGCTTTCGGTATTTGTACTAAAATCTTCAATAAACTCAAACAACACTTCTGTAGTTATATTCATTCAAAAATAATGGTTCCATAGAGCACATTAATGACGAAAATGACACATTAAAGCGAATTATTGCAATCTAATATCGACATTTGAGAAGGACTCATGCATCGTTGTGAATTAGTGAGAATTACTTTTGCCGGCGGATCGATAAGTCAATGTTGTCATAGTTTTGCTTTTATTCGTCTTTGATATACGCTCTGAAGATAATTCACTTGGTCTTTCATGATAGCTAGCAGCGGAGATGTTCGAAGCCATCTACATTTCGATGAGAGGAGCTGAAAAATAATTGACTTGTCTGTGCCAGTTGGCTGGCTAACGAATGCATATTTTCCATTAGAAAAGCTAAATAAAGAATTTAACTGGCTTTCAGTGAGTGAATTAATAGAGAATATAGAAGAAACTTCACGAACGGCATCGCCATTCCTAGTTTCTCATGTTTATCGGCGTTGCTGCTGCTATTTAGACGGGCAACCCTAAAACGCGGAACGGCGGAACGACGGAATGGCGGAATATTCTAAAACGCGGAACGGCGGAATATTCTAAAACGCGGAACGGCGGAATATTCTAAAACGCGGAACGGCGGAATATTCTAAAACGCGGAATTTTAAAAATAGAAAAAATATAAAATTTAATATTATTATTATTAGTAATAAATATTATTATTTTTATTATTAATATTATTATTAGTAATAAAATTTAATATTATTATTATTATTAGTAGTAGTAGTATTAGTATTAGTATTATTGTATAGTGTACATCGTGTGTGATGAACGCCGTTCGTTCCGCGTTTTAGAATATTCCGCCGGTATATCCTAAAACGCGGAATTTAAAAAAAAAAGAGCAAAGAAAATATAAAAAATATAGAATGAATAAAAGAATGAATAAAAAGAATATTGAATAAAAAGAATTATAAGAATAAGAATAACAGTAAGAATATATTTTCTCAATAATTGTGAATTTGATTATGTATCCATTATTTATGATGGTGTACATGTGTGTGTATGATCAAGGGAAGACTACTGGCAGTTTGTGGTTCAGTACATGCTCACTATATTAACGATATAATTTATAAAGTATATAAACTCACTATCACATAACAAGACGCAAGCTCCTTTTTTAATATGAAATGATTCATCGGAATCCGCAAGTTTGGAATATTTGTGGGGGATTAAGGATGAACGATTATCTTTGTAGGCTTTAATGATGACATGTTGACAGATAAAGAACTTAATCATGATTTTGCCGATTCGCACTAGCCTGCCAAAGTTTGTTTGGCTGAACCAAAATTCATACCAAAGTTTGTCTCAACCAAATTTTGGTGTAGAAACTGTATTCGCACTATAATATTAGGCCGATCGCAAACGTCAACCAAGTGTCACTTGATAGGTACATTTAAGCGTCTCATTTTGGAGCAGATTCAGCTATTTGACTACAGTATTAATTGTTATTGAAAAATAGAACATTTCCCCGTATAAATCACGATAATACCTTGGCTAATACCACGGATTCATCTCTGTTCGATTGATCGAGTGTGTGGTTTTGTTGACTCTGAAAACACACGTTGAAGTGATAATTACCAAACCTGTCAAAATTGACATTTTTACAAAGTTTGGTGGCCTTTAGAGCAGGACAGCGGCGTATTTGAAGTTTGGTTGGCAGCGACAAATTTTGTCCCAACACAAAAATATCATTCGCACTGTTACTCGTCGATGACAGCTTTTTTTGGTAAAACAAACAAAATTTGGTCTAGTGCGAATAGGGCCTAATTAGAACAATAAATTCGAATTTAATAGTAACATTCATGAATGAACATGGTGTGATGTAAACGCGTATTTTTCTATAAGAATAAGGAGAATACATCACTCGTAGCGTAGTGTACAGCCGCACCCACCCCTCCCCCCTAGGGCTGTACACAGGCTACATCAATCGGAACTGCTTGTCCTTTTCCGCGATGAACTTCAGGGGCTATTTGAGGATAACTTCGGATACCAGCATTCACATCGATCTTCGGCTTTCGAAGTTTTGCTTTGGTAATAGCACGCTCAGTATTTTGAAACGCTCAACTCACATGTTGAATAAGAAAGGAATATGAATACGAATGAGAATGAGAATACTAATAGTAGTAAGTAGTAAAGTGAGTCAAGTTGTTGTAATGGTATAAAACTATAAACATCTATTTGAGTAACAATCACAAATAATCAGTCAGTTGAAAGTTCTCAACATATTAATAATACTTTAGAAAAAAATGTACAATTACGAAAAAAGGACGGAAAAGACCTTTAAAAATGGGTATGTATATATCAGTAAAATGTACTTAAAAATTAATCATTATTTGATCTGAATCAACATTCAGAGCAGGCTATAACCACACTCGTTTGTAATTGGATTAAACTCGTGCTGTGGTGCTGACAGCATTGGACCAGTAAACCTTTATTAAACCTACAATTTCCAATTGGAAAGAATGCAGACAATCGCGGGTTCTACTTTATATTTGGAATGTATTTGTGAGCAATTGTTCCAATCTGTGACTTGATATAAAAACGTGTCCCGAGTATGATCTATCTAATTCTCTAGTATGGTGTCATGAGTCATGCAACTTTTCTAAATAAATCGTCTCTAGCTAAAAAATCGTAAAATTTCATAGCCACACTCGTATTTGAAAGTAGAAAAATAAACATCCTGTTCGATTATCGACCGATTACTTTTAATCCTCCAAGGAACTAATGTGACCTTTTTGACCTATCGCACTACAGCCCAAAATGTTTTTTTGTTTGTTTTTTTTTGTCTAAAATTGTAATTTGACAAAAACACTTTAGTTGGATTTTCAAAATGATATTTTTGTAATTTAAGTTACAGCACAATCGTGGTTATTTTTAAATAGAACGTTCACGTCAGAAATTCGCATCATATTTCAAATACTTTTATTTCCCGACTGAAGGGGGAGGGGTGAGCAGCAGCTGTACACGTGCTAGTAAGTGTGAAGTAAGCGCTGACCTTCGACGTCATTCGGCCTTCGTCAGTTACTGCGAGTGAGCATCTTTACCATAAGTACTTAGTGAATTAGTTTGAAACGTATATGACGTTTAACTTTCCCTCCCTTCGGGGAAGGGTAATTCCAACACCTTTCGTAATCCGCGCACAAAGAAAACAGGCAAGAATTTGACGGAGTGTGCCTACAAAAATCTACCCAAAACAGTTGGTGGAAAACCGGGAGAAAGTGAAAGAAAAAGAGTAAGGAAACCTCAAACGGAACGATCAACCTCCGATTACACACAGAGAGTTCCAACACCAAAGAGACCTACACTTGACACTCACACCTTTAAAGTTAAGTGGCTGAAGAATACAAGGGTATACAAGTGCTATGGATGTCGCCAAATGTATATTGCTAGGAATATAATACTATACCATATACGACGTGACTACCTTTCGCAGCAATAATAAGGACATTTTGGTAGAAATACTAGTCATTACCCTACTCGACAACGTTTTTATCGATTCAAAGCACTATGTCTACTGATCCTTATGCGGTGTAAGCACACAGTAATTATATATATTTTTTTCCGGATCTTGGTTTCATGCTTGAATTTTAATATATTGAACGTGGCCTATTTGATATGTAGACGTCTACAGTATTGTGATAAATGTTTTATTAACATTTTCATGGAAATGCCAGACTGTACGAGGCAATGTGAGATTTTACGAGCATTTAACAATTTAGCTACAAAGACTTGTATAAGGACAGTCATCTTGTAGTTCCAATAGTTCCTGTTCCTGTTCATTTAGTGTTGATGAATGGTGGTTTCCTTGATTATAAATAACTGTCCGTTTTCATTACCCCGTGGTGCATATTTTGAAGGCCGTGACTGAATCCATGTATCAAGTTTTCTCATGCAGTTTACTCGATAGATGGTAGATGCCTCTCACATACCCTCATTCACCGCCATGTTGATTCCGATCAAATAATGGTTAAATTAGTACATTTTAAGTACATTTTACTGATATATACATACCCATTTGTAAAGGTCTTTTCCGTCCTTTTTTCGTAATTGTACAATTTTTTCAAAATTTATTCACATTTTATATCATTTTCAATGAGATTTTTAAGAAATAAAGTATTATTATTATTATGTTGAGAACTTTCAACTTTCAACTGACTGATTATTTGTGATTATTACTCGAATAGATGTTTATAGTTTTATACCATTACAACAACTTTACTACTTAACTATTATTCTTCTCATTCTCATTCTCATTTTTATTCGCATTCCTTTCTTATTCAATATGTGAGTATATAGTGAGTTTGTATAGTTTATATCATTTAGTTAATATAGTGAGCATGTACTGAACAACAAACTGCCAGTAGTCTTCCCCTGATTATACACACACATGTACACCATCATAAATAATGGATACATAATCAAATTCACAATTATTGAGAAAATATTACTGTCATTCTTATTCTTATAATTCTTTTTATTCAATATTCTTTTCATTTATTATTTCATTTATTCTTTATTTATTATATTTTCTTTGCTCTTTTTTTTTTTTAAATTCCGCGTTTTAGGATATACCGGCGGAATATTCTAAAACGCGGAACGGCGTTTATCACACGACGTACGCTATACAATATATATACTACTACTACTACTACTACTACTACTACTACTACTGCTGCTGCTGCTGCTGCTGCTGCTACTACTTTTTTAAATTCCGCGTTTTAGGATATTCCGGCGGAATATTCTAAAACGCGGAACGAACGGCGTTCATCACACACGATGTACACTATACAATAATACTAATACTAATACTACTACTACTAATAATAATAATAATATTAAATTTTATTACTAATAATAATATTAAGTGTCATTGTCAGAGAAAACCGGGCAGAGCCCGCGGATGGGGGTCGTCCGATTTGCTTCAAATTTATACCATAGATTCTTCTTCGGAAATGATTAAGAATGATGGGTTTCTTTGATAAATTTATTGATTTGGTTCCGGATTTGACCACCCCCCCTTGTTTTGGCCAATTTGCATAAGAAATTAATGGCGAATTTAGTGCAAATTTCATCGAATTTTTGACCTACTTCTCATTGATTGTCAACGCTCATATCTTTTGTACGCAATATTCTACATCTGATTAAACGATTACCAAAAGATAAGCTGTTTTGATCAAATTTGGTTTTAACTACGAATATTCGTATTTTGCTCCTGAGCTGCTTCGAAAAATATGGTAATTTGTTGTCATTTTCAAAAAATATTTTCTCCCATGTGCGCGAACGAATTTTGAAGTAAAACCTCTTAGTTTGTAGAGTATTTATACTAGATTGAATTCAAGTAAAACTTAGATTGGGACCTTTCAATACGATTTTACAAGAGACCATAACGTCTGGCTAAAATTTGCATAATTTAACCACAATTTGTCTACATTCCACAAATGTGTCGCATCGAAATTGCAGAAATATGTGATTTAGTTTAGAGATTCTGTTTTATAGACCTCAGAATCATGCTTCTGATGTAGAAACATCTAATCAAAACAACAGTATCGTATTTTGACAATTTTTTATCTAGCGATAACTGAAATGTAAACTCGAAATTATATTTTGATATGCTAATAAGCTTACGATCTAACTTTTAAAATCTCTAAGTCAAAATGCCGGTTAGGGTAAACAGTAAAATTGATAGCAAACTCACACAGTTGATCGTAATAAAATAGTAATACAGTATTATAAATAAACCAAATCATACTGAACATATTTTAAAAGAAATTAAACTCAGTATACAATTAGTACAACCTGCAGTAAAAAAAATAACTATGTGTTTTCATAGTTTAATGAAGACTATATTAGACTATACTAGTTGAAGACTATACTAATGAAGACTATAAGGTATTTACTAAAATAAACAATTAATGATTTTCTGGGAAATGGGGGTGTAAGGGTTTGCGGTTATGCGGTTTCGCGTAATTTTTGGTGCGGTTTTGCTGGTGTTTCTTCCAAGTGCGGTTTTGCGGTTTTACAAAATTGAGCGGTTTGTGGTTTCTTTGTCATTTTTGGACTTGTTGAACGGTGATAAATCGTTTTTCTCTGAAAAAAATTATCATTCACAACATTTCACTTCCGGTTGTTTTGTTTTGGTCAAGATTTATTTATTTATTGCGGTTACAGCTTTTTAGCAAGATTTTATGGGGTCTTGCGGTTTTTGTCTATTATTTGTGCGGTTTTTCGGTTTCCAAATCCCCCTTACGCCCCCCCTCATTAAATTTTACAACAAAAGTTTCTAGGCTGGGGTTCCCTGTCTTAGCAAAGACTCGTAGATAGATATCTACACTATTCAGAGTCAGTTTGTGCATACTTTATGATTTAGTGTTTCAGTTTATACGTTTACTTGTCTTCAATGCAAGAGGTTCTTTTAGCAAAATTTTTAAAAAGAGTTTGAGAGAACAGGAATTAGAGTATGGAAGGCATATAATATTGATTCCGGACGCCTCCACAAGCTTAGTCGTATTGAAAAATGACATTCATATTCTTTTAGAGCATTCAAAACAGAGTATGTTGACCTAATCTGTAGAGAATTTGGATGCAGAATTATTCGCGATCAAAGTTGCGCGATATTTGGTAAGAATGTATGGAGCGGCCATGCTGGAGGACATCTCATATCCTCCAAGATGGCGGACAAAACTTCAAAGGTCTAATATATGAAGGGAAGCTGAATCATTTTTAAAAGATTTCGTTAAAATATACTTGCCAGTTAGATGCTAAAAGTCTTTACGAACCAAATGTTTTCAAAAAGCACAAATTATTCTTGATTTTTATTTTTATCGCCCGATTCGGATACGTGACCGGTATTACTTGAATATCTCGGGAACTAAAGACTTTTATAAACCCAAACTTTAGAAATGTTTTTTAAAAACAGTAAACTATAACATATTTAGTGCATGTTTTAATACGAGATATAAAAAATATTTCGGCTTGGTGGTGACGTCACTTGCAAACAAAGAATATATCTTCCTGCATAGAGTTGGTGTGTATTCTGACTTTCACATCCCAGTCCGAGTTAGACAAGCATCTGGAAATCGGTCAACATAAAAGACTGTTTGAATCAAAATCAACGCATGACAAAATAAGAATTACATTTGTAAATGGGCAAACAAGGTGACTGATATAACTGTCCAAGATGATCATCTTGTACACAGAGAGAAGTGGAACGATAATGGAGGGAGAAACAGCAAAAATGAACAGGAAGGAGGGAGAAAAACAGATAAGTAAAATAGTAGAAATAAAATATAATGAGAGGAGGGAGAGGTCGATTTTTACTAATTAGTTATAATAATAATAATAATAATAATAATAATAATAATAATAATAATAATAATAATAATAATAATAATAATAATAATAATAATAATAATAATAATAATAATAATAATAATTGTTGATCTGAAACTCTTCTCTGTGAGTTGGTCATTGATTGTTGGTCCATTGATTGGGATTTCATACTCACTATATACTGTTTTTGTACTACGCCGTTTCGACGCCATTCTGGTCGTCTTCTTCAGGTACTCTCGTTTTTGGTGTTATTGTTTTGATAAGTGACTTCCAATAATCGACGTCTGCATGAATATTCAATAACTTTTTTCTATTGTTCTGTGTTTTGACGCTCTCAAGAGACTCTAGGAATTTTCTTTTTTCGCTGTGTGTTTCTTGTGTTATCACTTTGCTTTTGTCCCATTGACGCGTAGCATCCAAATATAACTTCAAGATAGTCATGCGACCAGGCGAAAAAGTAAAAGATCTGAAAACGAAAGCTCGACACCCACTAGGTGACAAAAGATCAAACGTCGTGTATCATGCGGCTGTGACGAATACGAATATATTGGAGAGACAGGAAGGAAATGGGAAACCAGACGGAAAGAACATGAAAGCAAAGTGAGATTAACGGAAAAAGACATCGCCGAAAATAAAACCGAATCTGCTGAGAAACGAATGAATACTGGAGACGGAGGACTCGCAAGACATAACCAAACATGTCCACACAAAATTCAATGGGACAAAAGCAAAGTGATAACACAAGAAGCACACAGCGAAAAAAGAAAATTCCTAGAGTCTCTTGAGAGCGTCAAAACACAGAACAATAGAAAAAAAGTTATTGAATATTCATGCAGACGTCGATTATTGGAAGTCACTTATCAAAACAATAACACCAAAAACGAGAGTACCTGAAGAAGACGACCAGAATGGCGTCGAAACGGCGTAGTACAAAAACAGTATATAGTGAGTATGAAAGCCCAATCAATGGACCAACAACAATAATAATAATAATAATAATAATAAATAATAATAATAATAATAATAATAATAATAATAATAATAATAATAATAATAATAATAATAATAATAATAATAATAATAATAATAATAATAATAATAATAATAATAATAATAATAATAATAATAATAATAATAATAAAAGCATTTATTTATACACGATGATTTACATACGCAGCTTAGCTGATGTGGTCGTGTGATTTAAAATACAATATGATAATTCTATCTAGCTTATAATTTCAAAGTTGCGCGCACGAAACCCCAACGGCTGAAATCTGAGCCTACTAGTTATCGAGCTATAGCTTTTATTTAGAAAATACAAAGAAATTCAGGGAGAAGGGATAAATGGACCAACAAATTAGAGAGGAGGGATATTGTAATCCCTGTTCATCTCCTCTCTTCCCACAAGTACAATTATTACAACTCATAGTGAAGAGCAAAAATCCACGCACATGTAGTCAAAGAAATCAATATTTGGAGCCAATTGAAGGAGAGCTAGGGAGAGGAACAGGCAAAAAAATGTCCTTCATCACCAATTTTATAGCATTTTTCTCCCTTTTATCGATCATTTGTCACTCCTTCCTGATTTTCTTTGTTCTTTCTTTATGAATTGCTATTGAGGCTATTCATTAGAGTGCAAATGGTACAAATTTGAACTTTTTAGTGGTTTGCAATTTGTATTTAAGAGATAAGCTGTTCGCATAAAATTGGCCCAAATAATATTTCAATCAGTCCTATAAGACCTTGCGCAGTTCAGTAATTAATAAAGTAAAATCGACCTTCTCACTCCTACCTTTATATTTTAATTCTCCATCCTCCGTCTATTTTTACCTCTTTGTCTCCCTCCTCCCAGTATATTTTTGCTGTTTCACAAGTCACTGTTTACCGGCATTTTGACGTAAAGATTTTAAAAGTTAGATCGTAAGCTTGTTTACATTTCAGTTATCGCTAGATAAAAAATTGTCAAAATACGATACTGTTGTTTTGATTAGATGTTTAGTTGATTAGTTGTTTTTTATTAGATGATTCTGAGGTCTATAAAACAGAATCTCAAAACTAAATCACATATTTCTGCAATTTTCGATGCGACACATTTGTGGAATGTAGACAAATTGTGGTTAAATTATGCAAATTTTAGCCAAACGTTATGGTCTCTTGTAAAATCGTATTGAAAGGTCCCAATCTAAGTTTTACTTGAATTCAATCTAGTATAAATACTCTACAAACTAAGAGGTTTTACTTCAAAATTCGTTCGCGCACATGGGAGAAAATATTTTTTGAAAATGACAACAAATTACCATATTTTTCGAAGCAGCTCAGGAGCAAAATACAAATATTCGTAGTTAAAACCAAATTTGATCAAAACAGCTTATCTTTTGGTAATCGTTTAATCCGATGTAGAATATTGCGTACAAAAGATATGAGCGTTGACAATCAATGAGAAGTAGGTCAAAAATGCGATGAAATTTGCACTAAATTCGCCATTAATTTCTTATGCAAATTGGCCAAAACAAGGGGGGGTGGTCAAATCCGGAACCAAATCAATGAATTTATCAAAGAAACCCATCATTCTTAATCATTTCCGAAGGAGAATCTATGGTATAAATTTGAAGCAAATCGGACGACCCCCATCCGCGGACTCTGCCCGGTTTTCTCTGACAATGACACTTAATAATAAAAATAATAATATTTATTACTAATAATAATAATATTAAATTTTATATTTTTTCTATTTTTAAAATTCCGCGTTTTAGAATATTCCGCCGTTCCGCGTTTTAGAATATTCCGCCGTTCCGCGTTTTAGAATATTCCGCCATTCCGTCGTTCCGCCGTTCCGCGTTTTAGGGTTGCCCTATGTAGACCCCGTCTACACGGATCCGGATACTTTTGAAACCGCATACTTTTTGATGCGAATCGGCCTATCGTCCACACGAATCCATTGAATCCGGTCACCGAAACCGCATACTTTTACTTGAATCCTCCAGATACGCGGATTCGTGTGGACGCAAATATTTCTATGCGGTTTCAGCCGGATCGGATTCGTGTAGATGAGGCCTTAAACTCGTGTATTGCGTGATTGCAAATGAGGTGTCACTTTCAAACGTCATCAGTATGGAATTTCTGCTCTCGGCGCGCAGACCCTTGTAGGCGGGAGACGTTTTGAGCGCTAATAAGGGTCCGCTTAACGGGTTAGCTCAGTTGGGAGAGCACGGCCTGTTAACCAGGAGGTCGGGGGTTCAAACCCCAGCCGGACCATCACTCAGGGTCTTAAAATAATTGAGGAGAATGTTATAACTTTGTATTTATTTCGGTTTATAATCGTTAGGCTTCGCGTCCTCTCGGATAAGGACGTTAAATCGGAGGTCCCGTCTCGCCACTCACACACTGACCATTAATCGGGGGGACGTAAAAGAACGACTGAGGACGCAGGTCACGACCATCCTCAGTGAAAGGCCTAGACTTACACTAATATATACTAATTACTAACAGCTAACTATAATGTGTAAAAAACATTTGAATATATACACATAGAAAGTGCGCTATATAAATACATTATCATTATTATTGCTTACGCAGGCTAAAGCCCTTGCTAAGTTCGTCATTCGATAACGTGTTGATATCATATTGATGTATAAAAAGGAAAACATTCAGAATAAAAATAACGTTTGTTATATTAAGCAATATTGTACATTCTCTAGTATTTCCTATTTCGTTATTTCGCTATTTCGCATTTTAGGAACGCCCAATCTCGTGATATATTAAAGTCTATCTAAGCACTTGGACGAAAATGGCTCGAAATTGTTAAAATTCTTAAATTACCAAACACTGGGTTGTAAGAGTTGAAAGTTGCCATGAGTAATCTTCAATAACTAAATAATCAGTTTATGAAGTAATATAGATCGTAGATCAATCGGAATGAATTGGTAACTAAAATGCCACCAAAGGAATAAAAGATGTTTCCTTCGGACTATTAGAAGCAAAGTAATGTGACCGTTGATAACGAAGATTACACTTGCGAATACAAACACGAAGGAGACCCTCGCGCCAGTGTATCTATTGAATTGAATTGAAATAAATTAAATCACAACAATTTGACTTATATTCTATTAAGTCGTACCTTCAGTTGATAATTGTACTTGACGAGTGGAGGAAGCATCAAGGACTTGATCTATTTTGTCTTTTATCTCGTCTTGTCCTATTTTCATCTCTTTTTGTCGTTCTTTCACCTCGTCTTGTCCTTTTTTCATCTCTCCTTGTCCTTTTTTCATCTCTTTTTGTCCTTTTTTCATCTCGTCTTGTCCTTTCACCAATATGTCAAGTCGTGTAATTACTAATGATAATAAGAAAAAAAAGATTCAAAATAATAAAATCTATTCACATCAGTCAACAAAAATTTTCCTTTATTTGTGGGATGGGTGTTGTCGCATTATGTGAGGGTAATGTCAACGGTTCTCGCTTCTACGTTATACACCTAATTCAAAAAAAGGTTGACGGGGCGAACGGCGATTGGCGATTGGTGATTGGCGATGGTTAACTATGAATTCCTTCTTATTCGTTTCTAAATTACCCAAACAATGCCTCCACCGTTCAGCGAAACCTTCGAGACATCCATCTAAGGTCATCGCTTAATGATGTTTGGGTAATTTAGAATAGAATAAGAAGAAATTCGTATTATCCAGTCCCGCAATCGCCAATCGCCAATCGCCGTTCGCCCCGTCAACCTTTTTTGAATTAGGTGTATACATGTACATGTGAGTTGAGTGTTGTGGCCGAGTAAATACAGAAGTATTGAATGCGAGTGTGTTGGACACGTAAATACATATCACACCACTATACATTTCAGGATGTAAAACAATAATTGATCAATAAAAACAATCTTTTACAGTTTAAGGTATCAGGACTGGTTATGGACCCCTATGTGCACGACCTCAAATTGTACTCAAGCTTTACAATATTTTGTTATAAAAGTATATATTATCTGATAGGTGAATAAATGTAGTTTTAGGAAACATTTTCGAATTGTCCATAACTTAAATTGCGAAAAAGATATATAGAGTTTAGTGCGATTTGAGTGTCCTGTGTTTGAAAAATCACAGCCCTTTACAAATTACCATCACGTCAATAACAAACACGTCTTTACACAAAAGAGAAGTTAATCTCCAAAACGGTGCCTGGGATTTTTTATATCTATGTTAGATCAGTTGCTACGAGATCTCAAACATCGACAATCGATATTTTAATGTATTTTCTTACTAATGAAGTGATATCTTTTTAACAAAATAAAAAATGAAAATCGCAGACACCGTCTTAAGCTTAAAACATCGTTCTACAAAATTGCGAAGTTTAGTTGCAATCTGTTAAAATTTGAGCGAATGATAGTCGTTTAAAAATGAAAATTTGAGGCTAAAACGTTACCGAGAAAAACGCGTTTATAAGTTTCATCTGTCAATGAGTTGTCAACTTGCCTGGTCTGTGTCATACACTTATTTCAATTAAGTTTGTCACCCCCAAAAAGCCGAGAACAAAAAGCATCACGGGATATACTTGAATTTACGTGCGTTTCCGTAGGTTCTATGTACGGCATTCGACCACGATGCTGGGTTAAGAAAACCAGTAATTTCTATAGTATATGCTTATACGCAAGAGTAAAAGTGCAAACCATATTATCCGCGTGAAACTAATAATACTTAGTTTAGTATCAACTAACTAAAATTTTTCTGGCGTACAGAATGAGCAACACAAAGAAACATAAAGTCTGCTAATTATGCCTCTATTGTCTCTCAAGCTCTGAATGTGTGCATTCCAGTATGCAACGGTAATGAGACATTAATGGGCTCTGATGATTTGTTGCGACATTCACCGTTGTTGATCTGTACAGAGTGGACTGAATATGGCAAGCGTAAATTTGTTTTTAAAAGTACTGAAATTTCAGAACAAAAACCAGAGCATAAAATGTTAGTGTTAGCTGTTACATGTACCTATTTACATCGCACCTCCTGCTGCATAAGGCCTCGTATTTAAAAGACATGGTTATATTGAAAGAAATACCTGAACAATAACAATAATGATTACTAATCAATATCGTACCATACTTCACTGTTAACACAGGCTCCCGAAGACGTCTACAGGATCCTCTGTTAGCAGGGTAGTATGATTAATAAGATATAGAAAAAAGCCCAAGGGGGAATTGGGGCCGGGGAATTATGATCGTATTTTAATGTCAATACCTTTGTAACAACGCACAGATAACAATGCTACTTTTACCGCTTACTTCCGAGTGAATACTGAATATTTGACGTTCTAACTTCGGCCCTTACTTCTAGATTTGATGGCGAAGTGTTTGTAAAACCTCGAAACAAGCACTTAACTACAATGTGCAGCACTTTGTGTAGGTTCCTCTGACCTTTGTGTTTCCTGAGCATAATAAGAGCCTCGACCGCTTTCTGCGAGAGATTTTCGTCGTTCGAGCGGGAACGGTTCCTTTGGTTTTGGCGATAACAAAGAAGACGATCCTCGCTTTCGAGAAGCCATTGAAGAATCTTAATGGACTATACGAGAATCTACACCATGAATATGACAGAGATTATTAAACGTTTTTCGAATTTCGCGTTGTGTAGAAGATATTTGAGTAAGATTCTTGATTTTGTGAGTAAGCACGCACGACGATTCAAGTATGAAATCACACGGGGCTCATATTGTTGCCTGGCAACCAGCTTTCGATGGCAGATAGCTAATTCGCTGTTGACATGATAGTTCCGGTCAAATGTTGGTCACGAATTTTATTATCAGCAATTTAGCGAAATTAGAAAGTAAAAACGGCATTTTTTTAAAGAATATGTTAGATAATATCACAATCGAACTTATAGAAGAAGAAGAAAAATTTGAGCAGAGAGTTGTCCATAACCAGTCCTGATACCTTAATGTATGACATCTACATGTCAGATGCACTATTCTTTAAATATAAAACCTATATCGACAATGAAATCTAAGACGAGCACAAAAAAAACGAGAATGGGGGGGGGGGGGGGGGGGGGTAGGTAGTGGAAGAAGAGCGGAGGAAACGCTTGCAAACAAACCCCGGGATTCTGAAAAAACGCCCCTATGACCTTTCACAGCTGGGCGCCGCTGTTTGCACGGCACTTTGTTAGCTACGCAGGCTAGGCGATGCTATGCTATGCTGGCAGGAGTAAAGTCAAATGGTTTAACATGCTAAATCAAAGTCATCAATATACTCACTTGCATTTACACCACGTAAAATATCATCATCTTGTTTTGAACATTGCTTCATCAATGATGTCAGCTCATTCAATGGTAACTTCATATCTATTAAGCAAAACAAAAGATTAAAAGGTATAACCCACAATGCAAGTGACTGTAAACTGCTCTCAGCTCTGCATGAGATACCAAACATACCTCGTTTTACCTTCTTGAAATCATGTTTCGTAGCACCAAATACCACTAATGCATTACAAGCAGCACTCCACAGCTTATTGAAGTCAGCGGTTGCAATCTTTCCATCAGGTGTATGACAAACAGTGTTCCTTGTTTCTTTTAAGCATTCCAGGGATTTAACTAAACATTTGCTTGCTACAAATGGAGGCCTGGTGCTGAGAAGGACTTTCACCAGTAACGATAAATCCCAGCATGTTGTATCACCAGACTTTACTTTATCTTTCTCATATGGAAGAGGTTTGAACTTGGTCAGTAAATCCCTGCCATTCTGTGCACAATCTGTCCACGGCATAAACTTGCCGACATCATTCCACATACGAATGAAATGATGTCTTAATGTGTGTACGGCTACTCGTGTAAGTAGTATCGTCAGACAACAGTAGTTCCTGTCAATTAAATACAAACCATATATATTTTATTTTGTACAGCGGTAAACCAAGCAACTTTAGCAATTGCATTATAGAAAAGTCCTGAAATATAACGTAAAATGTAACTGGACCTTTGCATCGAAGCGAGACAGATGTTGAGCTTGTAATGATAGAGACCTTTTAACACCTTGCGAAACAATTATTTACCTGTCTCTATCATTGCAACCTCAACGTTTGTCTCGCTTCGATGCAAAGGCCTAGCAACCTTTTAAGATGGCGCAGGGAACTGTGAAGGGGACTATTGAACTTCCCCAATATATATTCTTAATCAAATTCCGCTTTATTTTATGACTTGGACGCTATCTACATATGTCTTCATTTGTTTCTAGCCTTTGATTCATACAAAATACCACATAGTAACTAATCAATAGAAATCGATCATCAGAAAACTAATGGATAAATCTATATTAGGGCCACGCCTCGTTGGGACCACGAGTCCGTTAGCGTGTTCCCTCGCCGTTTACAATTGTAGTTTTTTTTTCTTATTTTGTATTCAATGTTTGTACACAGTTTGTATTTGCTCTCGGTGAAATCCTCTAAATAAAAAAAATTAAGAAATATTAATCGAATATATTTAGTTCATTAGTATTGAATAATAAGATTAATTTTTATCGAGTAATCGATTTATCGATTAGTTACCCCAGGAAAATATGACTGCGTTGAAATCTAATTACGCATGCACAGGTGATTCATTCTCACACAATACCTTGCGTTACTCGTGACAAAACATTTTTGTCATTTTTGTTATAAATATGTTTGTATATTTGTTTAATTAATATTTTTCTTTCTTTTCCACATTTTCCTATTTGTGTCTCAGGATAGGTTTGTGTAATATGAAAATATGAAAACATTTAAATACTGTTTTAAACCAGTCTATTGGACTCCACTCAGTCCTTTTACCATTATTATGAGTAGAGTCTGGGTATGAGAATGTGAAAACTCACAACCAGTCTATTGGACTCCACTCAGTCCTTTTACCATTATTATGAGTAGGGTCTGGGTATGAGAATGTGAAAACTCAGAACCAGTCTATTGGAATCCACTCAGTCATTTTACCATTATTATGAGTAGGGTCTGGGTATGAGAAATTTATGTGAAAACTCACAACCAGTCTATTGGACTCCACTCAGTCATTTTACCATTATTATGAGTAGGGTCTGGGAACACAGCAGTCAAATGATCCAGCCACAACCTCGTTCCCAGGCTTAATTTTCGCACGGCTCTATAAAAAACGATGGATTTGACGAATTTCATCGCTTTTTTCTCAAAATATAAACAAAAATACAAAAGTATAGACTCATGGTAGCTTTAAAATATAACAAAGGTTATGTACACGAAACTTCAAGCTTATATATTCAGGGAATTTCTTATAAATCGACTTCAAACCCAGTTTTACAATCCAAAATTTAGCGCTATGAAAATTTTGCCACGCATGCATAGTCGTTTGACCGCTGTGTTGGGTCTGGGTATGAGAATGTGAAAACTCACAACCAGTCTATTGGAATCCACTCAGTGCTTTTACCATTATTATGAGTAGGGTCTGGGTATGAAAATGTGAAAACTCATAACCAGTCTTCTGGACTCTACTCAGTCCTTTTACCCATTCTCGTACCCAGACCCTACTCAGCTTTCTAACGAAAGGTCGTAGGCTCTGGGAGACCTGATAATATCAAGTGATCTGATTGGCTGAGTGGTATAACAATAGCAATGGTCTAACTAGGCATATCCACAGGTAGCCCAAGAGTCAATATTAATCTTATATAAGAAAATATAAGGCGACTTTTGAAACCTTCGATGTTTTTCAACTAAATATTAAAACAATTCAATAAAAACTTTTAGTGTCGTTTTCAGTTATTATTTAATTAAGTGTCTGAAGATTTCAAGCGATTTGGGTTAAAATTAAAGAAGTTACGGCTATTTTTAAATTCGCCTAACTCACTGTGCCGGGAAGGCTGCAGCTTCGGAGAGCCTAAGACACGTGTCAACATTCTTTACAGGCTCATAAATCCTTTCTTTTTTAAGTGTATAGAATTCTGATCCAAGAATGTTATTCTACGGTAATATATAGGGATACGGGATATTGATAAGAAAAAGTTATAGGGATACGGGATATTGATAAGAAAAAGTTATAGGGGTACGAGATATTGATAAGAAAAAGTTATAGGGATACCGGATATTGATAAGAAAGAGTTATAGGGATACGGGATATTGATAAGAAAAAGTTTTAGGGATACGGGATATTGATAAGAAAAAGTTATAGGGATACCGGATATTGATAAGAAAGAGTTATAGGGATACGGGATATTAATAAGAAAAAGTTATAGCTAGGGATACCGGATATTGATAAGAAAGAGTTATAGGGATATGGGATATTGATAAGAAAAAGTTTTAGGGATACGGGATATTGATAAGAAAAAGTTATAGGGATACGGGATATTGATAAGAAAAAGTTATAGGGATACGGGATATTAATGAGAAAAAGTTATAGGGATACCGGATATTGATAAGAAAAAGTTATAGCTAGGGATACCGGATATTGATAAGAAAGAGTTATAGGGATATGGGATATTGATAAGAAAAAGTTTTAGGGATACGGGATATTGATAAGAAAAAGTTATAGGGATACGGGATATTGATAAGAAAAAGTTATAGGGATACGGGATATTAATAAGAAAAAGTTATAGGGATACCGGATATTGATAAGAAAAAGTTATAGCTAGGGATACCGGATATTGATAAGAAAGAGTTATAGGGATATGGGATATTGATAAGAAAAAGTTTTAGGGATACGGGATATTGATAAGAAAAAGTTATAGGGATACCGGATATTGATAAGAAAGAGTTATAGGATATATGGGATATTGATAAGAAAGAGTTATAGGGGTACGGGATATTGATAAGAAAAATGATAGGGATACGGGATTGTCATAAGAAAATTAATAGGGATATAATAATAGCGTGATACTTGATATTAATTTAATTCAAATCAAATCAAATCAATTCAATTTAGTACATTTATATAGCGCCTTATAATTCAACAACATTGGTCAGAGGGGCGATCATGTGACGTGATAGTGCCCGCCGCGGAGGGATACTATCAGTACATAGTGCCCGCTGAGCTTTTCGTCCGCTTTTGTTCGCTTCTATTGTTTAAATATTTAAGAATTAGACCCGAAGCCCGAATGGGCTAGAGCTACGGGTAAATAGCCCACGTGGCCAAGTTTAGTATCCAAAAACTTAAAAAGAAATAGCTAAATTGTTTTCTTTTTGTCATAAAATAGCTTCATATTAATCCTACCTTAAATCTTCGCTAGTTGTAGCGGCCTCGTGGTTAATTACCTCTTTTCATGTCATTTTGATAATATTAAAAAAAAAACAGAGTAGCTATTGAGAGTAGCAGTTTCCCTGTTTTCTAACTCCATTTTGTGTGGGGTTTTTTTTTTTCACGGTAACTTTGTCTAAAGGTGATGTTACACGCGCGAGACAACTTGCAACAACAACTTTCCGCGCAATAAATGTTACAGACGAGATTACTTAATATTCCTCCGGTAGTGAGTTCAAAACGTATCGGAGAAGTAAATACTTAAAGTTATTTCTCTTCTGCATTGCTTTTCAACAGTGTCTTGGCTCGTTGAAAAAGTAAACTGCTTTAAGGGGTTGTTATGCAAAAAAGGTCACGTGACTTCACATATGCCCATTTATCTCGTTACCTAAAAGTCAAAGGTCGTCAGCTAAGACAGTATCATATATTTATTAGTGAGAACTATCCTTTGTTGCCGAAAATTTTGTTTCGGCAGCTTTCTCCACCACCGGAGAGAGCTTTTTATGTTTAGTCATGTGACCTAGCCTGTGACGTCACTAATTATCAAAAAAGGCCATAGAAAAGTTAAGGTCGTTGAGTTCCATCATATTACCAAAAATAAAATTTATCGAGGAACATTAAGGCAGTTAAAGGTTGTATTTTAGTTTTTAGTGAGTCCTCTTGTTATCCCAGGCCTTAATGTACTTGAGGTTCTTTAAAGTTTTCAATTTCATCTTCGCTAACAGTGACAAAACGACTACTGGCAGCCATTTTGTCCGAAAAGGTGATTATCGGCTGATAATCCGAGATAGCAAACCAATCAGCGCGCGTGATTTTCTATAATCACCTGCGTATTTATACTAAACTCTGATAACTGCACTCTGGACAGATGAAAACACTCGAAAATGATCAAAAAGCACTCGTTTTTATCGTGCATCGTGCAGTTATCAGAGTATAAACCACGACTGAGCCTTAGTTATTTGGTAAATATCCCATGGTTAAGTAGCCAATAAGAGCGCGCAATTTGTGATAGACCACAAGTTGTTAGATACTAAATATTTTTACCACATTTGATAATTTTCTCGCTTTCTGATTGAAAGAAGACGAAGCACGAGATGCATTGTGGTAGAAAGAATGCTGGATTGTGGGATAACTAGAACAAAAGAATCTATTGTTTTCTCGACACTCACATTGAATTGTGGTAGAAACAAATCTCGACTTTTTCTGCCTTTGTACTAATTTGACTGAAATAGGATCGCTGCCTTGCTTCGCTCCAGAGCTCGCTGCGCTGCGGCAGCAATAAGTTTAGCTTTAGATATTGAAATCAAAATAAACACAAACGCTAAGTTGGTTACACAACATTTCAATATCGTCAGATGTCATTTTCAAGTGATTTATTAATAAAGATCGAGTAAATAAGTAGACTAGTAATAACATGCTACAGTGATCATGTACAATAAAACAGAATAATTACATAGAGAGTTTTGCTTTGATAGAGTTTGTTTGAATGATCAGCAACATTTCGTAAATTAGGCAATCAAATTTTGTTTGACATTTTTTCAAGATGGTAAAATGTTTTCCCGGCGGTGCTGTTGTAGTCCGTGTTCTTCATGACGATGTTTGCCTATAGTCGAGTAACAATGCTCTTCTTTGATTGCTTAAGGTGTTTCCCAGTAGTGTTTTATTGAACACACTTCTTATTTTCATTTAGTGAGATGATCAACTTTCCCTGGTCTGATCAATGTATATTTTGTACCTTCAATTTCAATTCAATTGGTGTCGCTATGGTAACATAAAACAAAGATGGCGGAAATACGTTTTTCTAAAATATCTCGTATTTTCGATGAGCTTCTGAAAAATGACTATATAGGTTATAAACGTCACATTCATGCACTTTTAATCAGACATTAACTAGAATGTTTGATTGGAGCGATTTTGAATAATTTGGAAAAATATTATTTTTGCGATCTATTTGAAATCGCTCTAATCAAACATCCTAACTATGGTCAGAATAATAGCGCATTAATGCGAAGTTTATCACCTATATATTCATTTTTCTGAGGCTCATCGAAAATGCGAGATATTTTAGAAAAACCTATTTCCTCCATCTTTGTTTCACGTTAATTTAAGTTGTCATAGCAACACCAATTGAGTTGAAATTGACATCAATCAAAACTTCAATCTATGCTTTGTATCTGGTGCAAAATACAGCTTGATCAGATCAGGGAAAGTTTATCAATTCGCTAAATTGAAAATTGGAAGTGTGGTCATTAAAAAACTACCGGGAAACACCTTAATTTACGAAATGTTGCTGATCAAAGAAAAGTGGAAATTTAAAAAAATACTTGTAAAGTATTGCAATAAATATTTTGTTAAAGTTTTGCCGTGTCATACCTGCAAAGTGCTTTTTAAGCAGTTTAGTGCGTGTTTCGATGTATTTTTATTCATTCAATAATGAGAGATTCGGCGATAAAATATTTGCGTGCATCGCTAAAAAAAAAGTCATGCCACATAAAAAAAAACAATTTATTAACCTCGCTTGTTCGGTTTGTATGGAAAAATATCAGACTTCGGTCTGATATTTTCCCGTACAAGACCTCACTCTCGGTTAATAACCTCTTAATATTATGCAGCTGGTTGTCCGCGTGCCTTAGTGTAATGTGCACGCGCTTATTGTATGTTTGTGACTACGACGTTTATCTTGAAATTGAAACATTTTTTTAATACCCAGTATTATACAGTGTAGGTCGAAAGTTTGGTTGATTAGTTAGTTATTACACGGTGGAACCACTTCAACCGGGACCATCAAAACATAATTATCCAATCATGATTAAGAATATGAACAATAGAATCTCTACAAATGTTTGATTTTTTGCTAGATATGCTGATAACTTTAAATATATGTGAACGGAATAGATCAACATTGAATAAGAAACATCTAAGTCTGTGAAAATCCTGTACGAGTTTTTTTGTTTGATCTCAAAAGTATTTACTTTGCAATTTGTTTGGGTTGCCACAGTTGAAGTAGTAAATTATATTTAAATATATTCAGATATATTTTAATAATCCTTAAAACTAACATGCATACATTTTTTTTTGAACTGATCAAGTATTTAAAACCAAGTATGTTGAAACCACTTTCGGTTCAGTTCTATGTGCAAAAAGTTAAAAAAATTCTTAACAAACTTGAGCCAAGTCTGCTTAAAATCACAGGGATGCCCTTTTATAGTACTTCAGTAGACTGCGAGCTGTCCCTACTTTTCCCTCCGGATTCAGAAAATTTTAACTTTAATAAAACGAGCGAGCAGGGATTGGGAGCGAGTTGGGGAGGGGAGGAGGGGAGAGGAAATCGCTCCTCCCACTTTTTGCCCCCAATCCCCGTTCGTCCGTGTTTTATTGAAATGCTCATTTTTCTCTCGTTTTCCTCGGAATCTGTAGGGAAAAGAAGGGACTGTTCGCAGTCTAGTACTTCAGCTAATCGGGTATTTACTTTTACTTTGACACCATCTTTTGTAAATTATTATATTGACCAACACAATCACTATATATAATCACTATAATAACCATCATCAACATAATCGACATCATAACCATCATCACAATCATAATCATAATCAACATAATCACTATAATAATCATCATCAACATAGTCAACATCATAACCATCATCACAATCATAATCAACATCATAATCAACATAATCACTATAATAATCAACATCATAATCAACATAATCACTATAATAACCATCATCAACATAATCAACATCATCACAATCATTATCAATATGAACATCATATTCAATATAAACAACACCATAATTATCATCATTAACATCTAAATCAATCGCATAAACATCATAATCACCATCAACATAATCACAATCACTATAATATATATCATAACCATCATCAACATAATCAACATCATAATCAATATTATAATCATCATCAACATATATAATTATCATCAATGTAAATAATAATAATAATCATCATTATCAAGATAATCAACATTTTAATCGTTATAATCATCATAGACATAATCATCATTATCAAGATAATCAACATTGTAATCGTCATAATCATCATAATCAACAATGAAATCAACATTGTAATCGTCATAATCATCATAATCAACATTTAAATCAACATTGTAATCATCATAATCATCATAATCAACATTTAAATCAACATTGTAATCGTCATAATCATCATTATCAATTTCATAATCATCAACTTCATAACCAACATCATAATCATCATCAACATCAAAATTATTAACATAATGAACTAAATGAACAACATCACCAACAACCTTGATCTTCTTGAAATCATATGATGTAGCACCAAATACTGTTAATGCATTACAAGCAGCACTCCACAGCTTATTGAAGTCAGCAGTTGTAATCTTTCCATTAGGCGTATGGCAAACAGTGTTTCTTGTTTTTCTCAAGCATTCCAGGGAATTAACCAGAATTTTGTTTGTTACAAATGGAGGCCTGGTGTTGAGAAGGACTTTTACCAGTAAGGATAAATCCCACTTTGTTGTATCACCAGACTTTACCTTGTCTTTCTCATGTGGAAGGGGTTTGAACTTGGTTAGTAGGTCCCTGCCATTCTGTGCACAATCTATCCACGGCATAAAAGTACCGGCACCATTCCACTTAGAAACGAAATGCTGACGTAATCTGTCAACATCTCTTGCTAGTAATAAATGTACACGCCAGCAGTTCCTGTCAATGTAAAATTATTTCACATATCATTATACTTATGACTTTAATATACCCCATTCCAAAATATTT